>JASPKZ010004195.1:165000-575000 GCA_030220185.1 Diploptera punctata
TGCTTAAAGTGCATTGTCTCTGGTCTAAAAGAGACCCGCCTGTTGTTTGGCGGTAGTTGGAATGAGGTCCACTCATTCTAGATAGTAAAACTAAACAATTATTGGAGGTGAGAAAAGAAAATATTTTAAGAAAATAAAGAAAAATTGAAGGACTGCGTACGCTAACGACATCAGTGGTAACCATTTCTGACGTCCATGAATCTTGCGAACTGTCGTACAGCGGATTATATGCATCTGGTATGAAAGTTGTATTTACTGAATTAATTCCTTCTAGTGGCCATACAGACTATTCATGGCATGACTTTCAATAGAATGATAAGTTAATTTATTTTATGTTCACATAACTTGATTAAAGGCATTACATATGTGTATATATATATATACATGACATGAAAAGAAAAATAAACGCTTGTACCAGGATTTGAACCTGAGGCTTCTAACCCTATAGTTTAGTGACATAACCCTAGTCCACTCAAACTCCAAGCAGAAATATTTATTTTTCCTTCCTCATAATGAATCACAAGAGGCAACGGTACAACAGACTCACTGCCATCTAGTGACTTCTATAAAAAGTAAGCACTTTAAAGAGAATGTTTATATTTTAGCAGTGATACTTCCTTATTTTGAGGTCATAATTACATTTTTACATTTAGCAAAGAGGGCCAAATATAACATGAACAATGTAAACGCATGAATCGGGATTTGAACCTGAGACCTCTAACTCTACACGGTAGTTACATAACAACTAGTCCACTCAGGGTCCTAGCACAAACATTTATTTTTTTATATGTATGTCGAATAATTACATTTCATCCTATGTTTTCAAAACGAATCGCAAATTAAAAGTGTTTTTTCTACTAAGGAATGTTGACGTTCCTTTTGATATAATGTTATAAATTTTCATTTATCAAAATCGCTTGTAAGGCACCTCACAAGAACGAAGTCGAATGCTTTCATGGCACAGTATAAAGAGAAGATTTCTGAAGTAAGCCTAGGATGTAAGAAAAAGACATGACCCACACTATTCATGGAATAGAAGAAGAGGACCTTCAAAACTTAGAAAAAAGCGTCTCCTTATTCGTGGACTCTAGACAGTCTGATGGTAAATTACATCTTGAAACATTTTGGCCTCATTTTCTGTTCACTTCGACTTAAAAATGGAGAATCTCTACAGAAAACGCCTTTGGAGATAAAGAAACAAGAAAAAAAAGGAGGCAAAAATTATACTTTTAAATCAGGTTTCAAAACGTGAAAATGACGAAAAAACTTCTCTCTTCAAATCCCTGGATATATCTTACAACTAACTGAAATTTTTTTCTCAGTATTTTTATATTAATGTCTGGTGAAAAAAAACAGAATGTATAGATAGTACACTTCCTATTTTTCTATAAAACAAAATACTTGTCTAAATAACTTATTTTAATCAATATTTTAAAGATTATTTTAAAAAGGATAAATAATGTTATTACGAATTTAAAGCATGAGTTAATAGTTGCCATAACTGAAATCTCAAGAAAATAAAAGCTATATATGAAGGATACAAGGTGAAAATCAGAATTCACTTTTTCCTTGAAAGGCAGAAAAGTACTTTTATTTGTACAACATCCATACTTCCTTACCTGAATGACAAATTTTGGTTTTAAATAAACCTATAATTAAACAGTATATTTACTGTTTACACTTACAAATGATAGTGCATTTCTTGGAGAAACTAAATACACCTCAAACTACATTTCGAATAAAATGGGGGATTTATCTGGTTCTTTCCCTGTACACTAAAAATATATTTTTTATAAATGGAATAATGAAGTGATTAGCTTAAAATGTCTCATTAAGGACAAAAGCTACTTCAAAAGAGAGTGATATCTGTATGCCTCATATGATGAGCCACTCTACTTAAGAGATATTTGAATGTTTGGATTCGTTCATTTGATTAATCTCTTGCACTGCTATTATTTAATCTAATTAATTATTTCTAACAAATTCTTTCGATCACTAATCACTTATCTGCTTAAGTCTTTCACATTCTTTGAAGATATTATGGCGCGTCGAAGTAACGACGATTAAATTACGCGGGCAAAGCGAGAAAATTGGTCTCGCATTGGTCAGAATTGTTTTGAGAGTCGCCGACTCGCTAGTCGAAAGACCCGATCAAATCACCGAAATGTCTGAGTTCTGATTCCAGACGGCTCTGCCGATATGTCCCTCCCGTTTTGGGAACGATCGGTGGCCAGAGGCTTTTACGGTTCGAAGCGTCTCTAACCTAAGCCTAGAAATTTCGTCGCGCCTATATAATATGCGGCGAGGACAGAGCCAGATAGTCTTGTGTTGAACGGTGAGAAGGTAAGAGTAAGAGAAATTGTGGTGAAAGAATTCATCAGTGAATGTGAAATAATTGTGACTGAGGTAAACATTTGTGAGATATTTACCCGACATGTGTGTTAATGTACGCCGAAACTAAGTAAATACGAATACGGCTCATCCCTGTGACAATACCAACGCATCTTTGTTTTGAACATCCTGAATTCTATTATCAATGTAATAGTCCAACATTGTGACCTGTTCCATCATTTGTGTTTAAGGCATGTTTCTTATAACTAGGGCAGACACGTTAGAGTTGTATCAGTAATGCTTTAATGTTTATATTCAGGGCTAGCGAATCCTACACCGAACCCTAAAAGTGCAGGACTACGTGATTATTGAAACGATGAAAACAACACTTGGATGGACAAGGCACGCGAGCAATATAAACAGAACGTCAACAGGAGACCAGGTATGTTAGGTGCCGCAAAAATTGTATAATACAGGAGACAATTATAATTGTACAATAAGTTAACTAACAGATCATGCAGTATTGCCATTGTTAGCAAAGACAGAGAAACAAACAAACAAAACAATGCACACATACAAGCGCACCAATACCTATAATACGTGTATCGGAACTGAAATTAATGTTATTCCCTGAACGTATTACACATTTTTATAGTAATTAGACGATACTGGGCAAGACCGCATAATATTCCCCACCTCTCTCACTACTCCGCATAGAACCTAACCTTTAGCTTTTGTTTTGGTGTAGAATCCGCAACAAATAAGACACTTTTAACTTTACTTTCTTGCAATACAGTCTACATGAGACAATAATGGAATTGTTTATAGAAATTGTCTGTAGAAGAGAATAATATTAATTTTTATAACCCTTAAATTGGCAATGTATCTTACAATATACAAAAATTGATGTAATTTTGTTAATACTAGCTAATACCCGGGGTGCGCTGCTACACCTAAATAAATGATGTGTTTTTTGCATTTAGGCGAATAAGTAAAAATAATTATAAATTTATATCGTCATTATTTTTACATACCCCGTGCTGATTACCCAGCGTTGCTCTAGAATCTACTTATCCCGATCTTCTTGGCATAAATTAGCTGAAAGACGAAAATTATGTTTTTATGTTTAGTTGAAAAAGTAAAAGGAAAAATAATTATAAATTTGCTCTCTTCGTTATTGCAGCTAAAACAACCAACAAACTAATTAATTATATTTCCAAATTACCTTTCATAAAATCCAAATAGTAAATAACATTTCATGTTCCAAAATTTTATATTCAAGCAATCACTAGTAAAACCGTAACGTAATTATTTTTAGATACTCCGTGCCGATTACCCAGCGCTGCCCGGGAATCTACGTATCCCTATGTACTTGGCATAAATAAGCTGAAAGAAAAAAATCGTTATTTTGAGTTATCCGTAAAAGAATACCCGCCGTGCGTTGCAATGCTTGCCTGGGTATCTACTTATACCGATCTTCTTGGCATCAACGAAAGAAAAAAATTGCTACTGTTTATCATAAGTAATTCCACGAGTGATTTCCAATTTATCTAGAGAATTTGGAAATCAAGAGTGGAATTTGTTAGGACTATTTAACGAATAAAATTAAGCTGTTTACTCACAAATCATTTTTTAACTATAGTTATTTTAAAATATTTATACATTTAATGTAAACGGCGATGTTTGAAAACAAATGAGAAACGATAGGTACGCTTCATCTGCTTCTTTTGTTTATCACTGCAAACAGATCATACTATTTATTGCCAAAGGAACGCAATATTGTAAGAATGCTCTCTAGTGGAGAAATAATGAAACACATCAAACTGTATATTAATTCATTTCTGATGTCGTATGATGTAAATATGACAATTATATTTTTCTGGATTGTTACCTGGGAAAAAATACATTTAAGAAAGTGCAAACAGTGGTTTCTTTTTTGGTGGTATAACCAATTGTTACAAATGTTTTTATATTAACTCCCGCATGCGGCGTGTGTTGACATTCATGCACTATATATACAATCTGGTAGCCGTATTTCTCGCGGGCTCAGTCACTGCAAAATAATGGTTAGACCTCTTCAGAATATTAAAAAGGAGGAGCTTTCTTTAATATGGTAATTATAACACTGATAAATATTTCGTGAAACACGGCTCTGATTGGTTGTAAAACAGAAATCATTGAAACGTGATTGGTCATTGACTCCCATTTGGGGCATGAGTTAAATAGTCAGTAAAAGATAAACATATGCTGTCACGTACTTTTATGTAGAGTTTTTTTGAGATACTCAATTCTGTGTACATTAATGTTCTGTATTCGTCATGGTTTAGGCAGCGTAAACAATTGAAGCGTCAAGAAAGGGGCTCTGGTTTTACGTTTTTCACCACAAAGGGTGATTTTAAAGGTCTTGAGCATTAAAACTCTTTTATAGCCTATAATCTCCCTAGAAAAATCCTGAACATTTTGCAAAAAGCCCATCACAATCGAATGAACGGTTTGGCAGCGCAAGCTTGCCCCGGAATCTACTTATCCCGATCTTTTTGGCATAGATTAAACACAAAAATGGCTATTGCGAGTTATCCGTAAAAGATAAACAACTGTCGGAGACTTTTTTGTAGAGTTTTTTTTGAGATAGGTTATTAAATTTTGTGTAAATTATTTTATTTCGTATTTGTTATGGTTTACGTAGCGTAAACCATTTAAGCGTTAAAAAAGGGACTTTTTTCACATTTTTCACTGCAAAGGGTGATTTTTAGGAGTATAGGAGTTGAGTAGCACGACTTATTTATAGCAAATGGTCAACTCGGGAATCTCCTGAACATTTTGCAAAAAGTACCGTCACAATCGGATGACCGGTATGGCAGCGCATAAAATACGAACAAACAAACATTTTTATATATTAGACTTTAAATAAACAGAAGAAAATATACGAATATAAATAACTTAAACGTGTGTCGCGTTACACAACATACCTAACTAGCTAATTCCCGGCGTGCGCGGCTACGCATAATAAATTACAATTAATGGGTTTTTATGTTTAGTTCAATAAGTCAAAGGAAAAATAATTATAAACTTATATTTTTAGATACCCCGTGCTGATTACCCGGCGTTGCCCGGAAATATATCTACTTATCCCGATCTTCTTGACATAGATGAGCTGAAAAACGGAAATTAATGTGTTTTATGTTTAGTTAAATAAGTGAGGGGAAAAAATGTATATCGTAATTATGTTTAGATACCCCGCACTCTTTACTCGGCGTTGTCAGGGAATTTACTCATCTCGATCTTCTTGGCATAAATGAGCTGAAAGAAAAATCAATATACTTCTTATGATTCGTTCAATAAGTAAAATGAAAAATACTTATTGATGTTTATCGTAATTATTTTAAGATTCCCCGTACTGATTACCCAGTGTTGCCAGGGAATCTATGAGCTAAAAGACAAAATTCGTTATTGTGAGTTATCCGTAAAAGAATACCCGCAATGTGCTGCTATGCTTGCACAGGAATCTACTTACTTGTCTCGATCTTCTTGTCACCAATGAAAGGCAAAAATTGTAATTGTGAGTTATCCGTAAGAGATAAACATATGATGTCGTGGACTTTTTTTGTAGAACGTTTTGAGATATTCAATTCTGTGTACATTAATTTTGTGTATTTGTTATGGTTCAGGCAGTGTAAGCCATTTAAACGTTCAAATAGCTATTTATTGGCGTTGTCCAGTACAAAGAGCGATTTTTAAGGGTATAGGAGTTGAGTATCACAACTTTCTTATAGCTATGTTCATCCCGGGAATCTCTTGAACATTTTGCAAAACGCCCCATCACAGTCGGATCAACGAAATGGCCGCGCATAAAATACAAACAAACAAACAAACAAACCAACAAACATTTATATATATATAAGATATATAACAGCTATTTATATCATTATCACTACAATCTGCCACATTAAAATAACTGACACGAGAAATTAGCGTCTTGCAAATTTAAGGGAAGAAGAATATATTATAGACTTCTTCAAACAGGTAGAATAAAACATCTCAATATTGACGTGTTCTCTAATATAAACAATGAAACATAGAATGTCTCAATTTTGATGCGAAGCTCTATTGTTTCAGCCCTACTTTTAATGTAATATTTTTATGTGAGGCGGTATGGTTCAGACAATATGGTCTGAGACTCTTATACACATCCCAGAGCCCACCAATCTAAATATTGATTGTTACCTTTTTTTTTCCTCAGTCGATCATAATTCATTGTATTATAATTATATTGTCAGTTGCACAAAAAATAAAAAAAAGTGTACGCATCGTTTACAATAAAATACTGGGGGCGAGATGATTACGATTGTTTAAATTTCTCAAAATTCAAATAACAAAATCTAATATGCTTTACTGATGCCGTCTTTTGAAAATAATATAAGGAAAAGAATTAGAAAATATTTACATACGTTATAGATTCAGACGTGAAAGAATGAGTTCAAATCGGATCCCCAAAGCTGTTTATAATTATATACCAAGAGGACGAAGATCACTGGGCCGTCCTATGAAACGCTGGAGGGAAAATTTTCTATAGGATCGTAACAGGCCTTGGCCTAATACTTGGAAGGAAGAAGAAGAAGATAGATTCAGACGTTATTTATTTATTTATTTATTTATTCATGCGTCCTTATTCTAATTATACCCACTCCTTAATAAGGACCGTCTTTTGTAACCAGCAGTAAATAGTATATTGATGGAATTATCTCGAGTGATCGAGAATATCTTGAGATAATCTGAACCACAAGTTAATTATTTTGATTTTTCATTCAATATGTTTTGAAACTAAACAATTAATTCGACAAATTAAATTACGATTGAGATTATATATTTTAGTGCAATAACATTTTTTATCTTTTCAATTAAACTTTTTACAAAAAGTAGACAATACACGCAGTGATTATTGTTTTTATTCAAATAGTTATAATCACTAATGGTAACATCAAATAGCTCATATTGATAAGTTATAAATATATTTCACTGCGCTGTTGTGATGATTTCGTAAAAAAAATGCACGCAGGTGGGATAGTAAGATGAGATAACAGATAATATTGTGACGATATTGAGCTGTAATTTGTTGAAATTCATTATGTTATTTATCGAACTGGTCACGGATTCATGACCTAATTAGTCAAATGCAACTTTGTTTTAAAATAGATGTTTATTATTTTTTGAATATTGTAACAAAATGTTTAAATTTCATGTAAAATTATTCATATTCCCGTGGATGATCCACCCTGATTGGAGATTTTCTTGGGTTTCCTAAAAGGTTTAATCAACAACGCCCATTTCATCATAATCATTAATTTATATTCGAGACAGCGATGTGGTACGAATGGGGAATGGAAGAGAGGCATGGAAGTTTCGTGTAGGAAAACCAGAGGGAAAAGTCCAGTTGTTAGACCAAGAACGAGGTTGGGGAATAACATTAACCATGACTTGAGGGAAATAGATTTTACAGGCAATGATTGGAAAACAGATCAGGATGCGGATGTATGGAGAGCTTATATCCGCGCCGCCATAAACCTACGGGTTAGATAGTGCCAGTTTGTTAATTAACACAACAAGACAATAGAAGCACAGCTTATTATTAAACTTTCATATTATTGTATTTGTAGTATTCCCTCGAGTTATTTAAATCATATCTAGGGAACATAATCAATATGCCAAAACTGAGGATTTTAAATCGAGTTATAAAATTGTTATGGTGGTGACTCAGGGGATCTGTATTGGGCCCATTGTTACATATTAATATGGCTAATGTCTTACCGTTTTACAGATTACTAACTATTACACTACATTTTATGCTGATGATATTACTTTTGTGAACATAGAAGACAATTAAATGGTATTAGATTAATGAAGGAACATTTTATTTAACAGGCATGTAAATAATTCAGAGCCAGTGGTCCAACAAGAACTCAAAATCTTATTGATAAGTTAAATCAGGTTGATGGTTTGTCTTGTATTAATGATGCTCAGGATTTTCAATTATTAGCTATAATTATTGATAATACATTAACACGGAGTCCACATACTGATCATGTAAGTACAGTGCGATCAGTATAGCTTTGGACAGGAGGCGCGGGGAATTCACTGTACACTGCTGACACACTCGCGGCGGGGGAACGGACAGTGTAGGATCGCGGTGATACAACCACATACATTTTCGTAACTATTTTACAAATTATCGTACTAACCAATTTAATTGACGCAGGTGCTGGAACAGGGACACCCGGTTGAAGAGCATGTGTCTTGAATATTTTATATGGATGCAACTTTAAGAATTTAATATTTTTTGTACATAGTCTTATTAAATTCCTACTTGTTGCGAAAGGCGCCTAAATGATTTTCCAGGAGACTGTTTCAATCAATTCCATGTCGTCCAATTGCTTCTTTAGTGTGAACACTACGCGGCTTGTGTGGCTTTCTAGTCTCGACAATTCGCGTTGCATGAAATTTGTTGTACAGATTATCGACTTTTGAACGTGATGGAAATTTTACACCAGAGAATCGTGTTTCAAAGAATCTTCGTACTTGGCTGGCAGACTGAGTTAACGGATATTGATCATAAACAAATACACGTTGTTCAGTAGAAAAGTTATTAGTCATTACACTGTTTACAATCATCACACGCCATTCAGTTTATACTTATGCACACGTCATTCAGTTCACAAGGAAAAGCGAGAGAGCACCTTATCCATTCGAAGCATACAATCTGACAGCGACGTGAAAGCGTGAGATGTACTCGTAAACGGTTGAGTCAGCGCACATTTAAAGTCCCGTACCTGCACGCGTAAGCCTTCGTCATCGCACAGCATAATTCCCGCGTCTGCTGTTCAATGTTACACTGATCGCACTGTATAAGACTGTGCAGAATAATGCATTCAATAGTGTTCTGTCCCAGGTCAGATCTTTCAGTACAATCATAGCATTTTCATTTTATGCTTTCAAGTTTAATAATAATAATAATAATAATAATAATAATAATAATAATAATAATAATAATAATAATAATATTATTATTATTATTATTATTATTATTATTATTATTATTATTACTATTACAGCAAAACTTGTTCAGAGCGGAATCACAAGGGACCAATAATTTTTCCACATTAGAAAACGATCCACATTATAGAAAAAACGAAAAAAAAAAAAAAACAATCTTATATGTCTTTATATGTACCTGCGAATTATAGGTGTTGTAGTTTCCTGTTGCTTTCCACACCGGTAGAGATGACAACAATGATGATGATGATGGCCGAATGATTTTTCAGGAACCGTTGGACCCTATCTTCCTGAAATTTGTCTAATAGATGAGGAAAACCCTGAAAAAAAATCACACGCAGCAGCCTGTCCCGACCGGGAATCGAACCCGGGCCAGCTGCGTGACAAGGCAGCACGCTGCCTCGAGACAATAGCTATGGACAGAGTAATGTATTTGTTGAGAATACTGAGATATGTTGTTCCTGAAAAATTATATGCAAAGTGATATTTTTTAACACCATTGTGAGTTATGATTTGAATTGTGTGGTATTGGTGGTGGCACAAATGATATCCTTTTCCTTCAAATGAAAGCTATTATAACTATATTATCCGAGTCATCCTTTAAAGCCAGTTTCTTGTTAAATTAAAGATTCTTAATGTAATTAATTTATGCATTTTCCAGTGTCTACTTAATGTTAAAAAACACAAAGTACGGTACTAGACATTCATACAATACCATAGTAATAAACTGAAAAATATAGCTCATAGATTAAACAACTCTTTCAATAATATTAATATAATTGGGATACAATTGTATAATATGTTGGATGGCAGCATGAAAACGTTATCCTAAAATATATTTAAACTTAGGATATACAACTTATTAGTTGATTATCTCTTGCGAAATATATTATTTTTAACTTTCAATATGTGACGTTTTCACTTTTAATCCTTCTAAAACTGTCAATTCCAATTAGTGTAAAATATTACTTAATGACATTCAATAAAACTATTAAACTACCATATACATCTAGTGATTCTAGACGTGATATGACCTTGGATGTTAATGAGTCAATAAATAAGAATTATGTGCAAATGTAGTGAAATTGACGCAAATATAAATAAAACAGCATACAAACTATTTATTAAATTACAGACAATCTAATGCTTGCGAAATAAATCCTGCGTTTCTTCCAATTTGTATCTGGTTAGAAAAAAATCACATGACATAAAAATACTTTATTGAAGAGACAGAGAAAAATGGATAAAGCAATCACGTTTTAGAAATGATATATTCAAGGAATTGAGGTCAGAAACATTATGATGGCTAAACTGAATGTCAACAGAGTAGAAGGCGGATATATTGCTTTCTGTTAGCCACACCCTAACTTGTTTAACAGCGTTTTACGCTTAAATTTACATCGATGCAAGTCGTTCCAACACTCGACATTTTATGGGCGTTTTCCGTTTTTTTGCCCTGATAAAGAGAATCAAACAAATACAGTTAGGTTACTAGTTGTAAAGTAAATAGAACATGTTAATGCCAGGTCATATAAAGAGGAAAAACAAATCATACCTTTAACATTTCAAATTTTATTTGGGAATGTTGTCTGTGATTTTAGATTCTACGAAATCCCATATTATGTAGCGATTTGATACTGATATGTCAGAAAGGTATACGTATCTTGCGACATAATGGTTTGGTATTTACTCTTGTATATCGTATGCCAATCCTATGCCAACTCCTGCCATAAGATTCAATGTAAAATAGCTTAGTAAAGGCCAGTATAAAGGCATCTCTACAAAGTAACAATCATCAATCCATTAATATAAATGGTAATAGTAATAGTAATAATAATAATAAATTATTTTTAACAGGTTTTAAATGTATAAACATCTTCCGGTGCCCAATATTATGTTTTGATTCTCTTCCTCCATTCATGTCTATCCTGCAGTCTCCTGTCCTTCATTAAATTCATAATTCCCTTTATCCATGTCATTTTAGGTCTCACCACTCACTCAGTGAGACCCGCCATGTCTTTGTGCGGTCAGAAAAGTATGTGTGTGATCCAGTAATCCTTAAGTAAAACTAACAGTTATCAGGGCCTGGATAAATTTTCTGGTACACCGTTTTGGATTGTGATTATCACACACATTTCTGGTAAATGTAACAATATAATCTCTTTGGTTTCACAATGTTTGATTACCATAAATTGAGTATTTTTGGATTCACATAAAACATACGCCTATATCTTCTGCTATATTTTATTTCAGATATATTTACATGAAGAGAATTTAAAGAGTGAACAGTACAGCCAGGTGTGTATAAAAGGTTTTATTTACATATGAACAGAAGGTTATACTTTGTATGCTTCTCTTAATCTTGTGTTAATCAATGAAAGTTTGAAGTTGAATACGTTCAATGTACATGCATTAAAAATATATATCCTGGAAGACCTATTTGTAAGTGAAAATAATGAGTATGGCCCACGTCATATGAAAGAAGTGCATGTAATTTTCTTTGCGGCAGGTCATTCTCACATATAGCCAGATAGAGTCTTGGGAAAAATATAATTTGAATCACAGAACATTGACACAATTATGAAGCCTGAAACATACTGGGACATTTTCCGTAATTGCACTGATACTTAACGCAGTGTGAAGACATTTAGGTAATGGCATTTCAAATTTCCACAGAGTACAGATTCATTATTATCAGTCGACGAATGACTTCATATGGAAGCATTCTATCACAGAAGTGAAGCCATGGTATTTACAGGAACATAGGAACAGTGAAAAGATTATTTCAAAAAGTGGATTTTTCACTTTTGCATTAGACATAGATTCCAGTTGAGGAGCCAATAAAAAGAAACAACGTTTGTTATGTGAGAAATCGCATGAAGACTTTCATTGTTTATAGATGGGATGAAATTCTACTTGGATTTATACCATGCCGTAATTAACACGGATACGATATCGATAAAGTCTCTGAAGTGACGTGGAAGGAGGTATGATGGAGGATGTCAATGAACTGGGAATACAGATTTATTCTTTTATTATCCGTATATTTTTTCTTTAGCATATTCTGAGAGCACACATTCATTTTCTTTCAACATATTAACTAATTAAATAATGCCACTTTTTAAATTTTCCTTTCATAATTATTTTTATTTTTTACAATTTCAGAAAAAAAAATTATGTCCATTATATTTGTTTCAAAATGCCCTTTGTCCATATTTTAGTACCAAAATATCCCTTATACAGATTATTTATACAAATTATGACAAAACGGCTAATTTGGAAGACGAAATTATGATAATATAGAATATGCGATAACACTCCGGATGCCAGCAACATATTTCGAAAAGGGATTTTGCGAATTTCGGACCCAAAAAATATGTTTCGTAGTTTCCTACAAATTTAAAACAAAATGGACAGGAGATAATTTAAAAATAAGCTCCACGTATTATCAACTGCGATATTCTGTAGCTTAGACTAGAAACTGATTCAGATCCATTTTGAATTTCAGAAATACATAATTTATTCAATGAATAAATCCAGATAAGACAGCTCATTAGAGTCAAACTCGACTCAAGTGGTTGCTTTCACTGACTACTAGACAATTGCACATGAAATCAAATCGTCTCTTAATCAGCTTTCTTTTCATGTAATTTCGCTACTTCTAAATTTAAAATATCTGAATTTTATAAACGAAGGTGAGTGGAGGCCTTGTTCTATTTTTAAATACTATTTTTAAAGACTAATATGATCCATCCATAGTAATTCTCCCCGAGGGCAGGTCTTTCACTGCAATCATAGCATTTTCATGCTATGCTTTGCAGCTTTACTAGGGAATTGTAGGTGTGGTAACTTCCCGCTGATTTCCACACCGGTGAAGGTTGATGATGATGATGATGATAATGATAATGGTGATAATGATAATGATGATGATATGGCCATATGATTTCGGGGTCCGTTTGGGCCTTAAAGTTTTCCTGACATTTGTCTTACAAGTGAGGGAAAACCCCGATAAAAACCTCACTCAGAAAAACTGCCCCGACCGGGGATCGAACCCGGGCCCGCTGCGTAACAAGGCAGCATGCTACTTCGAGACCACAGCGGTGGACACTATATGATATTGTCAGGAAATCGATCGTGGATGAACCTATGAAATCTAATTAACAGACTAGGATTAGATAACCTATTAAATATGAATTAGAATACTAGTTAAGCTATTATATCAACTATTCCACCAGGAGGCCTAACAAACACTCAGGATTACAATTTTTATTTCGACAAATGTACATTTTATTAAGGGAATAACCGAATTATATGTTACTGAATGACAATCTTTAGAATTTAATTCTGGTAGCGTTGCGATTAAAAAAAAACATGGAACATAGATGAATTGTGCACTTACTTCAGGCTTGAGATTTTTTAACGTGCCGTAAATCTACAACAGTTGACCCACAACTTTACTTACAACCAAAGGAAGCCATAATCAGGTTTACCAACTGGAAAAAAATCAGGCCTCTCTAAACTTGTGAACTTCTGAACAAAAGCAAGTGTACAAGTTAGTATATTACCGAGACGGACTCCAAGTAAGATTTTCCCAGAAAGAATGTCGCAAGAAATACTTAGATTTCCTCCTGTTTCCCTTAGAGTATATCTTTTTAAGAACGTTCTTTAATATTTTACCTGGGTATAAACAATGACTACTTTAAAATGAGATTAAATAACCTGACATTCATGCTACATCTTTTCTGATTTTACAAACAAGAGTTTTGCATGAAGGGGTGTGAAATAGAGAGCCCCATTACGTATGTCTCATATAGACTAATACAAATGTATGAGGTCAATTGTAATAATTTCTAATTTACACACTGCTACACTCTCCCCTATCTCACATCTGTTTTATTATATACACGTGCCTTCCTGGAGTCGGACCTCTATGAAAACATAACACCTGCTTTCATCCTAAAATACAACTTTAGCGAGTCATACGATAACATCTTTCGGGAAAGCGGAAAACATTTTTTTCTGGAAAAAATCCTGAAAAAAAAGAATAACATGCAACAAAACACACCTTCCATATTGTATGAGTAATATATTCAATAAATACATTTTCCTTAAATGAGGGCTTAATATGCATAATTTAAGATAAGCACACCCAGTTGTAATCTGCGCACTTATATTACTTCCACAATATACAGGGTGTCTCTAAGTCACTCCAATTGATTGAAGGAAGTTAATGATTGAAAAATTGGTATTATTGTGAAGTATTAGACATATTCTACTGCCTTCCTACATGACCGCCACCTAGGTGAACATGTACTCCATCTTTCAGCTGTGAAATAAAATGTAGACCTTAATATTCAAACCGTAAAATAGCCTGATGCTTCCGTGATACGCTTCTGTAAATCAAGCAGACGTGATAAGGATGTTTTCGCAGCGTGAAACGTAGAATTTTCCACACTGTGTTGTGAAGGGTATTCAACTTCCTACTGAGGCGTCGAGTTGATGCGTTCGAACTATCACTGGCAATTTGAACCTGCTTCATTGTTTCTGCTAATATGCGTTCTCGTCCATGGCATGCCCCGTCATATGCTTATTTTTTTACAAGCAGACGAATGTGTTCCTTTGTTGGGGATGGTTTACGGAATTTATGGATAAATTCAGCTCTGGCGTCTTCATATGACAATCCGCGTACCCGTGCATAAACAATGGTAACCCGTTCTTCCGCTAAACATATTGCACTAAGCTAACAGTGTATGCAAAGAAAAAAATGTGTTTTCATGGAAATTAATGCTGACTTTAGAGATACCCTGTATATATGATATGAAAAGAAAAATAAATGCCTGAGTCGGGATTTGAACCCGAGTCTCTAAACTCTGTACGTTTAGTACTCTAACCATCTGAGCCACTCAGGTATCCTAACACAAACATTTATTTTTCTTATATATGTAGTATTCTCAATTTACACGAGAGGTAACAGGAAGTCGTTCGAAATGCCATCTAATGGCCACCATAACAGGAAGCACATTTTAAAGCGAATATTTACTTTATAGCAGTAACGCTTGTATATATATATATAAATACACACATATATATATCAGAGTTTGACGGTATAAGTTTTGTGCCCCACGTTTACATTTTAGGTCGTTGGCATTTAAGACCATCCTCATGGTCTTTTTGTTAAAGTGTCTGAGTTCATGAGGTCCTGAGTTCGATTCTTGCTCACAAGACGGGAATGTTTTTTCTATAAGGACATTATTCCAGTGGCCTCCATGCTCTGGAATTTAGATTAAATTTAGGTTTAGGAATTCTCGTGGTGATTCTTTATGATTTATTACCGATTATAACACTCATCATTTTATTATTAATTTTTTGTCATTCCTTGTAGATTTATTTTACGACATAAACTATATTATACATCACTAGATTGTAGTGCTGTTTCTGCCAATGTTAAAGTTCCCTGTGTGGAATTATAATTATTTGAATATGCTGAAGCAATAAATAGCTATTATTTTATCCGTTCTTAAATAATATAATTGCAGCTTAAATAAATTGAATGAAAAAGGCCACTATAAATTATCTATAAGTGTAACTCGCTTTATTGTCTCTAATATTAAATTAATCTAACCGGCTGCCCGGAATCCATTTATCTCTCTGTACCTGTCTGTTTATACCGTACGTAACAAAAATAACTTTATTACGAGATATCCTCAACAGTAATAAATAATATGAAACTTCTGAAAATAGGACTACTCTGGAGATCTAGATTAAATTATATAGAATCGATTTCAGGCAGGGTCAATGTATATTGTAGGGCAGAGTTTCTACCGGAGGATAATATAAAATCCAACGGCTCCTTGTCACAAAGACGTGTTGTAAATTAAATAATCTTTGGAAGCACAAGCCTTCATATCTTATTCGGTACCTTGAGAGCTTGAAGTTCATTTTTGTTTTTTTGTTTCCAACTGCAGTCTTCAGATGGCAGCATCAATTAATGGGCAAAAAACTGATTGTGACTGATCGTATAATATATAAAATCATCGATAAAATCCCCTTATTTTTTTAATTTGTTATTTTGATCCTAAGAATCCACTAAACACGAAAATTAAATTATATGATAAAAATTTCAATTCGGGGCCCATAAAAGTTCCTTAAATTTTTTTAACTGCCCAATTCTTGTATTTGGCTCCCACGGAACCCATTAAACAGAAAAATGATATATATCTTGTCAACCTTTTCTTCGAGACGCAGAAGAATAGCTTACACATTACGAGATTCTCAATACAGGAGATGCGATCAGTCTCAAAAAGAAGTATGGAACACCAAATAAAAACAGTACATTTTAAATTATTTATATATATATATATATATATATATATATATATATATATATATATATATATACATACATATACATATACCATCCATAGTAATCTGCCCCAGGGCAGGTCTTTCACTACAATCATAGCATTATCATGATATGGAGCTTTACTAGGGAAGTGTAGGTGTGGTACCTTCCCGTTGCTTTTCATGCCGGTGAAGGATGATAATGATTATAATGATGATGGCATATGATTTCGGGGACCGTTTGGGCCTTAATGTTTTCCTGACATTTGCCTTACAAGTGAGGAAAAACCCCGATAAAAAACTAACCCAGAAAAACTGTCCCGACCGGGGATCGAACCCGGGCCCGCTGCGTGACAAGGCAGCACGCTACCTCGAGACCACAGCGGAGGACTTATATATATATATATATATATATATATACAGATTGTTAAAACTAGAATACGAAACTGGCAAAGAAAGAGGACTTCGAATATTGAAACATGGAGTGTAAGAGGATTACGGAACAAAATGGGTCAAATAGTATATAATTTGAAACAAATAAAATCAGATAATTAAGGGACAAATAAATAAAAGAACAAAAAATCAAGTAAATAAATAGTTAGAAGCACAGTTTCATGTGGTTCAGGAACTTGGCAACTTAAGAGTGTTTTGAAAACTAAGCTATTGGCTATGGAAATGGATTTTATCAACGACGGCCAGCAAGAATATCTCGAAGAGATAGAAGTTCAAATAATACAATAAGACAAATGATGGGAATTAAAAATAATATTATCGATGACACTCAACCAGACAACTCATATGGGTTGGATACCTAATGATAATGGTTCAAGAGAGGTTACCAATGTTGGCTTATGAATCGATTTCATCATCAATACCACGGACAAAATAGATGAAGGGTATCTGGGAAGCTACGGAGAGGAGGCATCTGAGAGAAGATCAATGGATAGACCGAGAGGATTGACTTACAACGATATGTGCCATATATATTGTTTGTTATATAATGTGATTGTTTGTATTGCATTGCTAATTGACTGTCAAAAGATGTGAAAGCATTGTAACCAGACTATATAGGCCTATATATATATATATAATTAAATGCCTGGACGGGATTCGAACCCGGATCTCTGAGTCTGTACCTCAGCGTGATATCCATTACACTACCAGGCGAATCCAATTCAAACACTTATTTTTCTTATATATGTACTATATTCTCCATTATTACTAGATGTCGCGAAAACTCGGTCTTCACTGCCATCTAGTAGCTGACTATAACAAGTAAGCAAATGAAAGATAATATTTTTACCTTATAGCAGTGACGCTTTATAGATGCTATAATTAAATGTTTAACATTGAACAATGTAAGCTTAATATGGTATGATAAGAAAAATAAATGCCTGGACGGGATTCGAACCCGGATCTCTGAGTCTGTACCTCAGCGTGATATCCATTACACTACCAGGCGAATCCAATTCAAACACATATTTTTCTTATATATGTATTATATTCTCCATTATTACTAGATGTCGCGAGAACTCGGTCTTATAACATTTATAAAGCGTCACTGATATAAGGTAAAAATATTCTCTTTAATTTGCTTACTTGTTATAGTCAGCTACTAGATGGCAGTGAAGACCGAGTTCTCGCGACATCTAGTAATAATGGAGAATATAATACATATATAAGAAAAATAAGTGTTTGAATTGGATTCGCCTGGTAGTGTAATGGATATCACGCTGAGGTACAGACTCAGAGATCCGGGTTCGAATCCCATCCAGGCATTTATTTTTCTTATCATACCATATTAAGCTTACATTGCTCAATGTTAAACATTTAATTATAACATATATATATCGTATGGAAAATCCCGGTAATTGTTTACTTACAAAACACAGTTATCGTAAAATTCTCATAAGTAATGTCACGACTGAATTTATCTAGAGGATTTGGAAATCAAGAGTGGCATTTCTCAGGACTATTTTACGAATAAAATTAAGCTGTTTACCCAAAAATTATAATTTTAATATAGTTACCGGTATTTTAAAATAGTTATATATATTTAATGTAAATGACGGTGTTCGAAAACAAATCAGAAATGTGAGGTTATGCATATTCACTGCAACTTGTTCACATTATATATTGCCAAATAGGATCGCCATATTGTAAGAATGACCCTAGTGGAGAAATAATGAAACACATCAAACAGTATATTGTAATCAACATTATAGGTTAATCATTTGTTATTTTTAGTAAACAACTTAGTAAAATCACGAAATCTGTTCATTATTTGTTATATTCAATTAATATGTTGAAGAAAAATAATACTCTTACCTGTTCAGAATATTAAAAACGAGGATCGTTCTTTATCACAAAAGCAGGAGCTGATAAAAATAAATCGATAAAGAGCTAGGTGGGATACAACTGTCATTGGTCGTGAAACAAAATTCATTGAAACGTGATTGGTAATTGACTACCATTTGGGGCATGAGATATATATTCCTTAAAAATATATATTGGCAGTGTTAATCCTCTTTGGGCCAATCTCGAGTTATATACTGATACAAACGCACTTTAATATTTAAAAAAGAAATGAATAGAATTAATTAGTTATTGCAACTAATAATCATCATAAAGCAAATCTTTGGTTTTAAAAGAAAATATACTTTATTCTGAGAAGGATATACATTTATTTGAAATAATAATGGACAATTTAGATGATATGTTGAAAAGTGAAAGTTAAAGTTAACAAATATATTTATTTCAAATGGACCTATTTAGATGGTTTCAAAAAGTGTAAGCTAGAAGTTAGCAAATTGGTAAACTCCAGAACAATACTTACACTGGAAATATTATGAAATAAAAAAAAAATACATATATATATTTTTTTTGGGAGACTTGGACATGGTGGAGAAGTGAGTAGAATAGGAGATTGAAGAGGACACATCCATCATGTAAGTAGATCTCTATAAACATGCATCTTTTTTAATACTTCCATGGGCCTAATGTTTTAGTTTCAAAATTATGACGAATGCCTAAATTATATATCAATATTCTTGCACATAGCTTCCAAATTGAAGTTTGATTGGGCCTAAATCTGAGCTTTTAAACTTCTGAACTTATAAATTACTAAAATATTTCCAAGTATTATATTTAAGACAAAGAACAATATTACAATTTGGAAAAGTCTAGTTAATTCTTAACACTGTTACACACTCTCTCAAATTAAGAGTTATACGTATTTCGGACCTGTCATGTATTTAAAACAGTTTGCAAGTACTCCTCCTTTCATATGATTTTAATGTAGTCCAAAAATGTGCCATTGAAAAATTTGATATATGTTAACTTGATATTACAGTTGTTATAATAATAAAATTTAAAAATCAATAGATTGACATTAATAATACACCTGCCCCTTTAACCAATAAAACTTGCCGCGACTGCAACCCGAAAAATAGAGTTCATCCTAAGTTAGAATTAACCTAGGCCCGCTACCATAACAGTCAAAGTATCACTGCTGAATGCACTGTAACTATAGTTATAATAAATAATAGTACTAAAATTCTAAAACAACACGCTTTATTAGAAAACCGAACTAAAAAATGAAAAATAATTTTTAATTTCCAACACGCTTGTGATAAAATTAAAGTGGTCAAACAAAAAAATCATCCCCAACACATATAGAATAAAACTTGAGTTATCAACAAAAAGAAAATAATTTTACCATCAAAAGCGTGGGGTGCTCTATATCAATTAGTATATTTCATAATAAACAGATATTGGTAAAAGTAAAGTCTCTAAGAAGAAAATGTAAAATTCTTAAAAAACACCCCACGCTTTTGATGGTAAAATTATTTTCTTTTTGCTTATAACTCTAGTTTTATTCTATATGTGTTGGAGATGATTTTTTGTTGACCACTTTAATTTATATCCCAAGCGTGTTGGAAATTAAAATTATTTTTCATTTTTTAGTTCGGTTTTCTAATAAAGCGTGTTGTTTTTGTTTTTTTAAACTATTAGCCTATTTACTTTTTATTTTTTAGTTTTAATATTTTACAGAATGAGATAAAAACGTAAATATCTTTAAATTCGATGCTATTGTAGTATGAGCTAAAAGTAATACTCTTCTAAAAATTATCCAAGTCGGATTTGAACCAGCAATCTATGGATTACTAAAATTATATACCACTAGAGTTCACCGCTCTACCAACTGAGCTCTTACAACGATTGTCTAATAAGACAAGTCCGCTACCTATTATACCAGTTTTAATTGTTTTTATTTTCTGATGATTCTGGCCAGGTTTTTAGAAACAAAATATGAAAGTATTGTATTGTCACGGGTCCTTTACAAGTATACAAAGTTCCAAGTCGATCCAATGTTTCTAAGTGGGTGAAAATCGTGTTCAAAGATTCTGTTACATAGATACAAAGACACGTTTTTTATTTTATGACGATTCTGGCCAGGATTTTAGAAACAAATATGAAAACATTGCATTCTCACGGGTCTTTTACAAGTATACAAAGTTTCAAGTCGATCCAATGTTTCTAAGTGGGTGAAAATCGTGTTCAAAGATTCCGTTACATAGATACAATGACGCATTTTTTATTTTCTGATGATTGTGGACAGGATTTTAGAAAATAAATAATAGTTTTAAAAATCTAAAACAACACGCTTTATTAGAAAACCGAACTAAGAAATGAAAAATACTTCTAATTTCCAACACTCTTGGATAAAATTAAAGTGGTCAACAAAAAATCATATCCAACACATATAGAATAAAACTAGAGTTATCAAGAAAAAGAAAATAATTTTACCATCAAAAGCGTGGGGAGCTCTATATCAATTAATATATTTGATAATAAACAGATATTGGTAAAAGTAAAGTCCCTAAGAAGAAAATGTAAAAATCATAAAAAAACACCCCACGCTTTTGATGGTAAAATTATTTTCTTTTTGTTGATAACTCTACTTTTATTCTGTATGTGTTGGAGATGATTTTTTGTTGACCACTATAATTTTATCCAAGCGTGTTGGAAATTAAAATTATGTTTCATTTCTTAGTTCGGTTTTCTAATAAAGCGTGTTGTTTTAGTTTTTATAACTATTATTTATTTTGATTATCCGACTATTCTTGCCAGGATATTAGAAACAAATATGAGAATATTGTATTGCCACGGGTCCTTTACAAGTATACTAAGTTCCAAGTCGATCCAATGTTTCTAAGTGGATGAAAATCGTGTTCAAAGATTTTGTTACATAGATACAAAGACACGTTTTTTATTTTATGACGATTCTGGCCAGGATTTTAGAAACAAATATGAAAACATTGCATTCTCACGGGTCTTTTACAAGTATACAAAGTTTCAAGTCGATCCAATGTTTCTAAGTGGGTGAAAATCGTGTTCAAAGATTCCGTTACATAGATACAAAGACACATTTTTTTTATTTTCTGATGATTGTGGACAGGATTTTAGAAAATAAATAATAGTTTTAAAAATCTAAAACAACACGCTTTATTAGAAAACCGAACTAAGAAATGAAAAATATTTTTAATTTCCAACACTCTTGGATAAAATTAAAGTGGTCAACAAAAAATTATATCCAACACATATAGAATAAAACTAGAGTTATCAAGAAAAATAAAATAATTTTACCATCAAAAGCGTGGGGAGCTCTATATCAATTAATATATTTGATAATAAACAGATATTGGTAAAAGTAAAGTCCCTAAGAAGAAAATGTAAAAATCATAAAAAAACACCCCACGCTTTTGATGGTAAAATTATTTTCTTTTTGTTGATAACTCTACTTTTATTCTGTATGTGTTGGAGATGATTTTTTGTTGACCACTATAATTTTATCCAAGCGTGTTGGAAATTAAAATTATGTTTCATTTCTTAGTTCGGTTTTCTAATAAAGCGTGTTGTTTTAGTTTTTAAAACTATTATTTATTTTGATTATCCGACTATTCTTGCCAGGATTTTAGAAACAAATATGAGAATATTGTATTGTCACGGGTCCTTTACAAGTATACTAAGTTTCAAGTCGATCCAATGTTTCTAAGTGGGTGAAAATCGTATTAAAAAATTCCGTTACATAGATACAAAGACATTTTTTTTATTTTATGATGATTCTGGCCAGGATTTTAGAAAATAAATATGAAATTATTGTATTTTCACGAGTCCTTCACAAGTACACAAAGTTTCAAGTCGATCCAATGATTTTAAGTGGGTGAAAATCGCGTTAAAAGATTCCGTTACTTAGATAGATAGCTAGATATATAGATAGATATATATATATATATAGATAGATAGATAGATAGATAGATAGATATATAGATAGATATATAGATAGATATATAGATAGACATATAGATAGACATATAGATAGACATATAGATAGACATATAGATAGACATATAGATAGACATATAGATAGACATATAGATAGACATATAGATAGACTATATAGATAGACATATAGATATACATATAGATATACATATAGATATACATATAGATATACATATAGATAGACAGACAGATAGACAGACAGATAGACAGACAGATAGACAGACAGATAGACAGACAGATAGACAGACAGATAGACAGACGGATAGACAGACGGATAGACAGACGGATAGACAGACAGATAGACAGACAGATAGACAGACAGATAGACAGACAGACAGACAGACAGACAGACAGACAGACAGACAGATAGACAGACAGACAGATAGATAGATAGATAGATATATACATAGATACATAGATAGATAGATAGATAGATAGATAGATAGATAGATAGATAGATAGATAGATAGATAGATAGATAGATAGATAGATAGATAGATAGATAGATAGATAGATAGATAGATAGATAGATAGATAGATAGATAGAGATAGATAGATAGAGATAGATAGATAGAGATAGATAGATAGAGATAGATAGATAGAGATAGATATATAGATAGAGATAGATAGATAGAGATAGATAGATAGAGATAGATAGATAGAGATAGATATATAGATAGAGATAGATATATAGACGGACGGACGGATGGACGGATGGACGGACGGACGGACGGACGGACGGACGGACGGACGGATGGACGGATGGACGGATGGACGGATGGACGGATGGACGGATGGACGGATGGACGGATGGACGGATGGACGGATGGACGGATGGATGGATGGATGGATGGATAGATGGATAGATGGATAGATGGATAGATAGATAGATAGATAGATAGATAGATAGATAGATAGATAGATAGATAGATAGATAGATGATAGATAGATACAGGTCAAGCTAATATAAAGCGTGTAAAAATGAAATTATTATATTGTCACGGGTCCTTTACAAGTGTACAAAGTTTCAAGTCGATCCAATTATTTTAAGTGGGTGAAAGTCGCGATGAAAGATTCTGTTACATAGCTAGGTAGATACAGGTCAAGCTAATATAAAGCGTGTAAAAAGCTCCGGAAAAATGATCCACCTAAAATATAACATTTACCTTTGAATATTGAAGTAATATCTATTTTAGAGGTTAGGAGAATTAATTCTGTTCTCAGGTCTATATCGTATCTGTTTATCGAACTACGCTCTGACTTCCGTATCAACTATGAACTTGTATTTGAATTATAATTATTCATATATGCAGTTTCCTAAATTTAAAATTATGACAAGCATGAAATTTGGTGCTGCAAACTAACAATTCTATGCTAATATCACTCAACGAATAGCATATGTAACTTGCATATTGAATACAAAAGCCGATTTCTGGTACATATACTCTACACATTTATAAAAAGGAATCAAGAAATTTCTACAATACTTTCAGAGTTGTACTCTTGGGAAATAAGACCATGTTATCTCTAAAACGTATGAATAGTAGTCACAAATATGCACATGAAGCTCATATTTGTCTTATTTTTAGGAATAACAGTTGGTTATTATATTTTATTTAGACACGCTTTAATATCTAAGACTTTATCGCATCTATTTATTTGTAAAATATATTACATTGTAAAAATATATTACATAGGTCCTGTAAATGGAATTAAATCCGCAATTAGCGTTGGTGATTGAGGAAAGCCAAAATAAAATTTCAGGTTGATCGGCACCGAAGTTTTAACTCAGGACCTCCCGAATTCGACTCTCAATTGCTACCGTTTGAACCAACTCGTTCTGATATAGAAATTTTATCCGCCCTTTCTGATATTATATAAACACATATTTAAGTAAAAAATATATTTTTGAACAAAAAAAGTCATAAGTATATAACCAGAAGATGAAAAATTAAAGTAATGGTAGGGCCATGCTATTTGTACATGTATTCATCCACCATATTTCATTATCTCTGTCTCTCTATCTATCTATCTATCTATCTATCTATCTATCTATCTATCTATCTATCTATCTATCTATCTATCTATCTATCTATCTATCTATCTATCTATCTATCTATATATCTATCTTTTTGTCTGTCTGTCTATCTATCTATCTATCTATCTAACCTACATATATATATATATATATATATGAACTAATTTATATTAGTGTGGTCCTTATTTTTGACTTTTCGTATTTCATTCCGCACGCACTCTATTCCCCCCTTTTGGTTGAAAGAAATAATTTTTAAAGTCCATTTTGTTGAAATTCAAACTATGGAACTCATTACCGTATTGAGCGTGAGGATGTTATGGAATGGTAATGATTTATGATAATTAATTTCATTAGAACAGATGTATTTGAAGATATTTATTGTTTAAGACAGTAGAGAAATAAATCAAATCTACTATCGCTGTATTTTTTAATTTTTATAAATTAAGTTCCAGTGCGGCACGGGTCTATGTTAATTTATTATAATGACAGTTCACACCCTATCAATTTGGTCCAAAATAAAAAAAAAATATAGTCTGTATGTTGAAATAAGACATTTTAACAGCACTCCTCTAAATAAAGACCACTCTAATATATATATATATATATATATATATATATATATATATATATGGTATGATAAGAAAAATAAATGCCAGGACGGGATTCGAACCCGAATCTCTGAGTCTGTACCTCAGCGTGATATCCATTACACTACCAGGCGAATTCAATTCAAACACTTATTTTTCTTATATATGTATTTTATTCTCCATAATTACTAGATGTCGCGAGAACTCGGTCTTTACTGCCATCTAGTAGCTGACTATAACAAGTAAGCAAATTAAAGAGAATATTTTTACTTTATAGCAGTGACACTTTATCGATGTTATAATTAAATGTTTAACATTGAGCAATGCAAGCTTAATATGGTATGATAAGAAAAATAAATGCCTGGACGGGATTCGAACCCGGAACTCTGAGTCTGTACCTCAGCGTGTTATCCATTACACAAATATATATATATATATATATATATATATATATATATATACAGTTTAACGTTTTTGAAAGGAGTTTGCACGACAATAGTCTCTGTAATGCAGAATAGCATGTTTTTTCCAGAATTGAGCCGATGTTTAATTTCTTTGTTCATTTCACTTCTTGTCCACTACAGTACCTAATTACATATAATCGTTATAATTTATTTTCATGTAGACATCACCTAGAACGAAAGGAGTGTTTTAGCGTGAGGGTAAAAAAAAAAAGTGCAACGTTGTAAAGTTAGAGAAGAGAAAGAGAACAGCTCATGACGTTGCGCAGCTGTTGTTAGAGCGAGTAGTTCTTAGGGTGGGCATGTAATCTTCTTAACAACACGAATTACAACAGGTATATTGAAGACTTAGTTCTGGTCAGCAATAAGAAGGACTTAATCTCTAACATATACCTTCACTCAACACTTTGCAATTATAAAAAGCACAATATTTTTATTTAAGAGTTGGCAGGAGAACGAGCGTTCGGCTAATCAAGGTGTAGAGAGAAGAATAAGAATCAATTGAGAAGAAAAATTGTATGTATATATATATATATATACGTATAATTATTTAATTTCATTACTTATTATTATGTCCAAGGAGTGGCAGTTCACTGGAAACTCAGTGCTCTCTAGTGTCCTGAAAAACTAGTAGTAGTAGTAGTAGTAGGACTTTATTAGACAAAAAGTAAGATATTTACAATATTTTTACTAATATGGGTCGCACGGGCAGTAAGCCGTACGTGCTGTTGACAGTCCGTTACAATAAAGTAATAATTGGTAATAGTGTAAAGAAAAATAAACAACAAAAAAAGCAATAACATTACAATTACATAAAGAAAACACAATATCATTACAATTAAATAATAACACAATAGCACTATACATTAAAAAAACATTAACATTACAATTACATAAAGAAAACACAATAATATTACAATTAAATAATAACACAATAGCATTATACACTAATTAATGTATATATAATTGTTAAGAATTAATGGTATTGCATTTTGATACTGAAAAACTATTTGTCAGCATACGGATCAATTTATCATAAGAAATGCCACGAGAGATTTCCAAATTATCGATACATTCATGACTCACGAAAAGAAGAGTGAATTTATCTAGAGAATTTGTAAATCAAGAGTGGCATTTTTAGGACTATTTAACGAATAAACTTAAGCTGTTTACTGACAAATTATTATTTAATTATAGTTATTTTAAAATATTTATATATTTAATAAAAACGGCGATGTTTGACAACAAATGAGAAACGATTGGTACGCTTCATTTGCTTCCTTTGTTCATCACTGCAACCAGATCATAATATTATTTATTGCTAAAGGATCGCAATATTGTAAGAATGCACCCTAGTGGAGAAATGTATAACCGACGTTATAGGTATTAATTAATTTCTGATCTCCTATGATGTAAATATGTCAATTATATTTTTCTGCAACGTCATTTCGTGGAAAATAGTCAATTTAAGAAAGGGCAAACAGTGGATTCTTTTTTTTTTTGGTGGTATAATCAATTGCTACAAATGTGTTTATATTATCTCCCGCATGCGCTATGTGCTGAAATTCATGCACTATATATACAATCTGGTAGCCGTATTTCTTAGAGAGTCAGTCACTGCAAGATAATGCTATAAACTATTCAGAATGTTAAACAGGAGGAGCTTTCTTTAATATGATAAATTCGATGTGAAACACGAGTGTGATTGGTTGTAAATAAAAAATCATTGAAATGTGATTAGTCATTGACTCCTATTTGGGACATGAGTTAAATAGTCATACGTAAAGCCACAAGTGATTTCCAGTTACTTATCTGAGGATTTGGAAATCAAGAGTGGTATTTCTTAGGACTATTTAACGAATACAATTAAGCTGTTTACTCACAAATCATTATTTAAAAACAGTTGTTTTAAAATATTTATATATTTAATGTAAACGACGATGTTTGAAAACAATTGACAAATATTTGGTTATATTTCATTTGTTCACCATTGCTACTTGATCATACTATTTATTGACAAATAGAATCGCAATATTTTAAGAATGCACCCTAGTGAAGAAAAAATTAAACACATCAATCTTTATATTACAACCATCATTTTTCGGAAAGAATTCAGTAAAATCAGTTTTTAAAAACACAATTATAGAACACAATTATCAAATTGTAGGTCGAAGAAATCATTATTTGCTATATTGAACGTATTTGTTAGAGAGTCAGTCACTGCAAAATAATGCTCTGATCTGTTCAGAATATTAAAAATGAGGAGATTTCTTTATTTTGATAATCAAAATAATTATAGAGGTTAATCACGACTGTGTTTGGTTGTAAAACAAAAATTCATTGAAACTTGATTGGTCATTGACTCCCATTTGGGGCATGAGTTAAATAGTATTTAAATTCTCCGTCACGTACCAAGTATTGGTACAATCCAAAGCTAAGGGAAGCTACTGCTCCGCCAGAAAATTCAGCAGTATCGGATGCTGATAAATTCGAATCCCATCTTGTCGTCTCCTTGCCCCCAGAGACCTCATCATACTTAAATGAGGGGGACTGTGGAGGCGTGAAGACGAAGGACTCGCTCTCAAAGAAATTTTGGATCTCTTTCCTGCTAGTACTATAGGCTTATACCCGTCTACTGGCAGCAGTGAATGAAGAATTCTACAAAACCGAACCTCTCGCATTCATTTGTGAGAAAACCAGGTTCGGGACAAGGGTTAGGATGAATTAAATTTCAGCCTATAACAAGTACCAGCTACCGCTTCAAAAATACAACATCCCTTTCAAGAAGGAAGAAAAACGACAAGCAGCAACAAGAAGAGTAGTGATAAAAGGAATAGATTACATCATTGAGCCATCCTATATTCGGAGTGACTTGAAGGCCAATGGATTCTTGATCTTAAAGGTTGTCAACATGACATACGGAATATATGTCCGCTTCATTGAATTCTCGTTAGGCGAATTAACAATAAGTGATTATTCCTGCCGCCTGCGCCGGGTGAAGTAGAGCTTCTACC
Organism: Diploptera punctata; assembly: GCA_030220185.1. Classification (NCBI taxonomy): domain Eukaryota; kingdom Metazoa; phylum Arthropoda; class Insecta; order Blattodea; family Blaberidae; genus Diploptera; species Diploptera punctata. Next base: position 194,168 of record JASPKZ010004195.1, read on the forward strand.
TGTATCTGGGATTTTCTTTTGGCTCACAGCATACCCGTTTTGCGAAATACAGATCCGTTTAACATATATTTGGCGTGTGAAATGTGTCTTACAAATAACCAGTACACCTTAAAATCTTAAATTAGTTTAATATCTGAGACCGATTGTGTACGTATTATTCACAGGTAGCGTTCTAAATTTACGGAATAAAGATGGCTAAATCGTATTATCATTGTCATTAAACGAAAAATTAAAATGATTGAAGATAAAGAAAAACAAATTCTCAGTACGCAAAATAATGACTAAATTAAATTGTGGAAAAACCCAAGTTTGTGAAATTTTAAAACACAAATAAAAAAATGAATGAATTGATGCAAGAAAAAGGGGTCAAATGAAGAGCAAAGAATAAATAAATAGATAAATAATGAAGAAATCAACGAGGTGTGATTTACAAGTACACGATCAAAAAATCTGAAAAATGTCCGGACCAATGCTCCAAAGTCAAGCACTAGCTGTTGCTGTATCCCTAGGGAATAACGATTTTAAGGTATCTCAGGTTGGTTGTGGTCAGTTTTAAAAGACGACACAATGTAGTGTGGAATGAAATTTGCGGCGAATCAAAGGATGGGGACGAAAGTATAGTTAGTGAGTGAAAGCCGAAATTGCATACTTTAATTTCATGATACGTGCCTAAGTGACATTTCTTAACGTTGACGAAACGGGACTGTTTTTTCGCGCGTTACCGTTGAAGTGGCTCATACATACTATATATCACTTTTCAACGGCAGCGGAACTATAATTAATCCAAGGTACATAAAAAGACATATACGGTTCTCTATAATCTAAGATTGGTTAATATTTTTTTAGAATGCGGAATGTTGCCTAATGTGGAAAAAAATTGGTCCCATGCGATTCCGCTTTGAACAAGTTTTACTGTATAAATTAACTTTACTTACAATATTTCCAGAGATCGTTAAGGGATGTTTTTTTGATTAACGGTAGCCATGAGCGAATTTTGAAACTCCGAAACTAATAGCGATATTCTTTCAAATTTTTACCACAGATGTCTACCTGTATGGATATTTATGATAAATTTCAAGTGATTTGTTATGTTAGTTCGCAAGTTACATTATTTTTTCTCTTTTTTATTTTAATTAAATATAAAAGTTCCTTGCAGTATAATTTTCAATATTTTGTCAGGATATTGGTTATACTCATTGTTTGTAAATTTGCATTGGATTTTTCTGTGCTGTTAATACTTTTGAGAAAAAACATATTTTAACTGATTTTACATGTTGGCGGAAATCGAGATAAATAGGACAATATAAAAAATCATAACTCATGAGCATTTTGACTACAATTAAAATCCAATTCAATTTTGGTTCTTTGTATTCTTACAGATAAGTGCTGAAAATTTCAGTTGAATAAAGCAAACATTGCAGTGCAAGGTCCTTTTTTTAAATGGGCATGCGCTTGAAAAATACACTGAGAAAAATGGCTACTAAGTTTTTCATGCTTTTGACTGCTTTAATAACACACCGTTCCAATTTTTGTGTTAAAATAAATATTTATCTTGGATATTTATGCCAAACTGTATGGTAGATACTCTCATTACCATTTTGGGGTTTTCCTATTGTGCCTCTCTCCAATAATACACCTGATGCCAATCTTTGATATATTGGTATCTTTTTTGCCACTAGTTCTGGGGGAGTTTAAGAATGACCACCAGGGCTTTAATAATGGCGAAATAGCGATAAGTTACATATCTTCTTGAAAAGAAAGCTAAGAATATCATGAGAGATAAAACACAAAATGTGTGTTTTGGTCAATTTTCACACAAATTTCACTGTGTGTTTTGGTCAATTTTCACACAAATTTCACTTATGGCTGACTACCCTTAAAAGTCTTTGGTACTTTAATTTTAGAGTAATTTAATTTTAATATTTCAGACATGTATTATATCTCTCAGACAATTATAATAGAATATAAATATTAAATAATAAATGATTTCATCACATCATGATAAATGGCCTCTAAATGTATAGATAGAAGATTCCAGTAAAACTTTTAAAAATTACTATATCCAGAAAAAAATATATATTTCACAAGATTATAAAGAAATGTATATCAATTTAGCACGATTTATGTAAATAGTACCGTACTGTATAATGAATCACTTTATTTTATAGGTTAGTTCATGCCACACAAAAAAAAAAGGATTGCTTCGTTTTGAAAATATGAATTACACAAATTAGTTATTGAGTTACCAAAACTCGAATGTATTCTCTATTTATGTCAATATAGTGTTAATTATGTATTTATGTATACAGCACAGAAGGGGAGGGAGTAGGACGACCTCCTACATCAATACAAGTTGGGCCATACTTGTAATAATCAAAACGAACACTGGAATGTAGGTTTTTGATAGCTTAATGTTTTCTTATAATATTAATTTAACACATGTCAGAAGATGTGGGGAATTAAAAATCGGTAAAAGACACAGTAAATCAAATAAATTAAATAATCAAGGTGAAACAAAATCTAGTGCTCGAGCTCTGAGAGATGATATAAAAACCATACAAATTTTTAGTAAATAACCATCGGTTGTAAAATTAAAAAAAAGCAAATCTCTGTGGTCAAATAGTAAAATTGTTGTCTCAGACAAAGTGGGTCCGAGTTCAACCGCTGATCAGAACAACTTTCCTGGGTGAGGTTTATTTCGGACGTTTCCTCGCCTATAAGAAAATTACACCGAACACTACCCAGCTATTCGTATAATATTCGTCTTGTTTAGTATGAATTATTGGAGTGAATTGTTTGTCTTCTCTTAAATATATGTTCGTGTTATCTCGGAGGTGGTCCCGGAATTTTGCTGATAACTCATACTTGGAGACCTGCCATGCTCTTTCGAGGTCAAAACGAATCTCTCTCTCTCTCTCTCTCTCTCTCTCTCTCTCCTCTCTCTCTCTCTCTCTCTCTCTCTCTCTCTCTCTCTCTCTCTCTCTGTGTGTGTGTGTGTGTATAAACCATATTTCAAAACCCTCTCCAGAAAGTAAGAGTTCCTCAAGACCCAGATAACATGGTTCACGTTAACGTACATGTCAAGGAAGAGAATAAACTAAGAGAGAGAGAGAGAGAGAGAGAGAGAGAGAGAGAGAGAGAGAGAATGATAGTAGTTGCTTTGTATATTATTTCTGCCCATGTTTACTATTTCTTCCTTTTTTCTAATTGAAAATGTACTTGTTAGTAGCAAGTGATACTTTTTTATGTAATATTGATGAATTTAAAGATTTAATGATTTATGAAAATTCTATTATTTATTTTTATCGGGTGATCATTTGAAACTGTCTTTTTCACGCCACAGCAACAGCCGAAATGTCGACATTTCTGTCGTGATCCTTGAATAGAACTCTCCCCATCCGCTATTGAAAAGTGAAGGTGTTAGTATCATAGAGTACCGCATTGTTTTGCAAGAAATGTTTAGCATGAAAATGTGAGTAAAATTTGATAGACGTACTTTCGAATTATCTGTCGGCACTTTTATTTTAAAAATACTACGTTCCTGACCTACTGATGTACCGTGATGACGTAAATTTCACTGTCGTGAAGCCATATTGTAGATTCTGTGTTCGTATATATGTTCTGTGCTTAATACACTCCTTATTTACCCACTCCTACTTTCTCCCTCCTTTACATCCATCGACGCAAGTTTGGATGCGCGATGAGTGACGTCCGCGACCTGAGGTCTTTGAAAGTTAAGAGTTGGAGTTAACCCTTGGTTTCAGCAAGTCGGCAGGGATCGAAGAAACGATCCATTGCCCAGAAGTGTTCGCTTATTTGAAGCAAAAAGCTGTTAAGAAGAACGTTGTTTAAGTTTGGAGTGTCTAAAAACATTGGTATCGATGAATGTATCGTTATTATTGTTATTCAATGTTGACTATTCTTCTAGTTATTTTTCATTACATGTATTATGTTTACATTTGATTCATTGTTCAAACAGCTACATGTATAATTTATTCTTTGACCTTAATCAATTACATTCATTTTTAGTAAGCTTACATGTCTTTTCTTTATAGATTTCTTAACTGTTTTAATTTAAATTTGAACCTAAGTTTTGTGTGCTTGTATAGCGATTACCTTTCCTCTCATGATTGACGTAAACTATATTATCAGTCAAGTCCAATATGATAAACATTTTCTTGATATATTATGTTGAATAATATACTAGAGGTGCTTTATAAGAAAGATGAAATAAGTCTGTATTTTGGGCCCAGTCGCAGACTATGAGCGAGAACGTTTGTATACCACAAGTTGGTTTAGAGAATCAGGATAGGTTTGGTTGATTACATTCATGATAGATAATTACATAGACATAGACATAATAAAGCAGAGCAGACCACGGATACGGATATATATATATCCCTATTCTCTAAACCAACTTGTGGTATACACAAGTTCTCGCTCATAGTATGCGGCTGGGCCCAAAAATTATATATACACAAATGAATGAAGATAGCCAATACCAAAACCCCTCGGTGCACTGATACAAAAAAAGTTTTTATATGTTCTATCTCCACTCGTATTTTAGTATAAATTTTGTTACACCATTTATCAGCTAATGTCGAACCCTTGTTGCAATACGAACGAATTCCTAACAATTAATTTTAGTTTTATGAATATCTAACATGATTATATAAATTGTATTAATAATTTAGTGAGAGCAATTTTATTTATTTTGTTTATTCTCTCCTTTTTACATGTTCCATTGTTACTGGCATTTTAATACTTAAAGAAATCCTTGAGAGGATTTTTAACGATGAATCATGTACAGGAAAGAGATCCAACATTATATTATCAAATTTCTCTACAATCTGAGAGTATATAAAAGTTTCAAAATAAATATGTAACACAATTTACTTGCTTACTTAATACAGGCTTTCCACTTTACAGCAGTTCGCCCTTAATCCCTGCTTTCCAGAGATTCCTATCCTCCCATTGCCCTTCTTCCATACCTCTCTTCATCATAGCATCTTATATTCCCTCATACCATGTTCTTCTACTTCTCCTCCTCTTTCGTCTGCCTAGTACCATCCAATCTAATACTTGTTTAGGCCACTGGTCTTCCGACATCCGTTGTACATGTCCATACCACTTTAAAGCTCTCTTTGTTACCTATCGATAACAGTTCCTTGTGCATCAATTTCTTGCCTGATATATGTATTTCTAATAATATGTTTTAGCCTGGATATTCTCATACTTCTCCGTAATCCATCCATTTCTGTCGCCAAGATTCTTTTCTGCATCCTTTTATTTATTGTCCAGCTTTCTGATCCATACGTAAGTATATTGTCTGTATAATCTCTTTTTGTTTTTTCTGGTCAAATTTCTGATCCATAAAAGACAATACAGGGATCGCTTCCTTGCACAATTTACTCTGTTAATAACATCTATTTCACAAGTACCAGATTTATCTATTATATAACCAAGATATTTAAATTCTTCAACACATTTAATTGCCATATTTATCATGTATAAATTCGAAATTTTCATAAGTAATGCCACGATGATTTACAATTTATCTAGAGAATTTGCAAATCAAGAGTGGCATTTGTTAGGACTATCTTTGCAAACAAATGAGAAACGTTTATTATATTTCACTTGTACATCACTGCAACCAGATCATATTATTTGTCGACAAAGGATAGCAATATTGTAAGATGCGCCCTAGTGGAGAAAAAATGAAACACATCAAACTGTTTATAACCAACATTATAGGTTATTAATTAATTTCTGATGTCCTATGATGTAAATATGTCAGTTATATTTTTCTGGAACGTAAATTCCTGGGAAATAATACGTTTAAGAAAGTCCAAACGGTGTTTTTTTGTGGTATAATTAATTGTTTTAAATGTTTTATATTATATCCCGCAAGCACTATCTGGTTACATTCGTGCACTATATATATAATCTGGGAGCCACATCTTAATATATACACTGTTATATTCAACATATTTCTTAGAGGGTCGGCCACTGCAAAATAACGATCTGACATATTCAGAATGTTAAAAAGGAGTAGCCTGATTTTAAAGTGATAAAATTAAATTTATAAAATCGAGATGAAAAACGACTGTGATTGGTTGTAAAACAAAATTCATTGAAATGTGACTAGTCATTGACTCCCATTTTGGGCATGAGTTAAATGGTCGTATATAATATCCGAATTTGACGAGTGAATTTATGTATAGGGTTTGGAAATCAAGAGTAGTATTTGTTAGAACTATTTAACGAATACAATTAAGCTGTTTATTCAAAAATCGTTATTTAAATATAGTTACCGGTATTTTAAAATATTTACATATTTAATGTAAACGGCGATATTTGAAAACAGATGAGAAATGTGAGGTTGCGTTTATTTACTGCAAATTGATCATTTATTTCAAAATAGGATCGCAATACTGTAATAATGTACCCTAGTGGAGAGAAAAGGAAATACATCAAACTATATATTATAACCAACATTATAGGTTATTAATTAATTGTTTTAGTAAACAACTCAATAAAATCAAGGAATTTGTTCATTATTAGCTATATTCAATGTGTTTGTTGGAAAGTCAGCCACTGCAAAATAATGATCTGACCTGTTCAGAATATTAAAAGGAGGAGATTTCTTTATCATAAAAACAGGAGATGATAAAGAGAAATCGATAAAGAGCGAGGTGAAACACGACTGCCATTGGTTTTAAAACAAAATTCATTGAAACGTGATTGGTCATTGACCACCATTTGGTCAACATAAGACATATTAGCAATTTTAATCTTAATTATAATTCATTAGGAATGCTTATTATTATCATCAATGTTAGTTAAAAATTAATTTTTATTTTAAAGAATTTATCACACTGAAACACGTGGAGAACCAGATTAAATGTGGATGTTGATTGCATTCACAATTATTATAACAATTTATGTTATTTTATAATATAAGCAAACATTTAAATCATTATGAATTACTTGAAATATATTATAAAACTAATTAATAAATAATTAAATTTTTCAAAAGAAAATTTAATTTAAATTGGATGAAACTGATTATAAATAATTAATTGAAAAGGAAGAATGTCATTTTGATTGTAAATGGTGTATCCCTTAATATGGAGAAAATAATGTTATCAGAATTGTAACTACTGAAGGAAAAATTGAGGATTCTGAACCTATTATAAGTATAAAGTATGCCGTTGCATTGTGACTCCTGTAGAAGGAGGTGTTATAGGAGTTACACCTACTGTATCTGCCTCCATTACATTTCTTCCATCAGAAGTTATATGGAAATGTATCGTCTATTTGAGGCTTATCTTAGATTTAAAGAAAGATTTCATGAAAGGAAATCCTATAAATGTTTATTTAATCTTAAATCGCCACAACATCTATTATCACAATTTTTAAACAAAATAAATGTATTTGCTTTGGTGTGTTCTCTGTAATGCAAATCATAGTATACGTACTTTTGTTGACCACATAAGGATATTGGAGGACTTCCTCGGATGAATTCTGCAGCCATGATCGAGAATAAAACGAACATTAAATATAAGACGCACTCATTTACTCATACGAGATCGTAGATATGTCGATTAAAGTTGTGAGCGATTACGATGTCCAAATGGTATTCGGGAACCATTTCAGTCTTTACGATTCCTGATATTTGTCTTAAAGCTGAGGGGAAAAAATATAATCATCACCTATGAAACTAATGCTGATCGAGGCATCAAATCCGAATCCTCACCAGCCGAGAAAACTCTGTTACCAGTAACCAATGCAACAGACATTTGTAAGTTTTCAGCTTATAAATTATCTAAACAGCATTAAGAAATTATACACTCTTTCAACTTCTATCAAATATAATGTTATATTTCTCTCTATTAGTTATGACAGTCATGCACTACAATAAATTGATGTATATTCCACGTATTTGGAAGACAATTTCTTTGTAATGTTTTTATTTTTACTCTATTTTTGCGTTTCTACTTCTATCAGACGCTGGAGACATCAGTCTGTTTACGTTAGGATAGCCTGACCTCCTTTCACTCACAAGATGGTCATTCCATGTTCTCCAGATGTGGCCCGAGTGCTGAAAAAACATCTCGCACTTCAGATATGATCCTTCCTTTTTATGTCTCTAGTCAGGCTCATATATATCGATGACGTATCAAGCAAAATTTCCTTGGGCTGGCAATATATAGAAGACAATATATCTACACATTTATGCATAGGTCGCTAAATATTGGCGTATTTCTTTATACGTAGAGCATTTTTAAAAATAGATATCCCTTAACATTTTCAACCCATAATTCGTTTTAAGAATATATCATGGATTATTGTTTAAAACATAGTTAAATTAAGGCAGATACATATTATCAGCCTCATAGGCTAGTGGTCAGTGTTACTGATTACTATTCATGAGGTCCCGGGTTCGATTCCCGGTCAGACCATAGGAATTTCTTCTTAAAGGTAATAATTCCTGTGGTTGCCCATGGTCTGGAATTTAGGTTAAGAACTATCCTGGCGCTAAGAATTGGATTACATTTCCGCCAATGCCAGTGGAGAAAGCCAGAAATGTCATAAAAGACAACCTGGTGGCATTATACAAATATATATATATATATATATATATATATATATATATATATATATACAGGATGTCCCAAAATTATACCGACAAACTTTGGAAGCTGATAGATACCAAAAGTTTAAAAACTTTTTGTTAAGGTATTTTTTTTTGTTTTTTTGCTGCGGTGCTTCGTTTAAGCGCTAGACGCGTTAATAGCATTACTGCCTCCCACCCAGTTGGTTTAGATACGTAAATTACATATGTGTACACCAAACCTCAGATAATGTGGATCGTTTGGGCCTTAAAGTTTCCTGGCATTTGGCATACAGGTGTATACAACTCCCGAAAAATAACCATCACCCAGGAAACTTGTCCAGAACGAGGATAGAACCCAGGCCCACAAAGTAAAAGCAGGAACGTTAGAACGAGACCACCTTTATATATTCAACAGGATATTATCATAAAGGTGTTGGAAATTATGGTCAAGTTTTATACAATCATAATATCAATAATAAATTGCCTAATCAAACACATACTATAAGTTCAACGATATAAGAAGTGATCAGCCTCATGAACTACTGATCACAGCTTCGCCGGGTCCCGGGTTCGATTCCCAGTCAGAAGAGAGGTACTTCATTATCATTAATCACCTATCATATCATCATGGTGACGTAACTCAGTCTAACAGATGCATCAATAGAAGTGGGTTATATTTCCGTCATGAAAGAAATGTCTAAAAGACAACCTTGACATCTGAAATGTAGCATGGGAATTTTCGAAGGCCCGAACATGTGAATTCCGACTATTAAATAACTGCTCACGTGTGAAACATGCTTATTCTGTTAACATGACATGGGATGCAAACAGTACATCGGTTTCAATTTTGTCCAGATACCATTGACAAAATTTCTGTCGCAGAGGATAGTCTTGAGGCCTCATTGCATGGACCTTTTCAAGGTGAGAAGCGTGCAACAACATTTCCTGCAGAATTCTTCCCACAGTACTAAGACTTACGTGCAATTGTCGAGCGATGACGCGAGTACTAGCTGCAGGATTGTTCTCAATGCACCGCAACACATCTTCCTCATTCTCAGGAGTCCGTACAGAACATGGCCATCCTTGATCTTATGCTCGTCTATCTAAGGGGCCTATTTCACATATTCTACGTTCAATGCTGGCAAATGTAGTGTGATGAGGAACTCTTCGTTTTCGGAACTGTTCTTGGTAAAGCTTACAGCTGCACGACCCGAACCTACTTTTCCATACACCAACAGTATGTCCGTCATCTCACTCCACGTGTGCCTTTCCATGTTGTAAATAAAGTAGTATGCAGCAGCCATTCCAGCAAACTAACGCACAATGTCAAGGAAACACAGCGATGAACTCAGGAAGTAAACATGTATGCTAAACGAATTGAAGCTTATTTGTTTGGTATCTTTCGTGTGTTTCCTTTAAAAGATACATACTGGACACAAATGTAATTTACATATCTAAACCAAATGGGTGGGAGGCAGTAATGACATTGACTCGTCCAGCGCTTAAACGAAGCACCGCAGCAAAAAAACCTACCTTAACAAAAAGTGTTTAAAATAATGTTATCTATCAGCTCCCAAAGTTTGTCGGTCTAATTTTGGGACATCCTGTATATATTAATTTTGTAGATTACAAGGAAATTTTGAGACAAAGTTAAATACAACAGCTATTCCTTTTGTAGAAGTTTAGAATTATTTTGAAGAAGATTTAATACAATTAGCAAGTAATAAATCTGGAATCAAAACAAAGAGTAACCTCAATGACAATAATACCGATCAGTCCATATTACAAAATGAGTATTTTGAATTATCAAATATTATTTATCGATATATGAATTATAATAACATGTACGTATGGTATAAGCAAAGTATATTATCATCTATATCTATCTATGATGGCGTAGCCCATTGTTAAGCTATAGCCTCTCCTTTGTAAGTTAATATTTAGTTGCCTTAATTACTAGTAAATGTTAAGGATGACATCCGGTCAACACATCAACCCAATGAGACATATAATAGGCAATTAACCAATTCGCCTCAGAACACGAGGTACAATCGCCGGCTGTTAAACAGCCTTCAACTCAGAAGACGAGATACACTCGCTTAACAATACTTTGTACATCCTTTGGCAGAGTAATATTTTGTTAACATTTATGAATAGTAGAGGAATGAGGTTTGGCCTTCACACTTATTGAGACCTCAAGTACCGTTATATTACGTTCATTTTGAATGTCTGAAAACAAACTATATAATTGACGGCGATTTAAATTCAGTTTTGGGGAAATGCATTGAGCATTTAAATTTGAAGCGAATGGGTTAAGATATTACTATGAGTTGAGGTCGGTAAAGTTTGCTTACAGGCATTTTTATTCATTTTAACGATACTTTCTGAGCCTGAAAATCTTCAGACTCAGGAACCACGGCTTAAAGTCCCTCCCGAAGGACTCGCTCTTTGGATTTTTCCGTCCTAAAAATCCATCGGCCCCGGCCGAGTTTGAACCCGTGACCCTCGGAACCAGAGGCAAGGAGCATAACCACTAGTCCACCGCGGCCGACCAACATTATATTATTTTATAAAAAAACAAAAATTCAAATCCCCAAAATGTTGACATGTGATGTAACTTAACTGTCAACTCACTGGAAACAACTTTCCAGGAATCTGCTGAATCCACGGAGGATCCACTTTAAAGGATTCTAACTGCCAATACAAAGAATATTTGGTCGCGACCAGAGAGAGTGCTAATCGCCACTTAAACAGTCGGAACGGATTCTTTAGATATTTAAAGTAAAACATATTACAAAAAACCTTGCTTATACTCATTAACCATTACATTTCTCTTCAAACTTAAAGACCAATTAATTAATTATTTTAAGATTCTCAGTGTGTCTTCATTTTCGTGTCGGTCCCATTCTTTTAGTGACCATCACGCTTGTATTCCATCCTACGGAGTAGATGGATTTATAGGACATAAAAATATGAAGTAAAACCATGAGCACCGATTTACTGATTTACAGCATTCAAAAGAACTCCGTCCCTCATATTTTGTCGTCTCTCCTCCTACTAGACTAATATCCACCTATGAGACTTACGAGTCGCATCACTTTCCTGGACTAATTGCCAATATGCAGACAGCAGGAGGTCTGTACCACATATTAGACATGTAAATAACGGGTCTCCCTGTATCTGTGGTTAACAGTATACCATGAACACCATCGAAGACACCAGAAGACAAATATGTATAGACCTAAATTATATTTTTAATCCTATACTCTGGCGAAAATAAAACTCGGATAGCTGGAATGGATGGATCAAAATGAGTATGTTCTATCAACTCCCCTGAGAATCATGAAGATAATTACCTGAGATAGTAAAGAGATCGTCTGAGAGATCGTAGGACTGTCCATTCCCTATCCCTTCTCTATAAAATACTTCACACATCATCGCCTAATTATTTATCACGCCGCTTCATCAGACTATCCGACACACATAATCTTGACACTGGATCCCATCAGCACATTGTCCTTTATATCCCTCCTCATCACACTGTGTATTATTCATTATCTTTTACAGTCTCACTTGCCAAAACATGGAATTCCCTTTCGACCTATGTCAGTGACTGTCAAACTACAACTTCCTTCAAAAACGAACTAAATAATTATTTAATAATATCTAACTTCTACACCTCACTGATAGAATTATTTTAACAATTAATAAATTTAATCATTCATGAAAACAATATTAAAATTAACAAATATTTTCATTTGTTTAAATATTGTATAACCATAAAATTAGTTTTCTATATCTTATTATTTTTGTTTTATTTTTTATATAGCCCCTACATTAGGCAAGGAGGGTCTACCAACCATTTAATTTATCTTGCCAGAATACATTTTATTATTAGTTTTAGTCTTAATCTTAACTATCATTAACTGGTTGTATTATAGATCATAATATAATAGATATTAACTTACTGGTCAAATCTTCATTTAGTATTTAATATTAGAGTTAATTATGATTGTTATTCATCATCCTTATCATTATCATCATCATCATTATCCTTCACCGGTGTGGAAAGCAACGGGAAGCTACCACACCTACAATTCCCTAGGAAATCTGCAAGCATAGCATGCAAATGCTATAATTGCAGTGATGGATCTGCCTTCGGGCAGAATTACTATGGATGTGTGGATGATTTTTATATTCTGATGTAATATATGTTTGTCCTGGTGAGTGGAAGAGAAGGCCACATGGCCTTAACTCCACCAGGATAAATAAATAAATAAATAAAAATAAAGGGAGAGTTAAATAAATGTTATTCAACTTCTTATCTATGTTTATTTAACGCAAAAATTGTGGGGAACGTTTTAGATGATTTAGTTTGACTCTTGGTACTTTAGTGTTTATAATAAACATCCATAACGAATAACTGAGATCGGAAGTTTTATAGTCCCACTGTTACGAACATTTCAGTTTATTAGGTTAATAGACAAATTGTCCATTTTAACCCAGCACAACAAAGTGTTATTTTCCTGTTTGTTTTATAACAGTGCACTCATCATCTTCAAGTTCTGAAGGCTTTGATTGCCATCGATTTATATCTACAGATACATTCCACTTCACTTACTCCAATTACTTCAGCTTCTAAGATTCCTGATGGACTTGTTCTCTTGTGCTTCGGTGAACGAACATTTAATACGTGTTATCTTTTCGTTATTAGTTCTGGATTTTGTTCTAAGGATTACATTTTAGGAATGGTTTTATTAAATATATTTATATACATTTAATATTCATTAATATCATCAGAACTACAGTCCGATTCGAGCCTCGGCTTCTCTCAGAACCTTCTTCTAGACATCTCTGTCTCAAGAAACCAGCCATCATCCTTCGTTTCTCAGCTTCCTCAGATCCTCCAAAATGCCATCCATCCAACGAAGCCTCGGTCGTCCCACATTCCTTTTTCCTTCAAATTTATATCCTATCACTTTATTGGGTATCTCATTTTCAGTCATTCTTCGTACGTGTCCTGCCCTTCGCAATCTTGAAACATTAATTGATGTAACCACATCAGGAGACTTATAATCTGATAGAGTTCACAGTAAGATCTTACACGCCATTCTCCTTTGTCGCATATTGAGCCATGCGTTTTTCCTGATATACTTTTTTTTCAAATGAACTCAGTCTTGGATAAGGTACATGGCTATTATTAATATGGGCAATTTGTGTTGTATTTTTTTTTGTTTATTTTTATTACCAATAATCATATATTCAGTTTTTGTATTTATTTTCAACCCCATTTGTTAGCTGCTAATTCTAGTGCAATAAAAGTTCCCTTGATATCTTTTTCTGATCTACCAATTATGTCTACACCGTCGGATAAGCTAATATTTGAGTAGATTTATAGAGTACTGTATTTCTAGTTTGTATATCAGCACCTTTTATAACTTTCTCTAGAGTAATATCAAGTAAAAGTCAGACCAGTGGGTCCCTTGTCTTAGTCCTTTTGTTATTTTAACATATTCCGATAGATCAGACAAGAGTTCTATTTGACATTGCCTGTCTTCCATGCAGGCCGTAACTAGTATCACTAGTTTCATAGAAATTTTCAACTCCATCATCGCATTATAAAGACCAGCTCTACTGATGCTATCGCATGCTGTTAAGAAAACAATAAACAGGTGATGGATTTTAATATTTTGTTCATGTCTTTTTCATGAATTTTCTTGAAGTAAAAATTTGATCAGCTGTCGATTTCCCAGTTCTGAAGCCAGCTTGATAGTTCCCTATGACTTTTTTTTTCTGAATTTGTTAGTAGCCTGTAATAAAATATTTCGGAAATTTTGATGTAGTTTATGGACCTACCCGTACATATCGAGAGTTACTTTAACAAGGTAATTCGAGTAAGCGTATTTCTCAACAAATGTCAGTGAGTGACATGTGGTTAACACGTTGCCTCAAAGAGATATCTAGTAGAACTAAGATAGTTCATGTATAGGAAAGACCGATAGTTTTTTTTGAGGCTCCAAAATATATATTATAATATAATTTATTGCATATACCCTTATATAATTTTTATGTATGGTTTATGAAACATATGAAGTAAAAGTCTATATATCCCTCATATTTAAGGAATGAAAAATTTGGATCTAAGATATTCCAATTTATCAAATATCAGTATTTCAAACGGGTCTTTCATTTTCAATAATATTTTATTGAACTTCAATCGGCATTTCCTCCAATTAACTTAATTGAAAAATATGAAGAGAGTAGCTAAGGCTTTATGGGACAATTTATTTCGGTAATAATATTGCTTGTAAATTGAAAGTTTCCATCGATCTTATGATTTATACTTTTAGAATTGCCCCTTGTGTACAACTGAACATACTGATTTGTCTTCGAAGTGATTGCTATGGATTTATATACAAACAAAATGTGTTGAAAATGTATTTCACTACATAAATGTCATATTTATATACTGTATTAAATTTGAATAAAAACTCCCCGAATTAAATTACAGTCAAAATGTTTATAAATGACAGGAAAAAATCATTTTAGTTATGAAAAGTTATATTAAAGAAAGTACTGCATTTTAACATTAGTTAGGCCTATATGTTTATAGAGAATTTGGTATCATCTTAAGTAATAGAAATCTAGCTTCATTCATAACATTGAAGTTTTGTATAAAATGTTTGGAGGTTCAATTCCTGCAACTAACTGAATTTGAATATAAATTATGATCCAGAACAAGGACGAAAAATATTCTCGAGTAAAAGAAATTCGAGAACGCATGCTCCTAGAATAATGACCTAAAATAATTCGTCTCGTTTCACAGGAATCTGAGGTACATTAAAAAATGCAAGTTAAAAGGAAGTATCTCACAAAATTCCCAACTGGAGGAATTGACATCTGGTATGACGAAAAATCCGTAGTATAAATGGGCGACGTTAAACACATTTTCATTTATGTATTGGTGAAACTACTGTCAGCCTTTATATTTGGAAGGTCACAATTTTATATACTTTGTAATTGTTACTTTATTAGACAATCGTAATCAACCCAATTTCAACCACAGCTTCTCCAAGAGTAACAAAAATGAACTAATTAATTAACTCATTATCGAACACAGATTCATGGTCATGCGGACATAAGCTCTCTAAACATCCTTATTCTCAGGCAATGTTTTCCAATATTCTTCTGTATAATCTACTTCCTTCAGATTATGATTAATATTATTCTCTCATCTCTTTCATTATCTATGAACTGGTTTTCCTTTAAGAAGTTTCCAAGTTCCTCTTTCATTCCCAATTCCTGCCCAAATGCCCTACATATCTTAGTATACGAGACCTAACACTTCTTATTATATTTGGTTTCATATAAAGATACTGTGACTCACTATTAAATAGTATTCTCCATTCGCCTGTCTGTTCATCTCTCTTTGGTCCAAAACGTTTCCTATGAACTTTATTCTCAAATACTCGTAATATTTTATCTTCCCTTAAAGAAAGAACCCATGTTTCACATCCATATAATATATTCTTCTTCTTCACTTCCTGGTTTAGGCAAGAGTTGCCTGTTCCGTCTTCACTAATAGATTTAAGACCATCTCTTGCGAGGATGTCCGACATCTCTTCTTCCTCTTGGAAAATAATGGAAGATTTTATTTGGTAATCTACTTTCTTCCATTCTTTCTACATATTCTTTCCACTGTATCTTGTTGTTAAATATCTTTTATTTTATGGAGTAGATCTGCGGTTCTTCACGGATATCCTCGTTTCTTATCTGGTCTATTCTAGTGCAACCTTTTACTCTTCTTAAAAATTTCATCTCGGCTGCTTGGATTTTACTTTCTTGTTTGGTAGTGGTAATCCAAGATTCTCTCCCATACAAAAGGACAGGGACAGCCATTATTTTATAAAATTTTAATTTTGTTTGTTTATGGGATTTATTATTCAATATTCTATTTATTGTACCACAAATAGCTTGAAACTGATGTGTTTTGTGTTCAATATCTTTATCATACCCATAGCTGATATCAGATCCTAAATATTTAAAGTGGGATACTTGTTCAATAATTTCATCTCTAATTACTATTTTTGCACGCAGAGAATTTCTTCCACAAAATGCCATTACTTTCGTTTTACTTATTGAAATTTTAAAATTATATATCTATATAATATAACTGGGAGAATAATAGTTCTATATATTTTCACTTTAATGAAAAAGAATATAGTACAAATACAATATATTATTTACAAATGGGTTGTACGGGCATTGAAAAAAAGGTATATACTATACTATATTGCCACAGTTATAAACGTCTCAAAAGTCTTAAGACGGGTCACAGTCCGGATTTAATGTCATTACAGTGAAGGTATGAAAGTGTAGTACAGATTAAAGAACTCATATAGGTCACTTTACATATTCAAGTGTACGTAATCAAAGAAGATGTACAATTTTAATCAAACTGAAAATCAATTAATTCCTACAATTTTGTCAATATTTCTTTTACAGTCATGATACTTTGTATTACGATTTTTCATTGGTCAACCTCTAACGGAAATGAGTATCAGACGCTTGTTGTGGGGGTAAAGGCGGCCGTCACGCAGGGCTGACAACCCGGCTGACATAAAGTGCCGATTGTCTAGAAAAAGTGGGAGCCTTAACCTCCTACTACCCCAAGGGTCTCCGGGCCTGTTGTGGGATCACTTTACTTTACTTTACAATTGAGTAATATTTTATTTACATGCTCTTTAGCATGAACCAAGCCATTTCGGGTATTTGCTTAGTCGTAAATCTACGATACGACACTGCTTTACATCTCTTCCGAAGAAAAAAAATTCTAAAATATCCTATAATAGGAAGCCCCATCAACCTCAAATTAACAGGCATGTATTCGGGGTACGATTTCACCAAAATGTTATGATGTCATGAATTAAATTCAAATAAGACATATTTAAACACTGTATACGAACATATATCGCATCTGTCGTATTGTGCTGGCAATATATATCGTGTTTTTGCAGCAATTTGTAGAGAATGTCAGTTATTTACTACAGTATGTTACGAATTATGAGTTCTGCTGCTGACCACCGCTCATGCCATTGATAGATGGAAATTAATTCCGACAGGGTTGGTTATACTCTCCGTAGAATATGTATAATATAAAACGTGTTTACGCCATGTTTCACAGCTGATGTTACACATGTTTGCAATCAAATAGAAATTGACATATGCACATCGCAGGTAAAACAGAGTAGATCGTGCAAAAATACTGCACATCACACACATAACTGTCCTCCTATTTGAAGCATGCATTTTCAAAGCACAATAAATGCCAAACAATGTTCTATACAGAGCGAAAATCAATATATCTCAATATTTAGTATAAGGTGTCATGAAATAGGTTTCAATGTTTATAGAACAGATAGAATTGATAATATATATGGTTCCTAAAAATTAATGTCGGGGATTCTATGTCATGGTACCATCTACAAAAATTCAAATAAAGGAACGGAAAACACATAATTTATTGTTGTAGTATGTAAATAATTACATGATAACTAACTAACTAACTCACTGGCACTATCGAACCCATAGGTTCATGGCCGCGCGGACATAAGCTCTCCACACATCCCTATCCGGAGTCAATGTTTTCCAGTCATCCACTGTATAATCTACTTCCCTCAAATCATAGTTAATGTTATCCTCCCACATCATTCTTGGTCTACCAACTGGGCGTTTTCCCTCTGGTTTTCCTACAAGAAGCTACCATGCACGTCTTTCATTTCCCATTCGTGCCACATGTCCTGCCCATCGCAGTCTACGAGACTTAACTGTACTCATATCTAGCATCCTATAAAGACCTGTTATGTAGTCTCCTCCATTCACCTTTCTATTCATCTCTCTTTGGTCCAAAATTGTTACTAAGAACGTTATTCTCAAATACTCGTAATCTCCTTTCCCCCCTTAAAGTAAGAGTCCATGTTTCGCATCCATATAATATAACTGGTCGAATAATAGTTTTATATATTTTCAGTTTAAAGTTTTTTGAAAGGAGTTGGGATGTCAAGAGTCTCAATAATTCATAATAGCACGCAATTCCAGAATTGAGCCTATGTTTAATTTCTTTGTGCACCTCATTCCTGTTTGTGATTATTTTTCCTAGGTACTTGAATTCAGATACTTCTTCAAAATTTCCTCATCTGTCATTAGCTCTCCATTTCCATTATATACCAGTAATATATTTCTATGTGTGGAATAATTGCGATAGAAATATAATTATATAATGTTGATTTTTTTTCCCAACAAAAAATGTGAGAAGTGCTTTAAAACGAAGTGAACATTTAAGCTAAAAGTGACCTAAAATTATACTATTTACAATCTAAAATATGTATTATTTCTCAAACACTGTAGCTAACTTATCACAAAATCACGCTAACAAACAGTGAACGTTAAAATAAGCTGTGTAATAACTCGCCCATTTTCTCCACCTAACTTGCTCACTAATGTAGGCGGAGCCCTGTGATAAAAGCCCCTTATATGTGAGTAAGTATGTTGATAATTGGCTCTAGCGGGAAACATGTGTTATCACACTGGTCAACATGACGCTATTCCTTACTTGTTTTCCGATCGAATATTCACAGGTGCATCCTGGAATAGAATAGCTTCATTCTCTACTGAATATGATTTCATGTGATCACCAGATTTGCGTTTAAATCCGGCATAAATCAATGAACTTTTCAGGACGTAAAATATATGCGTAAAATAATATTTTAAAATGAATAAAATCCGTGGGGTTTCTTGTCGTAAAATACCTGAAGAAATTTATGGACCTTCTACGCTAATGACATGATAATACAAATAATATTCTAAACAAAAATATGGCTCCCAAAATTGGTAACTTATGATGACCTCGGATTATTTATGATTAATATGCTAGTGCCTGGATCCGAGAATCTCAAGTTCAATACCCACCGAAGTTTATGAATTTATCAGTTCTTAAACACTCGGAGTATGGATTTCTTCGAAAGAGAAGAAAAGCTTTCTGTTCCGATGATGTCAAGTGACACGAAGTTGAGCCTTAACAGGCACTTAAAATTTGTAGATACTTTCAGATCCTGCTTTTAATTACGAAACTAATGGTCTAAGGTGTTAAATAAAATACTGCAAAAATTAAAAACTAAGGCTAAATTCCATGGTGCGGCTTGACTCACCAGCCGGCTACTGGCCTCACATCTGCATGTGTTAATCACAGAAGTTGATAATCATCCTACCATAGTAGGTGTGACATGCTCAACATGTCGCCCCCCCCCCCTCGTTGTAGCTTGTTTTCTCAACCTGGAGCCAAATTCCTCACGATGCTGGGTGGAAACTGGTCCCATACTGGCAAAAATTCCATGATAATATTTCTTCCCCCATGCAGACACGAACAGCTCTTGTCTAAACCACTCGGATATGGCGCGGGACGGACAAAATTACGATTTCTAAAATTTATACCTCGGAATTCTTGTGTATACCATGATCTGAATTCGAGGATTGAGATTCAAAACGACCGAATTCGCTAGACTTATCCAGGGCGTAAAGATTTTTACACATGTCTTCATTCGGTAGAAAAGTATAGACGTACAAATAAGGCTGAAATAAGAGGCCTCATGAAATTAGTCAGCCCTTTCACTACTAGGCATACGTATCGTCAGACGAGTGATACTCCAAGTACTAATTTCTAATCTTCAGCAAACAACTGTGTACAAAATTTATATTAATTCAATGTTGTGTTATACATGTGACTTACTTACTTACATACTCACTGGCACTATTGAACCCGTAAGTTCATGGCCGCGATGACATAAGCTCTCCATATATCCCTATCCTGAGCTAATACTTTCCAATCATTTCCTGTATAATCTACTTCCCTCAAATCATAGTTAATGTTATTCTCCCACCTCATTCTAGGTATACCAACTGGGCGTTTTATCTCTGGTTTTAGTACAAGAAGCTTCCATGCACCTCTTTCATTTCCCATACATGTCACATGTTCTGCGCATCGCAGTCTACGAGATTTAACTGTTCTTATTATATCTGGCTTCCTATTAAGACCACGTAGTTCATTGTTAAGTAGTCTTCTCCATTCACCTGTCTGTTCATCTCTCTTTGGTCAAAAATGTTCCTAATTCTCAAATACTCGTAATCTCCTTTCCTCCCTTAAAGTAAGAGTCCATGTTTCGCATCCACATAATATAACAGGTAGAATAATATTTTTATATATTTTCAGTTTAACGTTTTTTGAAAGGAGTTGGGACATCAAAAGTCTCTGTAATGCATAATAGCACGCATTTCCAGAATTGAGCATATGTTTAATTTCTTTGTGCATCTCATTCCTACTTGCGATTATTGTTCCTAGGTATTTGAATTCAGCCACTTCCTCAAAATTTCCCTAATTTGTCATTAGCTTTCCATTTGCATTATATAATGTATTTCTACGTGTGACCACATACATTGTTTTAGTTATATAAGTCACAAAGTCACAAATCAAGACGAATACAACATTTAAAATTAATACCGACTATTGTGTGGGAACAATACATATTTTGTTGCACTTCTGGTTCTTATTCGATCCATTAACTGATAGTGAAGACATCTATTTTACGTAAGTATATTATTCACGTGAAAGAATATAATGTGTTTCCTCACTTAAATTTGACTTTAAATAACTCACATCTCAATAGGCACATATTTTAAGATCCAAATATATGGATACTTTGGTAATAATTTAGTATTTGATTTAATTACGACTTTGAACATTCGGATTATTAGTAGATACATAAAAACTTTAAAGTTAAATATCGATAAATTTCACACCGGTAACTCATATTTATGGTTTCAAATTTCTTTTCGCTTTTCATAAATGTATGGGAAATGTCTTTATTTCCATTCCAAAATAAACCATATCCAGGATTGTATTTATTTATTTATTTAATTTGGTGGATTTAAGGCCATATGGTATTTTCTTTCACTCGCCAGATGAAACATATCTTACATTAAAGGACAATCAAATAATTATTAAGTACAATTTTAATTTGAACTACCCTATTAACATGCTGCTGTGGGCAACGGCCTCCTGTTACAGGATAGCTTACAGGTAATTATAATATTATATACTAAATGAACATTTCCGCAAATGTGTTAACGCATTAATATACTGGATGTACCAGGACCTCGCCGACAAATTGATAGAGATAATACGGCCATGCAGAGAGGATCATTTTTTTGTAAAGGAACATATAGTCCCAAACACGTCATTTATGAGTTATACACAGATGAAACAATTCACCCGTATGGGTTGGAGTAGAATAAAAACAATTGTACACGTATAATTTTACTGAAAAAGACATGTTTTTACAATAAGTGTTCAAAAGTCGACCCTGTGCCTCATTGCAGGATTGATATCGTCGCAGCAACGATCAGCCAACACGGCCGAGCATGGCAGGATTCATTTTGACGTCGTCAAACCACTTACTGTTTTGAACACTTATTGTAAAACATGTCTTTTTTTTCAATAAAATGATACGTGTACAATTGCTTGTATTCAATTCCGACCCTTACGGGTGAACACCTTGATCTGCGCATAAACTCATAAATGACGTATTTGCGAATATATGTTTATTCTAAAAAAAAATCATCTTTGCATGACTTATTATCCCTATCAATTTGTCGGTGAGGTCCTGTTTTACATCCCATATATATATATATATATATATATATATATATATATAGTAGATTTTCGGAGCTATAAGTATGATTAAGAAAGTTTTCCTGAGCGTTCCGCGTCATGGATTCAAGGTAGGCCAACCTTGATTCCATAACGATAAAAACCCAAGAAAACATTCTTAATTATATATATATATATATATATACATATACACACTCCATAAGAGTTTGATTAAACAAAAATTGGATTCAGAAACCAACCAAAAGTATCGTACAGATGTGCATTTTGTTACTTCCTTTCTATTTCGAAACATCTTTCAAGAACATCCTGTATACTACACCAGTTTTCAGCCTGTTGTTTGCATGTACATATGAATGTCATGCAATGAACTATATATTTATTTTAACAGTAAAAATACATATTTAGAATCCATTAAAACGAGGGCAAAGCGTACATCTCGCGTGGCTGCACTCTTTTTACTTCAATATTTTCCAATATTCATTCTACTTTTATTATGTAAAATAACATGTACTTTTAGAGTGCTCTTAATGGTTTCACAATACTGAATATTTTATAAGGCCCTACAACAATAATACATATACTGTACATGTTGTAACAGAACACTGACCGACAAACTTTAACAGATTGTTCAGGGATGGTCTGGTAAAACGAGTCCATGCTATCCGATGACTTCATATAGAGTAATAAGTTTAGATAATTTTAATTTAAAACTTTTCTTTCATTTTTATGATTTAATTTTTAAGTTAAATTTAATGTAATAGACCATAGGCTTTGGAGGTTTGGCACGGGAAAACGGCAGCAGCTATAAAAACCCGAAGACAGATAGAGATAACATAATAGACTTGCAGTATTTGGACAGTGATAAGATGAATTGTGATAGAATAACTATCTAAATCACTTTTAGTGTCACTAATGAACCCGGAGGTTTATGTCCTTGCGCAAATAAGCTCTCCATTCATTTCTATCCACAATTACTGTTTTTCAACCATTCATTGTATAATATACCTCCCTCAAGTCACAGTTAATGTTATTTTCCTACCTCATTCTCAGCCATTTACTGGGAGCTCTCCCTCTAGTTTTCTTTCATTCATACCGTATGTTCTGCCCACCAAAGTCTGCGAGACTTAACTGTTATTACACCAGGATTCCCATAAGGATCATGTAGTTCACTCTTATGTAATCTTCTCTATTTACCTGTCTTTTTAATTGCTGGACCACAAAGAATAATAAATAAATGATTAAATAATGTACCTACTTCAGATCATGAGTAGGTCATTAATTTTTCTTTTCTTTTTAAACCAACAGAATACGTCAACAAGTTATACTACATGTCTAACACACATTTACTTTGTCATACGTACCAGGAGACCATGGGTTTCTTATATCAAAACACTCAGACAACGTGCTGGAACATCCTATGTCGTTAGATTTCTGTTCAATCCTTCATTTAAAAGTTTGTTAGAATATCATATTTCCTGATATAGCCGTAAGACTGGTTTAACGGTTTGAATCTGGGTGATTTGTCTACGAAACCACCTTGTATTTATTGACATTGGAGTGGGTTTTGTGCAATACCACCAGGAGATCTTATGAACAGTGCTGCTTCTAAGCGATGATTTAAGAACTACCAGTTTGACAATTCATCATCTTTTGCATTAATGGAATCTAGTTAATACAGTATATAGTAAAAATAAAAATAATCCGTGACTTGAGGGTTAAGCGAGATCCAGGACTAGACTCTCCCCACTGTCACATGCCCGAACAGCTCTCTGTGGCTTGGACGACCCAGCGTTTTATTAGTTCAAGATCTCGGGCGAATTAAAACTTAAAATGGGAAATATATCCAGTAAGATATATCAATTGGTTTAATTTAATTATACTGTGTCCACAAAGTTCTGTTACCAAAACAATGAAACTTAGCTCGTAGACTATTTAAGATAGAGACATGCGGGGTTTTGCAACATATTCCAAATCTCTCAGCGATTTGTTTGCATTTTTTTGCAGATTGTGATTTAAACGA
This sequence comes from Diploptera punctata, assembly GCA_030220185.1. Classification (NCBI taxonomy): domain Eukaryota; kingdom Metazoa; phylum Arthropoda; class Insecta; order Blattodea; family Blaberidae; genus Diploptera; species Diploptera punctata. The sequence continues at coordinate 218,531 of JASPKZ010004195.1, forward strand.
CAATGACGACACCACAGGAAAAGGCCCAATATTTATGGTGGTATGCTGAGCCTGGTAAATTACCAGTACCCCCATATCCGAATGTTATGGCAGTTAATGTGCGCAGATACAAAGAAAATTGCTTCATCAGAGAACATCACACTCTACAGGTACTCACTGTTTTCGTCAATTGCGTGCAACATGGAATCAGCAAATTCAGCACGCTTACGTAATTTGCACTTTATAGGCCTGAAGATGTAGTAGCTTATGGAGGACTTTATGAATGATTGATTTTGATAAATGCAGTTCCCGTGAAGCACGACGATTCGATTTTTGAGGTATGAGTTGAAATGCAAGTTGCATATTGTCGAAAGTTTCATGGCACTCACGTGGTCGTCCACTCCGTGGCAAGTCCATTACACTGCCAGACTCTAGAAATTTCTCGGCCCATCTAATTATGGGTGATTTGGATGGAGGATATCTTCCATATTGCCGGCGGAAAATTCGTTGAACAGTTACTGGTGATTTACCAGACTCAGCATACCACCATACACATTGGGCCTTTCCCTGTGGTGTCGTCATTATAATTTAAATCACAATCTGCAACAAATGTAAATAAAACTTTAAGAGATGTCCGCATGTCTCTATCGCAAATAGTTTGCGAGCTAAGTTACATTGTTTTGGTTGCAGGACTTTGTGGACACCCTGCATTTAATAAAACAAAAGAAAACACACGAATAGAAATTACTTAAATTTGCATCGAATTACACAATGTACATAATAATAAGCAGTTAAGCACGATTTCGTTTTCATTGCAATCCGCCACGTTTAAATAATTAACACGAGAAGTTAGGGGAGACCACCAGGGAACACCACGTTCTGAGCTGTGATCGGCCAATCAACGTACATCTTTAAACATTAATATCTCATCAAATTCATTATAAATATCACATTTAAATCGACGTACACTATAGTACTAATCATTATTAATAACAAAAATCCCATTTAACGGATTTAAATTATTTTAACACATATATATACCGCGATCGGTATAGGAGCCAATCAGCGCGTAGCACGACATAGCTACACGTCTTCAGACATACAGAGAATGATTGTCGGTATTTTACATTTATTAATAATCAACATAAAATCAAAACCAACCGTTAAATATAAATAAACAACACATTATTTTTCGAAATATATTCAATTTAAACTAGCCATTAAAGTATCGTTTGCGGCGAGATCAATCCAGCTCTCTGACTGGCTCATGGGATACTTTACAAAACATCTGAAAATAATAAAATCGACAACTTTTTAATATCAAACATCAATAATAATCAACAAACAATAGCAAAATCAACCACTATAAACATATAACACATTATTTTTTAAAATTAAGAACATAAAAAAATGATCGCGTAAATACAGTATCCATCGGTGACCAATTTGGCCCTCTGATTGGCTCACGGGATACTGCACCAAAAATAAAAAATAACCATAACAATATAAACTCAATCATTAGAATTCACTCCTAATAAATAAAACGACAAAAGACAATCAATTAAAATACATAAAACAATTTTTTTTAACATTCAAAACATAAAAAAAACCGGTCGCACCTTTAGACCAATCAGCGTTAAGATAGCCTCGCGAAATTAAGCTGCTCACCTACGTAAAAAAATATAAAAAATAAAATAAACATAACGAAAATATTACTTAATCAAACAAACATTATCAAACTAAATTATCTGGAACGGAGCCGGGGACATTGCTGCTGCTGGTCAATAACCTTCAACCATCATATATCTTATACTATTATCAATATCTTGCCGGTGCAAATGGACTCTGTCTTGGAACCCGGGACACCACAAACAGTGGGTCAAAGAAATTGCTCACCACACGTCATATTAATGACGGGTCGCAGGGCTTTTTCACCTTTCTCTTTTCTTTCTAGCAGGCCATCGCTCTACCATTAACTTAGAAATAATATCTATGAGCTGAAGAGGGTATTCAAGTCCCTAAATAAGCCGGAAGAGACAGGTCTCGGGCCCTGCGCGTTGATTCCACCTGGCGATCTGAGTGTAAATTCGACGGGACAGGGGACAGTGAGTACGGGTACATAAAAGGGGCATTGCTCTTCCAACCACATATCTTGTCATTTCTTACTAATTTAAATATCGGTTTTTATCAAGGATTATATATTATACAATCTGGTCTGTTGGCTTTTATTATCTTCTTCAATGACTTTCCTAATAATTGAGTGCCTCAGTGCCATAGGTGCCTAACCTACAATTTAAAAAAAATGCTTTTCCCTGTAATTGCATTAGAAATAACCATCTCTGTCAGAGCAACATCTACCTATAACATTATGGATGAGTTAAAATTAACACAAAAATATTAAGACAGATATGGCTCTGACAGAGATGATTATTTCTAGTGCAATTACAGGGAAAAACATTTTTTTAATTGTGGATTAGGCACCTATGGCACTTACGTACTCAATTATTATCGGCATATGAAACAATTTGCATTTGTTTATTTTTAGTCCATGGCGCGACAGGCCTAGAAGGCCCTTAACCTACCATCAGGCTGCTGGCTTCACATCCACATGTGTCAATCATAGAGGTAGATGATAATCTAGCCAGTGTAGGGGTGACATGTGGTCAGGATGTCGAGTCCTCCAGCCGTTATAGCTGGTTCTGTAATCTGGAACCGCTACTTATTGTAGCTACTCAAATTCCTCACGTTGCTAGATGGGTACCGGTCCCATACTTGCCGAAATACCATGAGAAAATTTCTTCTCCACGGAGACTCGAACCAGCGCAAGTCCCGTAGTTCTGCGCCAAGGCTTCCTTCCTTAACCACTCGGCTACGGCGCGGAATCAATTTATATTTATGTTTTATTAAATATATTTTCTAGGACTTGTGATTACCATACTACGATTTGATTACCGAGGACGATCTATTTTTCAGGACATAAAAATCCCGACTACATATGAAAAATAAATGAAACCGCAAGTTTTATATTAAACAGCTAAATCTGTTTCACTCTCTCAAATTCCGATTGTATAATTTTCTTTTGGGGGGATACTCCGTAATTCATTCCCTTTGCCAATATATATGCATTTATCCTTCTACGTTGTTTTGAAATCAATATTGTACTATATACTATAGGGCAACAACGAAATATATTCTGTACGTAACACCCAAATCGTTTTTCTTTAGATTAATTTATCTGACTTTTAAAATGTCTCCTTTACGTATTCGTCCCCTTTTGCACGTGTTCACGAATCCCGTTTCTAGCCACTTTTATTCCATTTCCCTGCAAGCGTATGTTAGACCTTTTTTAATTCTTCTATTTCCTCTATAATATTCTTTATTTTGAGTTCTTATCTAATATAGTACAACTCAGATTTTGCTGGTAAAGGAAGAAAGTCAGTGGCGAGACAGACAGTTAAAATTTAGTTGCAGTAGCAGCAGTAGTAGTAATATACCAGTAATAGTATTAGCAGTAAAAGAAGTAGTATACAGATGAAACATTAAAACTCTCTGGTGAATATAGACAGAACATTATTTTACATGTCTTAAATACTCGTACAATATTGTTACGTGTCGCATGGCGACGTTTACATTGCGCGGGCTGGGCGAGTTAGAGGGTCCGCACAAACCGGCCGAAGTGTCTGTAGTGTATTACCAGACGGTTCTACCGTCAACTCCTTCCTCCTTTCAGGAAAGATGGGTAGTCAGAGGCTTCGAAATATCTCGAAGCTATTTCTAGAAGTTTCCTCGCGCCTATAAAAAGGGACCAGAGGCGAGACACAAGTCAGTCTGACGTTGGACACTGTTAATCAAGTGAACAAGAAATTGTGCCGAACTTATTCAGCAGTAACTTTGAAAGTAGTTGTGCAGTGATAAAAATTAGAAACAGATTAATTGTGAGTTGTCTTTGTGAACATACGTTTACTGATAATTGCTGAAAGAAATAACGTTTAAGTGAAATTTTAAACAAATTCAGTGTAGTTCATTTACGGCGTAATATCGTAAAGGAAAATCCTGCCTTAATTGAAAATCAGAATAAAATATATAACGTTAGTCTCTCTAATCCTAACATTTACGAATTTTTCAGGAGTATACCCTGCCAGTTCCCTTAATTTTTTTCTGAGTCTTAGAACGTGCAGATTTTACTTAAAAGTTAGATAATGTTCTATTCATACAACATACAGTAGAAGCAAATCGTATTATAATCAGGAGGCATTGCATTGCGTCATGTGTTTAAGGAAGTATAAAAAAGAATCTGCAATATCCAGCAGAAACGCTGAGTTAGATCTTGTCACATCTAATTTTTAACACTACATTTACTTCTTTCTCCTAGCTGCTACAGGATGATTCAATAATAAGTTATTTTCCATCCTGACAGGTGCACGAATCAATACTAACGATCTTCCATGTGGTAGATATGAAAGAATATTACAAAATCAAATCAGCGCATTGAAACGAAAATAAGTAGAATATGTATAGAAGTGTGTGGAGTAGAGAGCACCAATATTTTTATATGTCAGATTTTCTTTAGAAACAAAATTCTATTTTAATTTAGATATTTTGAATCAAACTATGGCGAGCTTCAACCATTTGATATTGTTTGTGTGTATTAGGTATATGCCAGTGCTGCCTTGTCACGCTAACTAACTGGCGTTATCGAACCCGTAGGTTCATGCATCCCCTGTATAATCTACCTCTCATAAATCATGGTCATTGTTATTTTCCCACCTCAATCTTGGTCTACCAATTGGGCGTTTTCCTCTCTGGTTTTCCACCAAGAAGCTTCCATGCCGCTCTTTCAATCCCCATTCGTGCCATATGTTCTGCCCATCGCAGTCTACAAGACTTAAGTGTTCTTATTATATCTGGTTTCCTATAAAAATCATTTAGCTTAAATCTATCCTTGTATTTTTTTAACTGTCGAGAAATTTAGTTTCGATAAAATGTTATTTTTACGTAGGTTACAGCCGAAATAAGAAATATTGAGAGGAGACGGTACGTTCAAAATAGAATGGAATCTGCGAAATGCGTAGATGACCAGTCAATTTATGATTATTTACTCATTTTTATGATCAATCACGAAGCTAATTCCAATCTTTAACAGAGCAGTACCAGATACTCTATATACAGGAGAGAAACTTTATAAATATCCATTAAAAGAAAAACTTGCCAATATGAATCAATATGCCAAAATTACTGATTAATTCATTTCAGTCAATGGAAATGTTTTGTTGTATACTTTAAGTTATATATTGATATTTTTATTTAATTGAACTATTCTCGGAAGGGTGAGATTAAAATTTATATAATAATAATAATAATAATAATAATAATAATAATAATAATAATAATAATAATAATAATGTTTTATTTGATCTGGCAGAGTTACGGCCATAAGGCCTTTTCTTCTACTCAGCACCAATTACAAATACATATTTAATAGTATATATATATATATATATACACATACATACATACATACATACTAGTCCACCGCTGTGGTCTCGAGGAAGCGTGCTGCCTTGTCACGCAGCGGGCCCGGGTTCGATCCCCGGTCAGGATAGTTTTCCTTGGTGAGGTTTTTATCGGGGTTATTCCTCACCTGTACGACAAATGTCAGGAAAACGTTAAGGTCCAAACGGTCCCCGAAATCATATGGCTATCATCATCGTTATCATCATCATTATCATCCTTCACCGGTGTGGAAAGCAACGGGAAGCTACCACACCTACAATTCCCTAGTAAAGCTGCAAAGTATAGCAAGAAAATGCTATGATTGCAGTGAAAGACCTGCCCTCGGGCAGAATTACTATGGATGGTTGGATATATATATATATATATATATATATATATCGATCCCGGTCGGGGCAGTTTTTCTGGGTGAGGTTTTTATCGGGGTTTTTCCTCACCTGTAAGACAATTGTCAGGAAAACTTTAAGGCCCAAACGGTCCCCGAAATCATATGGCCATCAGCCTTATCATTATCATCCTTACCATTATCATTATCACATCATCCTTCACCGGTGTGGAAAGCAACGGGAAGCTACCACACCTACACAATTCCCTAGTAAAGCTGCAAGCATAGCTTGAAAATGCTATGATTGCAGTGAAGGACCTGCCTTCGGGCAGAATTACTATGGATGGGTGGATATATATACTATCTTAATATATAAAAATTACGTGTCACGTTGTTTGTCCGCGATGGAATCCTAAACTACTGAATCGATTTTAATAAAATTTTGCACACTGTGTGCTGTTTGATCCAACTTGAGACCTACGGTTGTTTATAACTAAATTTACAGTCGCATTATTTTATTGAAAATTATTTGTTTATTGTTTAACAAAGAGTTATAATTATCTGTGAGTTCCATACGATTCTAATAGCTGACGGTGTAAGGTAATTGGTTTATTATTTAACCAGGTGGCTGTGCTTTTTGTTGCAAACCGCGAATTTCAATTGAATTACAAATATTGATTATTTCATAATTTAAGTGTGTTCAGTGTTTATTTTATTTTCAATATATTGATAATAATACTAATTTCGTGTGTAAGTATTAGTTTTAAGTAATCTGACTGAAAGACAGCAACTTAATTTAAATTTAACTGGACCGAGAAGGCACATTGAACAATATGGCGAATCAGTTCTAGAGACCATGAATGATAAGACATCAAGTGAATTTCCGCAAATTGGTATAGGCCTATGTGACATAAATCTTACATTTAAGACGAATGTCAATTTAAAAACATATGAAGGTCCTAAGGAACGGAATAACGGAACTGTAAGTAAGTCTGTTAGTTATAGTAATATGCCTAATATTACAAAAACAATCTCCATGCCTCAATTAAATGAAAAACAAGATGACTATAATATATCACAAGATGATATTACTATGCAGAGACTTCTTGATGATGATGAGAATCCAAATTGGCAACAAGTTCGTAGAAAAAAACCAAAGCATAATGAAATCAGCAAGCCTCCTCAAAATATTCCATCAATAAATGTATATAATCCTTATGATACACTTATGGATGATACTGAGAATGCAGACAACATAAATTCATCTCAATCAACAAAACCACTTCCACATAAACCACCATCCATATTTATACTGGGGTGTAGTTAATGTACCAGAACTAAACAATTGTGTAAAACAAAAACTTTCTGATTTAGATTTCTCACTTAGTTTACTACAACATAAATTTAACGTATACCTTAGCCGAATATATATATATATATATATAACAAAGTCGGATTAGTTACACTATTTATAACTCAAGAACGGCTGGACCGATTTTTATGATCTTTGATTTGTTGGATTTATTTCTGCCCCGAATAGCAGATAACTATTAAAACATTGGAAAAATTAACGTAAAAAATTTAAAGGCGATACGACGTTCGCCGGGCCAGCTAGTACTAATTATAAATAATTAAAAGGATATTAAGTGTTTCAATGTAAATTTCATGTACAAACAACATTTTACACGTTGATGATAATATTTAATAATAATAATGATGATGATGATGATGATGATAATGATAATGATGATAATAATAATATTAATAATAATAATAATAATATAATGCATATGATAAATTATACGATAAACATCAATTAATATACGTACCTTACACAGGGTAATGATGAAGCCAATGTTATGAAATATAAATTTAGATTTGTTTTAGAAGTTGCCAACGTCCTGCAGCCTTTAAATTCTTGTGGTAGGGAATTCCAGTTGCGAGAAGTGAAGATAGTATATGACATGGAGATGTGTGATGTCCTATGTTGCGGTATATTAAGCAAGAGACTATGTTGTGATGGTGTGTTTCATTTATGTAAGCTAAATATTGCCTTCTTGCATTCATGTGTATTTTACATAAAATATATGTCATAAATAAGTAAATACTACATAACAGAACATCTCTGGAAAGTCAAGGCTTACTAAAGTAATTGCTGTCACCAGCTATCAGAACACAGCACAGAAAGTTACATAGTTAAAGTGATGATATCCTCAATTTTAGTTTCAGCATTCTTCAGCTACATATTTCAAGCAACTACAAAATTTCTTCATCAGACTTACTGAATCCGTTCCTGAACCTATACTGAAAGAAATATACAATGACGTATTATTGAACCGTTGCTCATGTTACAGCCTTTGAATTTCGGAGGCGGCAGCACTCCTTGTAAGCGAATAGGAGTTATACTGGTGTCGTGTGCAGCCAGCAAACGATCTCTCAAGATATGCGTTCTGGAGAAATAATTTTCTAGATATGTCGATTCTAGAATATCAATCTCCCGAAGCTTCCATTCGATAGAAGTTTATACTGGCGTCCAGATTATTCCTATCTTGGCATGAGTGAGGAAGCGAGAATATATTAACGTCAGTCATATCCGAATTATAGGAGAATAAGAGTGATATAAGTGTGAAGCCAAGTATGTGTGTTAAATTAAGCCGTCAGCGAATGTGAAAAACAGGTTATAAAGTAAATGGCGAGGAAGAGCCTCTTATAGCAGAAAATTTTATTTGTGTGAATATGGTAAAATATTATGAAATAAAGAAATTTTGTGTAAATATATGTAAAGTTAATTTCAAGAAGTTCGGCCTGTACCTAAGCACAGCCACCCGCGGAACAATAGTATGGCACAGCCAGGATTCGAATCTGGGTTCGCCCGAATGATACTAATACATTTTAATTTTTATTCAAACATTAATAATTTAAAAGTACTGTAAGCTATCACTATAATCTAGGGTTAGAAAATATCCATTACGGTATGCTATTATTTATTAAAGATCAATAAAACCAAATATATGGTCACACGTACAAATTCATTAAATAATTAAAAATGGACAGCTAATGACAAATGAGGAAATTTTGAGGAAGTGGCTGAATTCAAAAACCTAGGAACAGTAATCATAAATAGGAATGAGATGCACAAAGAAATTAAACATAGGCTCAATTCTGGAAATGTGTGCAATTATGCATTGCAGAGACTCTTGATGTCCCAACTCCTTTCAAAAAACGTTAAACTGAAAATATATAAAAATATTATTCTACCAGTTATATTATATGGATGCGAAACATGGACTCTTACTTTAAGGGAGGAAAGGAGATTAAAAGTATTTGAGAATAAAGTTCTTAGGGATTTTTTGGACCAAAGAGAGATGAACAGGCAGGTGAATGGAGAAGACTACATAACAATGAACTACATGGTCTTTATAGGAAGCCAGATATAATAAGAACAGTTAAGTCTCGTAAACTGCGATGGGCAGGACATGTTGCACGTATGGGGAATGAAAGACTTGCATGGAGGCTTCTTGTAGGAAAACCAGAGGGAAAACGACCAGTTGGTAGACCAAGAATGAGGTGGGAGAATAACATTAACTATGATTTGAGGGAAGTAGATTATACAGGGAATGATTGGAAAGCATTAGCTCAGGATAGGGATGTATGGAGAGCTTATGTCCGTGCGATCATGAACCTACGGGTTCGATAGTGCCAGTGAGTAAGTAAGTGAGTAAGTAGTATTTATTAAAGACGCTATTTAACATCTAGGGTCGCAATTCAAATCTTCGCTAGAAATAAAACGCAATTGTTGCTCATAGGTCGGTTGAGTGCCATAATCTGGGGCAGGGGTCCTATGGATTTATTTTCCTTCCAAAGAAACCCATATTCGTTTTAATCCTGGAAAATCAAATGAGACTGGGCAGAAGGGCATAAGTAGCGAGTTCTACTATATTCCACGCTCGTTATTTTTTCTGCTCACTGTGCAGTAAAAGCTCCTTATTCGCGGGGAACATGTTTGGCAAATATGTCGCGAATACAGAAACCGCGAATATGGAATGGTAATTTGTATGGATATATAGGGGATATGTTCCAAGGATCCAAAATAAAATAAAACTTAGATTTTAAGCAATTTCTATGTCAGGCTTAGGCAAGGGCTTAAAGAAGTTAATAATTGTGTCCAGTTTTGCAGCTTTTAAAAGGTCTTTCAATTCAGACTGATATTCAGCTGTGAATTCAGAGATACAATTCCTTATTTTGTCTTCGGATTTCTTGATGAATCGTAAGTTGATTCATTAACATTGAAATAGCGTGATATAGATGCAAACGCCTCGCCAAATCATAAACGGCCAAACATTTATGTTCTTACTTTAAACAGCAACTTCAGCTTCGGAACGAATTTTCTTTCCTATTCCTCGGCATTATAAATTGGCAACAAAGCAGAAGAGACACGTGTTATTCAATCTGCATTATTGCAACAAATGACAAGTTGAAACTATAAAACAACAATCGTGGCGAGGACGGCATTTATCAACGGACATAGCGACACGGGAAATATGATGGCGGCTTTTAACAACGCACTTTAGACTTATATTGTGACAGTAAGATTTGTTTTTCTTTGATATTTAGGCCTATTTGTTCATTTGGTTTGAATCGCTCTTTGTAAAAGTCGCCTTGGCACGTGCCTGCAGTAAAAAAGTTGCCGATGCGTTAATAAAGGACACTAATCCTTTTAATATATCGACTGGATCCGCGAATAAAGACATTTAGCCGCGAATACAGGAACTGTGTCGCAATTATTTAACCCACGAATAATGAAACGCGAAAAGGGGCTTTTACTGTACATTGAAAAAAGTTAGAATATTAAGTACCTGATATAATATCCGTCGAATATAAGAAAATATCGAAGTGACCATGTGATTAAGACATGAAATAACGTTGGTCTGAATATGTTACGTAGGGAAAATAGAAAGCAAGGGATTCAGCTTCTTTAATTTATGTTCTCATAGAATGATGGGTGACAACATTAATCATCATCACCCCAGGGATTAGGCAACTGCCCGTTCCGACTTCATAATGCATCAGCCCAACGTCTTCTAGGTCTTCCAACATCACATCTTCCTCTTGCTTGATAATTTCTTGCTAGCAATGGATATCTCTCCTTACTCATTCCACCCATGTGATAAATCCATTTCTGTCTGTAATTCGTGACTTTATCCAATAAAGGCTGTACTTTCAATTCTTCTCTTATATCCTCATTTCTTATTCTATCAAGTCTTGTACATCTTTTTACTTGTCTTAGGAACCTCATCTCCGCTGTCTGTATTCTATCCTTCTGTTTTTTTCAGTGGAGCCCAAGTTTCACATCCATACAATATTGTGGGAACCGCCATAACATTATACATTTTTATCTTGGTTTCTTTTCTAATTTTATTTTTTAATGTTCTCTGTATTTTTCCACACACCGTCTGAAATTTATTTATTTTGGAGTCAATATCTCTTTCCACATTGTAGCCAACATCACAGCCCAAATATTTGAAACTAGACACCTGTTCTATACTTTGATTTTCTAAAATAATTTTGGATCTCACTGGATCTCTTCCTCTAAAAGTCATTGTCTTCGTTTTCCTTACAGAAATCTTTAGATCGTATAATTTACATATTTCATTTAATGCATGCATTGATTTCTGTAAGTCGTCTTCATTTTTCTGTATTATGATTACATCGTCAGCAAATAGAAGATTATTTATGCACACTTTATTATCCATTCTTATTCCTGGATTCACTAAAACTTTCCATTTATTTAAAATATCGTCTATATATATATATTAAACAAAGTGGGTGATAAACTACATCCTTGTCGTAAACAAAATTAATTATTAGTATAATTACTAGATGCTTTTGAGATGTGGGTATGGAGATGGATGAAGCGTATAAAACGGACAGACAAAATAAAAAATGAATATGTGCTAACAGAGTGGGTGAAGGAAGATCAATGCTGGAACTCATAAAGAGGAGGAAAATAAATTGGATTGGCCACTGGCTAAGAAAAAAGAGCCTGCTGACGGATGCCCTAGAAGGAAAGAAGATTAGAGGTAGAAAAATACATCAGATGATAGATATTATTAAAATAAATGGTTAGTATGGGATAGAAAAAGGAAGACTGAGTTAAGAAAAGAGCGAAGAACGCTGAGTTTGCAGCTAAAGACTAGCTCTTGGACAGAACACTATGTATGTATATACTTCTATTTCTTATATATTATAAAGAGTATATCTATTGCTTATGTTTTAAATGAATAACACATTAGATTCATTTAATCTCAAGTTGTATGTCGGTGCGTACCGAAATTAGAAATTTGATGAAGTTGAATTTCACATTATCAATATTCTCCGATGTCAATTGCAATTCCAATAAAATTAAGAACAGCGATATGACTTATGTATTGCATTTAGTTACATTAAATGCAAACTTTCATTAAAATTATAATTTAATTAAAGCACAAAACATAAAGTCACATATTAAATATTTTATTATTTAAATTATGCCTATTTTACACGCTTTATAATAGCTTTTCCTGAATCTATCTATATAGGCCTATCTATGTAACGGAATCTTTCAACGACGATTTTCACCAACTTAAAATCATTGGATCGACTTACAACTTTGTATACTTGTAAAGGACCCGTGACAATACAATAATTTCATTTTTTTTAAATCCTGGCCAGAACCATCAGAAAATCAAAAAACGTGTCTTTATATCTATGTAATGGAATCTTTTAACACGATTTTCACCCACTTAGTAACATTGTATCGACTTGAAACTTTGTATACTTGTAAAGGACCCGTGAAAATAAAATAATTTCATATTTATTTTCTAAACTGCTGGCCAGAATCAGCAGAAAATCAGTAAATAATAGTTTTAAAAAACTAAAACCACACACTTTATTAGAAAACCGAACTAAAAAATGATAAATAATTTTAATTTCCAACACGCTTGGGATAAAATTTAAGTGATCAACAAAAAAATCATCTCCAACACATACAGAATAAAACTAGAGTTATCAACAAGAAGAAAATAATTTGACCATCAAAAGCGTGGGCTGCTCTATATCAATTAGTATATTTGATAATAAACAGATATTGGTAAAGTCTCTAAGAAGAAAATGTAAAAACCATAAAAAGCACCCCACGCTTTTGATGGTAAAATTATTTTCTTTTTGTTGATAACTCTACTTTTATAAAACTATTATTTATATTTATAATAATGTGTTATTTTAACGACCTCAGGTCCATATTTACATAATAACTACGTTAGTTAAACATTTAAGTTATGGCGGATTTAGAATAAAAAGGATAGTTAAGTGAAATGGGCTCTTATAGAAATAACAAATGAAGGCAGGAGAGAAGTGCTTATAAATCCAGCGTTGTCATAATGTTTCAGAGAGAGACGATAAAACTTTAAAATGTTTACAGAGAAAACATATTAGTTTAAAAATGAGACTTGAGTAAGAGTTAAAAGCTCTCCTAATTAAATAAATTAAAACGATAATAATAATTATTTTTTCCATTTATATTATTTTTCAGCTTCTTTGTTATTTATGCTCACTAATATTCAAAAGTCAAGCAATCACTGAAAAATGAAAAGATTACGATAAATCCACTAGTCATTATAATTCAAAGCAGACAGACAAGCATAAGGGCGTATAAGCGAAAAGTACAACAATTACAACGATAAAGGACAACAGACAAAAACAGAGACAGACACACATGCAGCGTGTGTTTTGTGTGTGTGTGTGCTTGTGTATGCATACGTGCACGAAAATACCGGCAGAGAAATATATAGATTAAAAAGCAAATGCATATTGCAGACAGACAGAAGAACAGAGTACAAATGTACCAATCAAATTATATAATTTTATTCTTAAAATAAAACTTCGTTTATGTTAACTTTGTTCATGAAATATTAAATAAACTTGATTATAATTTTCACTTATAATCAATACGAAACTTTAAAAAACTTAAATTACGATAGTGTTTAAATATTGCTTAAAAGACCTTCAATCTTGATTATGCCTATAATATTTTTCTAATAACTTACATAGGCCACATGAATTCGAGAGCACATACATATGTTATGCTTCCATATGAAGAGTTAAAACAAGTTTTGCTGGTGAGATATAAAAAGTAAGGATAGCTAATTATATACCAGACTGGTCAATTATGACAATATAGTTATCTTTTCGTGAATCAATTTCAGCAAATCAGTCTACGTACATCAAGTTTGAACAGATTTACATTACAAGTGTTGGAAGTAAGAAACCTCATTAAATCTTTAAATCAAGCTGGAAGAGAAATTGGATTTCCATAGATTCCTTTCCATGTCGGAGTCAAAGGAAATAAAGAAGGAGATTATTTGGAAAAGAGTAAAAAATTATAACTTCTAAAAAATGAATCTACTCATACCACTTAAATCTGCAAAATTCATTAACAAATGTATTTCCCGTCACATAGATCTGACTTTGGAAACAAGATGTCTCAAGGAAACGTATGTGGCGATGTTCTGAAAAACAAATATTACAAATCACTAAATAATGAAACTGACTGTTGGCAGAACATCTACACCCGATCATCGATTCATAAAATTGTACGATGTGCTTGGAGAATGCTACTATGAAATGGGACCACCTCGAAGAGCAGTCGAAAACCCAACAATCAAAGTTACGGGGAAACCAGAAGACAAATGGTACTATAGTAATCTATCTGAGCACTGGATTAATACATACATATAACTAGAGTAATGTGTATAGTGCAGATTATTGTAGGAAAAACGTTTAGTTGGAAGACCAAGAAAAAGGTATGATAATAACAATCATGATTTGAGGATGTCCGCGCGGTCATGAACCTATGGGTTCGATAGTGTCAGTAAAATAATTAGTTAGCTAACTAGGACAGATGATGATTATCATTAAGATAATTTTGAAATATGCCAAAAATGTTTTCAATAAACGGGTATATACAAATATTTAATAGAAAACAAGTGAAGATGATTTACAAATGCTACTGCACAAATTTATAATCATGGCAACAAAATATAGCATGAAAATTTGAATTATTTTTGTATTGTAGTGTAAGCCTATGTTTTCCCTTTATAGGCGCTCTCCCCTACAGGGAAGAATTTGAACCATACTAATTTAGTTACACTTGTTTTCGTATAGATGTCATTTGGATTGGTCCATGGTCAGCGTTCCGCCTCATACTGACATCTAGGAAACCAACGTAGTACTAGGACGGGAAAATTCGGTAAATTTTGCTTAGAGGCCTTTTCATTCAGGCTTATGGATTTTTACGAGCCTGAAAATCTTTAGACTCGGGACCCACGGCTTAAAGTCCATCCCGGAGGACTTGCTCCTTGGATTTTCCGTCCTAAAAAATCCATCGACCCCGGCCGGATTTGAACTCGCGACCCTCGGGACCAGAGGCAAGGAGCATAACCACTAGTCCACCGCGGCCGACATTAAATAAATTTGAATTAACAAAACCAAATCAATGGAAATATCCAAAAAACCCACACCGTATTATATTAGAAATAGAAGACAAAAAATATAGAACAGGTCATGAAATTCAAGTATTTAGGAATAGAAATTAATAGCCGCAACAGAATAACAGATTAAATTCTCCATCAAGCAAATAATGCAAACAAAATATTGGGATGTTTAAACAATGCTCTTTGGAAAAATAAAAAAAAAATAAAAGATACAAAAGTATGAATTTACAAATCTGTCGTAAGACAAGTTCTAACATATGGTTGTGAATGCCGAACAGAAACTCAAAAAACATAAAAAAATAATGAAATAACCGAAATGAAAGTGTACCGAAATCAAGATCTCGATACATGGATTACGTCATACTGCGCAACCTATACGTCATCGCGTCTCCATTTCTTCTGTGATCTTAGTGAACAGTGCCAAATTCTCTCCTACATACCCTCTTCCTTTCCTATTACGCGCCGTGTGCTATCGTGCATATTCCCCTCTCCTAGTGAACTCTCATGTAGAGCTGTGCTTTGTAACATCAAATCATCATCTGTTTATCAACCGAAGGAGTCAGGTCGATATAGATCAGAGGAGCTTCTTTGGTTTGTTAGTCCCTTAGGCCAGGGTGCGGCCACAAGGACCGTGTAACCCAACCCTTGGCTGACTAGTGTGAATGTAATATCGTACGTATGGTTTGTTATATTGTTTTTTGTATAGATGATCGATTTTCTTTGTTAAGTTATTTTCAATGTCAAACAATTATTTTTATTTATATCATTGTTATATCTGACTGTTTTTGACTCGCATTAAACTTTAGTTATCTGATTTTAAATACTTTTGCCTATTGATCTAGTAGCTACTTAATATCAGATATGAATATAAAATCCCAAAGATTTTCTCAAGCGTGTATGAGTTCCTCTTTCCTATAAACTTCCACGATTATGATCTGTGTAGGTTACAACATATTACATGCTTAATAATTCATTAAGGAAAGTTGAATTAATCTTTGTATTTTATGGGCCCGGGCAAAGATACGTTAATTTGAGCAATCTATGTTTTCTACTCAAGGTATTTATCAACAACAATGGTATGATCCAGCACCAACACGCGGTGCAATTTCTGGTAGCAAATCGCGTGGTTTAAATTCTGGGTTGGCAGACAGAGTGGTCGCGCCGGTGCAAAAATGGTAGCATAGAGCATTGTTACGCCGCCAACGCAGATGTTTGAAGGAATATCATAGGAAAATAGCTGACAGAGAAAATTTGCAGCTCTGTTATTAGAGAAGAAAGTGAAATTGAAACTATAAACCTCTGGATAAATGATAGAAGATTAAATTGGAACGATCACATAGATAGAACAGAGAACTGTAGATTAGTGAAGAAAGTTCGTGACTGGACACCTCAGCAGAAAAGGTCATTAGGAAGACCACAATTACGATGGAAGGACGTCACCATACCCCGGACCTGAAGTGAATAAACACGCAACAAGCTGCCAGCTTTCATGCGTAGAGGAAGATTAAGAAGATAGATATCTTACGCAGATTCACAAAGATATAGACATACATAAAGCTATCTTATCATATAAACATATGCTGAAACGCACTAACACACACACATACACACACATAGGAGGTAGACAAAATAATTGAAACACTTTACAAATCATAATTAATATTGTGTATGGCTACCATTAGTCTTTAAAACAGGTTTAATTCTTCTTGCAAGTGGTTCTTACAACTTGCGAATGCATTCTACAGTCATCTTTTACTATTTTTGATGGAGAATTTCTTCTAACTCTTAGAGAGGGATATGGAGATGATATCTTTCCTTTAGATTCCAATTCACACCACAATGCCTTAATAATATTGATATCTGGAGATTGTTCTAGACATGGTGGATGCCTATCTTCTTCTACATGCTCCTCAAATCAATGTTTAACACATTAGCAGTGTGAGTAGGAACACTATCTTCTTGAAATATGACGTCACCTGAGAAGAGCAATGTCTTACGATTGACATTGATCTCCTAGAATATCCTCATAGACCACACCAGTCCTTTTGACATTCACTCTATCAATGAGAGCCATGGAATATCAGGATACTGTTGCCCAAACCATTATTGACTTTGCAAAATATTTACTGCAGGCACTATGCAGTCTGAGTTCTATGCTTCTTTTGTTTATCTCCAGAGATATATTCTACCAGCAGTAGGGAAAATTATAAATGTTGACTCTTTAAACCATATTATATTCTTCCAATCATCATTAATTCTGGAATTGTGTTAATAATACAACTCTTTTCGTTTTATTGAATTCCTGTCTGTAATCAACGGTTAACTATTTTCTCTCTCCTCACTGATCTGGTAAATACTGGTTCTCGTAAGGGTAACAGTCACTTTATCTGGAGTAATTCTACGGTTTTTGACACAATCCTTTTCATATCTCTCCTGTCTCTTTAATTTAGATTATCTTTAAAACCACTGTACATTTCGCAAAAGACGCTTTATCTTTAGACAAGTATGCAGACATAACCTTGGAAATGCTGCTCCCTGAAAACCCTAACAATTTGGCAGTTCCAGTCACTGGGTTCAGCTCACCTGACACATACAATTTTTTTTATTTTTTTAAAGACTCATCTATAGAGGAAGGAACCTCTCTTATCTAATTTCTAACAATTTAACTAAAATCCTTTTTTACGACATTAATTAGTGCTCTTCTCATTACAATTTCGTCAAACTCTTGACTAGGTGCATGAATAGGGCTATAAATTAATTTACTCTCATTTATCCCTCTCAGATCAGCACCAAATACCTTATCAAGAGCTGGAAATATAGTTAAGTACACTACTAGGTCCAGAGTAAGCATTTGAAAGAATATAATGCACCTGCATGTTTATTAATATCATAAAAATAAATATACAAAAAAAAACTAATGTCTCCCATTCATCCCTTGTATAATCTACTTCCCTCAAATCATGCTAAATTTTATGCTCCCGCTTCATTCTTGGTCTACCACTGGGTGTTTTCCCTCTGGTTTTCCTACAAAGAATCTACCATGTCCCTCTTTCATTCCTCATTCGTACCATATGTCATGCCAGTCGCAGTCTACGAAACTTAACGGTTGTGTTATATCATGTAGTAGCTCACTATAGTCTAAATGAATATATATATATATATATATATATATATATATATAATGGAAGTACTGAAAGAGTACAGATAGTAAACGTAAGCTTTTGTAAGCAGATTTCCTTCTCATGTGATATTTGAGCACATGTTTCGACAGTCCTAAAATATTATTTCCAATAACATTAAATTAATGTTTTTTATTGTACATCAACACAGAATTTGACATATTTTCTTGACACTGAAAGCAAGTTCACAAAGAATAGAAGACCAATGTCACAGAGTATAATCTAAAATCCTCTCACGTCTGTAAGGGGCAAAGGGTGAACATGTAATTCCTATAGCTTTCTATTCTACCACTCAACTTTAAAGAATTCTCAAGGAAAAAAAACTTTTTTTATATTTCCACGACAATTTTTTACATTCGGCACGTCCATGCAATCCCCTACAACAAGAGATGAAAAAACTCGAAGAAGAAAATTTATAAGTCTAGACCTTGAGGTTTCTGACACAAAACTTGTTAATATATGCGTGAGGGGTGAATCGCCCTTCCTCTATACAGATTTTTTTTTTACTCCTCCTCGCATGTTTTCGGAAATGTTTCAATTGAATTTATGTTTTTTTTATTTTGTTACGGGACGATCACTCCCACATATATTCAGATGGGCGTGACCATCATTTGTCAGAGTTCTGCTTCTCTTTGGTGTTAAAATTGTTTTTCTATCATTCACTAAATTCATATTTAGAGTTTTTTTTATCAAAAAGGGAATACCATCTTCATATCATCAGTATTTGCTCACTCAGATTGAAATGTTTGAGGCCCAAGAGATAGCGAACTTAAATCCTAGAGTCAGCCAACCATTTTTTATAATCTTACTTTCCTTTTATAATAAGTAGAAGAATTTATTTATATTTTGCTTAAAAATGTATAGTGCAAATGGACTTATCTGGCGTTCGTTTTCTCCTCCAACGATTATAGAAAAAAGTAGGCTAATGTATCTAAATACGCATACACACTATATATACATGTACAGAGAGGAACGACGCTTGGTTTTCGGAAGACGGCGGCGACAGCTGCCACGATACCGGATGATATATATATATATATATATATATGTGTCCACCGCTGCGCTGTGGTGTTGAGGTTGCGTGCTGCCTTGTCACGCAGCGGAACCAGGTTCGATTTCCGGTCGGAACAGGCTCCTGGGTGAGTTTTTTTCGGGGGTTTTCCTCACCTGTAAGATAAATGTCTGGAGGCTTAGGGGCCAACGGTCCCCGAAAATCATCCGGCCACCATCATAATCATCATCTTTATCATTATAATCCTTCACTGGTGTGGAAAGCAACAGGAAGCTCTCACACATATAATTCCCTAGTAAAGCTGCAAAGCATAGTATGAAAATGTCATGATTGCAGTGAAAGACCTGCCCTCGGGTAGAATTACTATGTATGGATGAATATATACAAAGTTATACTTGAGCAGGACATGTGGCACGAATGGGGAATAAAAAAAGTGCATGGAAGCTTCTTGTAGGAAAACCAGACGCAAAATGTCCAGTTAGTAGACCAAGAATGAGGTGGGAGATTAACATTAACCATGATTTGAAAATATATTTTAAAGGGGATGACTGGAAAATATTAGCTCAGGATAGGGATGTGTGGAGAGCTTATGTCCGCGCGGCCATGAATATACTGGTTCGATAGTGCCAGGGAGAGTTAGTAAGTCATATACATATGTATATATTGATTGATTAATAGTGCACATGTGCTTGTCTGGTCGTTCGTGCAATTCTGTTCAAATTATTCAATAATAAAAAAAGTGTATTATATATATACTTATAAACATTCAGTAATCATAGATGTTGTTTGAAAAAGATGGAGACAGAAGGCTAGGAATAGACAAGAAAGGGCAAGGTTCTTACAGGACCGTAGAACCAAGGGACGAAGTATATAGCCTACAAAAAAAAGTTGAATGAACACAACAAATATAATAACATTTCAAATATGTATATGAACATAAATAAATATATTCTAATACTAAAAATAAATACCTTAAGCAATTACCTTATCCACATTTTCATTATCAGATATATAAATTCTTTAATTAGCCCTCGATTTTGACCTCTCTTAATGTTTTTATATTTATTCAAGAGTTTCAAGAAATCAAAAGAAGAGTATATTATATAAATATTTATACACACGTATATGCTCTTAGAAAAATAAAACTGACGTAATACACTTATTTCTCCATAATTCTTTCTCTCTTCTATATGTATATTAGTAACAGGCTTGCAAAACGAAATCGAAAGAACACACTAAGTAATTAATCAAAATTTTGTTCATTGATAAAATAAATTACACTGCTCAAAACAATTAGAGGAACACTTGTAATAAATTTAATAAGTAACTGTTTTTTAAAGCTGTGATGCTGAAAGTTGGACAATATGTAAATTGAATTATTAATTTTATCATTGGATACAAATTTTAAAGATCCATGGCCTAAATACAGAGAAATTACCTCAAATAACAAATATAGAGACATTTTTTATTTTGGGAGGCACTGGCCACTTCTAATTGGTAAGCTTCCTGATGTTGCTATGGTGACGAACGTTGATTTTTGCCTTGTTTATTGAAGTCTCTGACAAAATGAGGCATTTAAATGAGTTTGAAGTGTATCATGCTCTACATCTTTTACGACAAGGTCAATCTCTGCGACAAGTGGCTAGAGAGCTTGGGGTTTCTCCTTCCGTCGTGTCCAGATTATGCAACAGGCACAGAGAGACAGGTCAGTATTGTAGAAGACGTGGCCAGGGCCGTAAATTTAAAACAAGCCCCCAGGATGACAGATACGTTGTTCTTTCTAGTCTTCGACAGCGTACAAAAACTGCAAAAGACCTGCAGAATGACCTTCATATAACTTCCGGAATCCGGGTTTCAGACCAAACCATAAGGAACAGATTAAGGAAAGAGAATATTCGTCCAAAAAGGCCCGTTAAAAAAAACCACGCTTAACAAATGGGCATAAGGCAGCAAGACGTAAGTATGCTGAAAACCATGGTGATTGGAACCTGAACTAGTGGGAGTCTGTGCTCTTCTCGGACGAATCCAGGTATCGTCTTACACGTTGTGATGGTCGATTGAGAGTGTGGGGACGGCCAGGAGAAAGATTTTCTGCAGAGGCTGTACAGGAATTTAATAGATTCGGAGGAGCTTCCATAATGGTGTGGGCCAGAGTTATGTACAACAATCGTACGGACCTTATACTTGTTCACCAGCGACTGAATGCTGTCCGGTATATCGAGCACGTTCTGGAAGAGCATGTAGTACCTGCTGCCATTGGAGTAGGCCCTGTCATCGAATGTCGTGGAGGCCATATACGATACTAACTCTATATAACGAGTGTTTAACTTCGAAAAATAAGCACAAGATTCAATTGTTTACATAGCGGAATTATTTGAAAAGTTAATTGTCAACGTTATTCATTTGTTTTTACTGACATGAGCAATAAATAAATAAATAAATAAATAAATAAATAAATAAATAAATAAATAACCACAAATAATGTACTTTATTAATTTCATTTATTGTACCTTTATCCAATGAAAAATATTTGCATATTTCATAGTGTTCCTCTAATTGTTTTGAGCAGTGTATTTTATTGCCCTCTGACTCTTCTCTCTTTCAATTTTCCTACTTTACACAATAATTTATAAGTTTGCTCTCCGTACTCATCACTCCTTCGAAATCTCCAACCTCCCATGTTCGACTCTTTTATAAAAAATAATAATGGTTAGTATCCCATTATAGAATAGTCAATTCACAGTTTAAAAAAATAAATCAATAAAAAATGAATGATATTATATCGATATTACTACAATCGAAATGGTTTCCCAAAGGCATTCAGATTTAATTTGGTCATGATTGATGTAATTTCCAGGTGAAGAATAATCAAGGACTCTTATACCTCTTTGAACGTTAATATATCTGAGTTATGCATCGCACAGATCTGATACAATATTGTATAATTGACAGAGGTATTCTTCTAGTTATAAGAACGCAAAACTTGAGCTCTTACATTAAGAAAAGAAAAAAGTTACGAGTGTTTGAGAATCAAATTCTTAAGGAACGTTTTTGGATTGAAAAGGGACGAATAGACTGGTTAATAGAGAAGACTATTTAATAGTGAGCTAATGTTCTATATAAGAAATCAGAGGTAATAAGAACAATTAAGTCTCTCAGACTGCCCGATGGGCAGACATATGCCACGAATGGGATATGACATAGGAGCGTGGAAATATCTCGTAGGAAAACCAGAAGGAAAAGTTACACTAGGGAAACCAAGAATGAGGTTGGAGAATAACTACCATGTTCCAGATGTTAAATCATATTTGAAATATTAACTTAGGATAGCGACGTATAGAGAGCTTATATCTGCGCGACCATGAACCTATGGATTCGATAGTGCCAGTGAGTTAGGTATTTCTAAAATAAATCTACACTCTCCGTTTGTAATCTAAATCGTAGAGATTAGAAAATTAGTTTCTATAGTGGATCTTATTCTCAAATTTGGTCCATACTTTGAAAGCTTTAGTTCACATTCAAATCATTTTTAGGCATCTTTAACGATCTTAAAGAACTGAAAAATAAATCACAATGACATAAAAGACAACTAAATTAAAAAAAAAACTGCTAATAAATTATTAACAGGCAGGTTTCCAAGGATCCCTTATAGGATTACAAATTAACCTACTACAAATTGTATTACTAATTTACGTTCACATTACTTTATCATAATTTAGATTTCAAAAGGAATACTATACGATTCAATTAAGAGGAGACCTTATATAGCATTGTCCTGAAAATCAGATTTCCTAAAAACGTTACACTTATTCGATTATATTTAAATGGCACGAAAGGTATATGGTGGGGAAAATTCACAATGGACAGATCATGCCATCGAATCTTTAGAGTATAAAGAAGACATTGATAAGCTGTTGGTAGGCTATATGCTAATGATTTAGTATTATTGGAGGATAGCGAGGAAATAGTGAAAGCAAACACACACGTTATATTAATTAATACTAAGAATCTTGGGCTGGAAGTAAATGTCAATAAAAATAAATATAAGCTATAGTCACATGTGTACATATATTATATATTGGAAAAGGACAATTAATGAGAAATAGGGAGAATTTTGAAGAGATGACTGAATTCTAATATCTAGGAACAATAATTGCAAATAGGAATGAGATAGAGAAAGAAATTGAACATAGTCTTAACTCTAAAAACGAACTTTTATGCATTACTGGGATTCATGTCATCAACCTTCCTCTAAATAAATTAAAATGAATATACAATGCGCCTATAATTCCAGTTATATAGATACAATACTTGGACCTTTACATTGAGGGAGGAGAAAATCCTGCGAATATTTAAGAATAAATAACTCATGACAATTGTTACGGTACACCAAAGAAAGACGAGCAGAAAGATGAATAGAAAATACCCCATAACAATGAGATACACGATCATTTAGAAAACCAGATATAATAAGATGAGATAAGTCTCGTAAACTGCAATTGGCAGTACAAGTGGCACGAATGCGGAATGGAAGATGAGCACTGAAACTTCTTATAGGGAAACCAGAAGGAAAATTCCCAGAAGAGAATGAGGTGAGAGACTAACATAAATAATTATTTCATGGAGGTGAGTATTATACAGGGGATGACTTACTTTAGGGATGTATGGAGAGATTATCTCCGCATAACCGGGTTTGATAATGTCAGTTATTTATTAGTATGGCCCGGATTTTGATGAAATATCATCTTTTTTATGAGTTGTCAGAGACGATGCGGATTAATAATTAAGTGCATTGTGCAATAAATATGTTAGGTATATGAGGTTTTTATAGGTCATTAAAATGCACTTTTTCCACTTTTTTCTGATAAAGACTTTTACGAATTTTATTAGTTATTTCAGGTCACTTTATTTATTTTTCGTACTTTTATACGTCAGTTTTTAAATAATCAATGGTTAAATGTTCATTTTTATGTTTTTCTTTTCCTATCTTTTGCGCTCAAGCAAGTCAGTGAGAAACCACAGAGCGCTGCCTCAATATAACGTGAAACCAGTGCTCTGCCTCCACGTGAATTGATTCGGGACTTCCTCTTCAATACGGGGATCTTTCGATTTGTAATATTTGCGTTTGTCTCACGAGAATAGCGTTTCTGTGTGGTTGTGTTGATTTTCGAGCAGTGCAAAATGCCAAAACAAAAAGTGTCTAGTGCTATCCGTTAAAGACAGTATGTAACATAATTCGGTGAAAAAGTATTTTCTACTGAAGGAAGTGTATTATTTTGTAAGGTGTGCGAAATTAAAATTCTGCAGATAAATGTTTCACAATATATCAAGATATCGGGCCCGAGAAATATTTACGGGCTCTTAAAAATGTGAACAAAATAAAAATGTCTCAATTACTGTTAAAACAAATTACCTCCGGGAAATTCTCGCCAATTTTGGAATATATTAAACAGTACCAACTAAATTGGAAACACCATCTTGAAATAATGAGTTCAAATCGGATCCCCAAAGCTGTTTATAATTATATACGAGGACGAAGATCACTGGGCCGTCCTATGAAACGCTGGAGGGAAAAATTTCTATAGGATCGTAACAGGCCTTGGCCTAATACTTGGAAGGAAGAAGAAGAAGAAGAAGACAAATTACCTCCACATCAAATAGCAAGTCATCTCTATTTTTTTAAAGAATTATGTGAAGTGTTGTCGGTGCAAATATTCAACTAGAAAATCTAAACAATTCTAAACTACGTGATTTCCTTGAAAGTCATAGGTAACACTGTTGCAGACGAATCAACATTGTGTAAAACTATTTAATAAAATGTTATGAAGACACATTAAACCATATAAAACAGTGTTAGCTGACAACCGTCGATCCTTCACTTATTATAACTTAAGGACGACCATGGTGGTGTATTGCAATGCCAACTAGGGTATGTTCAGTTAATAACTTTTCTTATTAGTTTAATAGAAATGTGATTGACCTAGTGATAATTATTATTTTTTAATTATTTTATATTACTACTAAGAATATAAATTGCTTTAGAATAGTTACCCCAATCAATAAAAATCAATATTTCTCTTAGACCACTTCTAATTGATAAATTAATAATTATTAATTGGTTAATTATTATGAAATTTATAATTTTCATTAGGTCGTTTTTTACACTTTTAGGTCATTTTAAGAGAATTTTAAGGGACTATTAAATGTAATTTTTTTAACATTTTAAGGTCATAAACATCCGGGCCCTAGTTATTAGTTTATTATCAGGCATTATTACTTTATCTTCTTCATAACTCGGGATTTATTTTGCAGACCACTGGCTCATTATTTCATACTATTCCAAAGATACTCTGTAATCAGTTTATATTATATGTCGTAATTCATTTGCACCCTCTTTATAAATATTTAACAGAAAAATAATAGTAATAATGATCAACACTTTCCTTGTTCTAGTGTTAACTTTCACCATAAAATAATTTTTATTCAGAAACAAGTGAATGTCAATTCTTTGTGTTGGAAACATAAGACTGTTCAATATACTTCATTCATCAAAACACCCATTCATCTCTACGTCTCTATACATCACGGGCGTTTAGAAATTCCGTTCTAATAATAACTATATACATCTCTCTTTCATAGAAATCTCACACAATAATTTCACAGTCATATGAATGCACGATCTCTCCTTATATTACTTCAACTCCTATTCACTATAATGAAAACCTATGAAAATGAAAAGCCCCTCTTGTAAATGTAGAAAAGGATTTTAAAATATAAATAAAACACACAAAATAAAACCATTTATTACACTCCTCAGAGTTCATATTAAAACCAAGAATTGACTCTTATGTGGATTTTTCAGGTTTAATTTATAAACTAAAGAGTACTTGAATTGTACAAGTGTGGTAAAAATATTTTATTCCTTTTATGAAAAAGAGGAGAGGAAAGAAAATAATACAGCACAAAGAAAACCATGCTCCAAAGGAACAATTTTCTAATCGAGTCAAATTTTTATCTTTTTCTTTTAGAGAAAGGCAGATTATTCGACTCCGATTTCTACTTAAATTATACAGGGAACGTAACTTTATTTACTATTAGAAGTTTCCTCTGCGTTAAGATTTAGTTACTTTGTTCAAAAATGAATTACTATACACAACAATAAACAAACAGTCTATACAACCTGAGATTCTACACCCGACATGAGTCTAGGTACTACAAACGTCGATAAAACGAGTTATCCTAAATATAATGAAAATTAAATTAAAATAATAATATACAATTACGCTAAGAAATTGGGACTGGAAGTAAATATTAATAAATCACGTTACATTATATAATAGACCTACATTATAGTAAACTCTGCCTCCAGAATGAAATTTTAGAGAGATCTAATCATAAGTAATGCCACGAGTGATTTCCAAATTATCGATAAATTCACGACTCACGAAGTGAGGAGTGAATTTATCTAGAGAATTTGGAAATCAAGAGTGGCATTTGTTAGGACTATTTAACGAATAAAATAAAGCTGTTTACTCACAAATCATTATTTAACTACAGTTATTTAAAAATATTTTTATATTTAAAGTAAACGGTGATGTTTGAAAACTAATGAGAAACGATAGGTAGCCTACGCTTCTACTGCTTCTTTTGTTTATCACTGCAACCAGATCATACTATTTATTGCCAAAGGAACGCAATATTGTAAGAATGCTCTCTAGTGGAGAAAAAATGAAACACATCAATCTGTATATTAATTCATTTTTGATGTCGTATACATTTAAGAAAGTGCAAACAGTGGTTTCTTTTTTTGGTGGTATAATCAATTGCTACAAATGTTGACATGTAAGCACTATTATATACAATCTGGTAGCCGTATTTGTTATAGGCTCAGTCACTGCAAAATAACGGTCAGACCTGTTCAGAATATTAAAAAGGAGGAGCTTTGCTTAATATATGATAATCCTAACGTTGATAATTATTTCGTGAAACACGTCTCTGATTGGTTGTAATACAGAAATCATTGAAACGTGATTGGTCATTGACTCCCATTTGGGGCATGAGTTAAATAGTCAATTTAAATATCATCCTATCTGGGATGAAAAGGATATCCCTGAAAAAATTACTAGTTATAATAAAAGTTTGGTAATTATTAATCAAGTTATGAAACCATCCCTTGTACAAAAAAAAGATTACGTTTAATAACACTTTGGCTGGACCAGTGTTGACCAGTGGTAGTAAAGCATAGACACTAAAAAGATAGCATGAAAGCAGAATAACGGCATGTGAAATGAGATTCATGCGCAGAACGGCGGGTTACACTAGATGGGATCGGAAAACGAACACCGCTATCTTAAAAGAATTGAAGACTACGCCAATTTTGGAATATATTAAACAGTACCAACTAAATTGGAAACACTATCTTGAAAGAATGATCCCCAAAGCTGTTTCTAATTATATACCAAGAGGACGAAGATCTCTGGGTTGTCCTATGAAACGCTGGAGGGAAAATTTTCTATAGGATCGTAACAGGCCTTGGCCTAATACTTGGAAGGAAGAAGAAGAAGACATTATTTAATATAAATACATTATAATAGAAATATACAGTTAATACAAATGAAGTAAATTCTCAAGAAATGGCTGAATTAAAAATTCTAAGAATTATATAAGAAGTAGTAGCAGAAAAAAAATTGAACATAAGCCCAATTCTAGAAACACTTGATATTATGTAATACCGATGCCATTCAACTTCTCTCAAAATTTTTTTAATTAAAAATAGGCCTACATAAACAGTTATATTTCCAGTTACATTACATGGATGTAAAATATGGATTCTTACTTTAAGTAAGGAGAAACGTTGACGAGTGTTTCGAAAAAAGTTTTCAATATTTTTTTGGGGGCAAGGAAGCGACGAATAGACAATATGAAAGAAGACTAAAAAAGAGTGAACTGCATGTTTTGTATGAGAAATATGATGCAATGTGAATAGTCAAGTCTCGTAGGCTGCGATGACCAATGCATGTGGCACGAATGGAAAATGAAAGAGAGGAATTGAAGCTCCTTTTAAGAAAACCAGAGGGAAAGTGCCAAACAGATAGGCGAAGAATGATGTGATTTGACAGAGGTATATTAAACAGGGGATAATTGGAAAATATTAATTCAGAATAAGGATGTATGGAGAGCTTATATACTTGTGGCCATGAACCTCCGGGATCGAGAGAGTGCTAGTGAGTTGTTGCATATAATGCTAATTTCATTTTTTTCAATTGCCTATTGACTTTGTTTTATATAATTTTTGTTTTATATAAAAATATTTGCCTTTGTAATTGTAAAAATTAAACCATAGACCTCTTTTTTTAACAGAACTAATAGTTAATAACTTTTTTTTTTAAATACCTATGTCAGAAATATTTTGTAGTAGCCTATCTCGAAATATTAAGCACTTTTGATTTTCATTTGAAATTAAATATTTTAAAACATTAACATTTTCAACATTAAAATTTGTTTTGCGCATTAATGTTTCATTTACGCACTCTTTCTCAAGGTTGATATATTCGAAACAAAGGCAATTAAATTCTTCATTGTTTATTATAATTATTGGGAACATGCATTTCGTATGTCGGAATCTTCATATTCACTCATTTAAACTAATTTCCTGGTATCTGTCTATGCATCAATCTTTAATTTAGATGACGTGTGTGTCGGTCAGGTGGAAAGTGTTTACTGCAACTGCCTCTGATTTAAAACTCGGGAGTTGAAACCTGGTCAGGTGTGATGAAATTTTCAGGACTTCAAAATCCTGAGTATTGATTCCCTTGGATGGGAATAAAGTTGATTGCCCCGTATCGTATACTTTGCGGGACGTAAAAAACCTCAAGCTTGAAATAAGAAGTTTCGGAGTAAAATGTCTTTCTTTTCACATCCAGATCTGAATTGTGACACTAATGGCCTTACCTATCTAAGACCGTCGTTCTATCTATCTATCGGGTTTTTACAGCTGCTGCCGTCTTCCCATGCCAAACTTATAAAGCCTACGATCTTGGGCACATTCAATGCTTAACCATCTTGCTTGCATTGCCATCCTCATGCTCTCCTTCCATGTTAACTTTGATCTCCCTTTTTTCTTCTTTCTGGTTGATTTCCATTGATGTAGTTGTTTTGGCCATTGCTCATCTTCGATTCTTAAAATATTTCCTAACAATTTTAATTCCTTCTCCTCAATTCTTTCAAATATGCTTTCTTCTGCTTCCGTTGTGTTTCTAATTTTCGTATCTATGACATGTTCTAATTTTTACTTTCTGATATATCTGCGTAATTAATCAATTTCTTGAGCTATTAGTCTATTCTTATAGTACTTATTGGTTGTCCATACCTCACTTCCATACATTGCAACAGATTCTACCAATGTTTTACCAATATATGTTTTAGTGTCTTTCAAAATATGCTTATACCACCATATAGAATTTAACGATGATATTACTTTATTACTCAATTCAATTCTATGCTTTATGTCATATTTGCCTATACCTTCAATGCTATCTATTATTCCCAAATATTTAGCTTGTTTCACTTGCTTTATTTGAATTCCTTCTTCCAATATTAAATTTTGTCTTTCATTGCTATTTATTGCCAATTTTGTTTGTAACCCCATGATTCATGTGTGTTTATCATGAATTCCACATTAAAATTGTTTTGCGCTAAGACCGTTGTTGAATGAAATAATAACACGTAACACATATGACTTGTGTAATATGATAGCGTCCAACATATCAATGGAGTTATCCATAGTACAGCAATCATTTAAACGTCACTACTACGTACAACGACTCTTGAGGATATTTCCCCCTTACTAAAATATTTTCAACCACATGACTAAAAAAAATCTTGTACTCAATGCGTGTGACAAGGGTGCCTTAAGATTTTTTTTCGCTTTTGTTGATAATTACCTCGACGTCAAGTGATTAATTCGTTCACTTTTTGCATCTTAAATAATTATTTTAATGGCTTTTCAAATGTTGGTAGATTTTTTTGCTTGTCGCTCTGGACAAACTGTTATATTTCATAACTGATTCGTATCTGGTTTTTCTTTTTTGGATACGATTTGTTTTAATGTACTAGCTAATACCCAGCGAGCGATCGTACGCCTAAATACATTAAATGTGTTTTCATGTTTAGTTGAGTAAGTAAAAGGAAAATAATTATAAATTTATATCGTAATTATTTTGATATACCCGTACTGATTACCCGGCGTTGCCGGTGAATCTACTTATCGCGATCATTTTGGCATCAATGAGCTGAAAGTAAAAACTGGTTATTGTTAGTTATCCGTAAAAGATAGACACATGCTGTAGTGGACTTTTTTGTAGATTTTGCGGGTTATTAAATCCTGTGTACATTAATTTTGTGTATTAGTTATGGTTTAGGCAGCGTAAGTCTTTTAAGCGTCCTAAAGCGACTTTTGAGTGCACCGATGCCCCGATTTTTTTAGCCCCGGCACTACAGTACATATGGTAATACATTATATACATAAATTGTCCCAGAAAAATTCTCTAAAGATGGTAAATATCCCATTCAAATAGGTCAAGTAGTTTTTGAGGCAATAAAGGACTTATTTTTTTCTAAAGGAGAATTTTCCATATACGAGATAAGACATAACATTCTTGTAGGTGTATTTTCTGCGATATCTTTTTAACAGTTGAAAACGGTATGAAGTTTTGTATTTGGCAAATATGGTGAGAAAAATGTGATTTACATGGTAAAATGATATTTATTTAATACAACAGTACCAGAAGCTTAAATACAGTGAAAAGTAGTTGTGCAACGTGTTCCGTTATTTGCCTAAAGCAACGTTAATGGATTTCCATTTAGAATACTTAGCAGAAAACTGGCATAAGTATCGGTCACTGTAGCTCGATCGATAATGTCAATACATGGAGGCCATTTGTTTAATGTTCCATACAGGACATTTATAGAATGACTTCTTTATTTCCGAACGTGCAAA
Source organism: Diploptera punctata (assembly GCA_030220185.1). Lineage (NCBI taxonomy): Eukaryota > Metazoa > Arthropoda > Insecta > Blattodea > Blaberidae > Diploptera > Diploptera punctata. The sequence continues at coordinate 250,065 of JASPKZ010004195.1, forward strand.
AAGCAGAATGATATCATTTTACCATTTCTATCATACAGAAACTTTAAATAAAAATACGTTGAAATATCAGAGATTTTTTCTCTAAGAGCAAAGAACGCACCGGATATGAAGTAAATGTAAAAAGTAAAACTATTTCTCAATAAATTATGAATAAGGTAATCACGAATTCAATAGAAATCGCCATACAAATTGGAATAGACAGAAAAACACTCCAAAACCATTAGGTCTACACATAATGGTATTAATTCGTTCTGTTTACAGGTTTAATTACTAAGTAAACAGAAGGATGAAGGTATTACAGAGAGAATGGTGAAATTTAAATGAATGATACTTCATTTTTATGTATCCCATCCTACGATCATTAGTAAAACATTAATAACTACACAATGCAACAGTGAAAAAACGTTTTTTCGAACATATAGGCGTTCTTTATGTATTTCAACCTCCTGAATTCGAAAATTATATTCAAAACATCGTATCACTCACAGTTGTTGCACAAATCATATATTTATGAAACACACGAAAACGTCATATATTATCAAGCTCAGAAGTATTGCAAATAAAGGTGCCTGCCAGTCACTGTGTTGTGTTTGTGCAAGGAAGTATGTGTTAGGGTAAGTGCACGATGTCTACCCGAAGCTGTGTAAACTCTCCTAACTCTTTTAGTTATATTTGTGGTGAAAATAGACCGAAGAAACATTATTGCTTTCGTGAGAAAGGTCTACCATGCCTATTTTGGAGTGAACATAGTTGACATCAATAAATCATGGTCTCCACAGACCGTGTGTGCTGTGTGTGTAGTAGTAGATTTACAATGCTGGGCGGCAGGAAAGAAGAGGTCATTGCGATTTGGCATCCCTATGGTCTGGCAGGAGCAACGACTGCTATTTCTGCTTTTGCTAGGTTGGAGATTTCAACAAGAAGAGTATTGAGTATCTGAACAACATTCACTCAGCGCTTTGCCCTGTTCCACATGGCTTGGATATACCTATACCACAGTACGCAGACATTACATACGGGACGACAGACACCGCGCAGGAGACGGATAATACTGATTTTGAAGTAGCCACAGATGAGGGCCCTCTTCTGTTCATTCAAGTAGATCTAAATGTTTTAGTTCATGATCTGAGACTAATAAAGGATAAAGCAGTGATCCTGCGGTCAATACTGTCTGACACAATGTTAACAGCAGGTAAGTCCATGACATTTTACAGAATCTAGTGGAAATAGACGGAATATTCGTGCTCCCTCTGCACATCAAGCATGAGGAAGCAGTTTGTCAAAGCATTACCTAAATGTGGCAACGGTTTTAAATATATATGTAAGAAGTTCCCCAACCTGTCAGATGCTAAGTTGAAAGAGGGCATGTTCACTGGACCCGATATTCGGAAAATAATGATAGATGAAGATTTACTTCATTCAATGAATGCCGTGGAGCGAGAAGTCTGGATTGATTACCTTTAAGTGTGGGTTCAAAACTTCTTGGGAAACAATCGTAGCCCAAATGTATCGACATAGTTGGGAACATGCTGACGACAATCAAAATGATGGGATGCTCAATGGGTTTAAAGCTATTTTTGTTAATTCACACCTTGACTTTTTACCACAATACCTTGGCGCTCTAAGTGAGGAATAGTGTGAAAGTTTCCATTTGGATATCAAGGACATGGAACGACGATTCCGGGAAATTGCGATGTTCGGATGATGGGCGACAACTGCTTAATGTTTCACCGTGAGCACACGGATATTCCTCGTAAGAGGAAAAGCATGAGCCACGCCATGACAACTACGAAAACACGGAATGAATTATTTTAGTGCTTGTTTTATACCAATTTCTCTGTATGCACTTGTTCACTGTGTGTATATTTCAATATATTACTGTTTTAAATTTGTACTCTACGTCTGCAGGATTCATGTTGCTGTATATATGTGTACTACTTCTATATGTGATATCATTGTTGCAAAATATGCGACTTGTGCAAAACCTGTGGGTGATACGATGTTTTGAGTATCATTTTCGAATTCAGGAGGTCGAAATACATAAAGAACGCCTACATTTTCGAAAAACGTTTTTTGTAACCTTGCAATTTGTTGCACTGTGTTATTGATAGAGATAGGGATAAGAGGCAGATATATGTAGGGACAGATGGGCGGACGATTTAGATAGTCAGATGGATGGATGGAGAAGTAAAGAGGTATAGAGGGAGGGGTACTGAAAGAGGGTGGAAGAGGGAGAGAAGGCAAGCGAGAGTAAGAGAGAGAGAGAGAGAGAGAGAGAGAGAGAGAGAGAGAGAGGGGGAGAGAGGAAAGGAAACGAGGTTGTAAGGGATATGGGAGAGAGGGAGAGGGCGAAGAAGGTTGTGGGAATGAGAGAGAAAGAAGAAGGGAAAGGGAATGGGGGAGAGAGAAAGAGGATGGGTGAGCGAGAAAGGGAGAGAGAAAGAGAGAAGGAGGGAGGGAGGGAGGCATAGCGAGAGAGGAATAGAGAGGGAGAGCCTAAGGAAGAATAACAGAGGAAATGAGGGAAGGAGAGCGTGATAAAAAGAAGGGGGGAGGCTAAGGGAGAAGGAGAGCAAGAGAGGGAGGGAAAGCGAGAGAAAGACTGAGGAAGAGAGGAAGGTAAAGGAAGGCAGAGATAGGTAGAGGAGATATGGGGAACTAGAGTGAGTGATATATATAATTGTAATGTATTAACAGAGATAAAGAATGAGTGTTGAACAGTCATGCTATAGGCCTACATACACATACGCAACACTAAAACATATGCACACAATACAGTCTGTTTGTCTAAAACTGATTCTTTATTTCATACATACATAGTGTTCTGCGCAAGAGCAGGTCTTTCAATGCAAACTCAATGTTCGCCACTCATTACGTAACTCAACTTTCCTTTTTCTATCCGCATATAAACAATTTATTTTAATATTATCATCTGATGTCTTTTTCTGCCTCTAACTTTCTTTCCGTTGACTATTCCTTCTAGGGCATCCGTCAGCACGCAGTTTCGTCTTATCCAGTGGTCAATCCAATATATTTTCCTCTTCTTTATGAGTTCCAACATTTCTTTTCCTTCGCCCACTCTATCTAGCAAATCTAAATTGTTTATTTATCTGTCCATTTTACACGCTCCAATCTTGTCCACATCTATATATCAAAAGCTTCCAGTCGCATTTCTTCATTCCATCATAATGTCCAAGTCTGTGCACCATACAATGCTACACTTCACAAAAAGCACTTCACTAGCCTCTTCCGTAATTGTTTTGCCAAAGGTCCGGAGAAAATGCTTCTCTTCTTGTTAAAAGCTTATTTTGTCATTGCTATCCTCTGCTTTACTTCTTGACAGCAGTTCATGTTACTACTGATATTACAATCCAAGTATTTGAAGCTCTCCACTTGCTAAATTACCTCATCTTCAATCCTTATGTTTATCTTCCTTCGTTTTATTTATATTTATCTTCAGCCCATAATCCTCGCATCTGTCAATTAGCTCCATCAGCATGTTCCTCAGTGTCATTGCATCTTCTGCTAGCAAAGCCGTATCACCAGCAAGTCCTTTATCTCATAATACAAGGACAATTATCTACCTATCACTCACTCTCAATTTTTTTCTCTTTACCTCCTTTCACCTCTGCAATCTTCTCTCCTCATCCATCTCTCTTTATCCTACTCTCTCGCTAACCCTCCGTTTCTTTACTTCTCTGCCTCCGTTCTTCTGTCTCCCTTTTCCTTCCTATTTTCCTCCCACCCTCCATCGCTCTCCTTCTCCTCCGTTCTCTCTCTCTCTCTCTCTCTCTCTCTCTCTCTCTCTCTCTCTCTCTATATATATATATATATATATATATATATATATATATATGTGTGTGTGTGTGTGTGTGTGCGTACGTAACAATGACGGCTGGATTGAAAATGTGGGGAGGGGAGGCTGTCAGTAACCTAGGATAGCCAACTTAAAATATTATTATTAAGGCGGCTAACAGATAAAGTTTTATGTGAGGTTTTTGATCAAACTTGATTTCAAACTTAATGCCTAGCAGTGTCAATTAACGCAGAAACAATCATCTTATCTGCATACTAATAATACAGAAACATTTAACTACTGACATTATTAGTGGAAATACACCAAACAGAAAAGAAAGTAACTACTATTAAATATATTTAAATAAAATAATTCTGTTTGAAAAAGATAAGGAGAAACCCTTACAATATATAAAAAGAATTCCCAGCCTCTTTCGGTTGAAAACTCGCTACATCCCGGATAAATTCCTCAACCTGTCACTCGGATTAATCGCAGCATAAAATACATGTCAGTAACTTCGCTAACTTGAACAAATAAAAAGGCAGGACGCGTCAACAATCAAGTTAAAATGCTGGGACACATATGGATAAGGGTCTACGCATATGTTTATACCCATATAGAAATAAAAAACAATATTGAGGACTAACTATCCACTGGCACTACCGAACCCGTAGGTTCATCGCCGCGCAGACTTTAGCTCTCCATAAATCCCTATACTGAGCTAATGTTTTTCAATTAACCCCTGTATAACATACTTCCCTCAAATCATAGTTAATGTTATTCTTCCGCCTTATTCTTCGTCTACCAACTAGGCGTTTTCCCACTGGGTTTCCTACAAGAAGCTTCCATGCACTTCTATACACCATATTTCATATTCTTAAGTAGAATTAAATTAGAGAGACATAAAATGTAGCCTATATTATAACAATTTCTAAATTTAAAAATTAATGTTTTTATCTTGGTTATTATTCTTAATGCTTGAAGTGATAGGATACCGTATGTGAAATAAAACGAAAACTCAGATACTTGTTATGAAATAAGCACATTACTTTTACATTATTCTTCTAATTTTTATTTTCACTATATTCACTGAAGCTCTAATTGTTGTTGTTATTATTATTGTTATTATTATTGTTATTATTATTATTATTATTATTATTATTAATCAGTCGCGGTGGACTAGTGGTTATGCTCCTTGCCTCTGGTCCCAAAGGTCGCGGGTTCAAACCCGGCCGGGGTCAATGGATTTTTTAGGACGGAAAAATCCAAGGAGCAAGTCCTCCGGGAGGGACTTTAAGCCGTGGGTCCCGAGTCTGAAGATTTTCAGGCTCGTAAAAAATCCTTAAGCCTGAATGAAAAGGCCTCTAAGCAAAATTTACCGAATTTTCCCGTCTTAGTACTACCTTGGTTTCCTAGATGTCAGAATGAGGCGGAACGCTGACCACGGACCACTCAAAATGACATCTGTACGAAAACAAGTGTAACTAAATTAGTATGGTTCAAATTCTTCCCTGTAGGGGAGAGCACCTAAATCTCTGTAAAGGGAAAACATAGGCTTACAATACAATTATTATTATTATTATTATTATTATTATTATGATTATTATTATTATTATTATTATTATTATTATTATTATTATTATTATTATTATTATTATTATTATTATTATTATTATTATTATTATTATTATTTAGAGTACAACAAATTTTCGAAACCAAATTAAAAATTAAGAAATTAGTAAAAGATATTCGAGAACTGACAATTATTATGTGAATAAATTCAATGTTGTCTGTAATTTAAAAGTTAAACTATTTACTCGTATAGTCCTATATAAACCTCATTTGAATAATACCAGAATATCCAACGGAACGATAGTACAAAACAAGTTCTTAGCAAATTCGTAAATTCGTTTTTTGTCTGACAGTCGGTCATCCCCACATTACGAATCGGTGTTCACGCATTACCATAGGAACTGCGGATGTACTTCACATTATATCTATAGAAACAAGTAGACAGGCGCGAGTTCTCAACGTCCTCCTTAATAACAATCCACGTATTTGTGAGCGTCGCGTCTCATCGCATCGGTTGTATATAACCGCGATGTAAAGTACCCAGATGTAATATTAAAAACATAATAACACGTCAATATGAAGCAAACGACTACAAATAAAAATTTAATGTTTAGTTATTAAATATAGTTAATTCAGAAATATGAATGCTAGGGAGGCCACGGCCCTCAACCCTTTCTCAATAACCGCCTCTGATAAATGAAGATGAAGAGAGTCAGATATAGACATCACTAACAGACAGCTAAATGGAAATATGTGGATGTCAAAGTGAAAACACAAATAATAATAATAATAATAATAATAATAATAATAATAATAATAATAATAAAAATAATAATAATAATAATAATAATAATAATAAAAATAATAATAATAATAATAAAAATAATAATAATATATAATAATAATAATAATAATATCTTACTTACTTACTCACTGGCACTATCGAACCCGTAGGTTCATGGCCGCGCGGACATAAGCTCTCCATACATCCCTATCCTGAGCTAATGCTTTCCAATCATTCCCTGTATAATCTACTTCCCTCAAATCATAGTTAATGTTGTTCTCCCACCTCATTCTTGGTCTACCAACTGGGCGCCTTCCTTCCGGCTTTCCTACAAGAAGTTTCCATGCACGTCTTTCATTCCCCATACGCGCAACATGTCAATAATAATATCTGGAATGTTAAATTGAGTGATATGGGGTAAACATTATAAGTAAAATGAACATTGATATTTAAATGTCCACTGCTGTGGCCTCGAGGTAGCGTGCTGCCTAGTCATGCAGCGGGCCTGGGTTCGATCCCCGGTCGGGACAGTTTTTCTGGGTGAGGTTTTATTGGGGTTTTTCCTCACCTGTAAGACAAATGCCAGGAAAACTTTAAGGCCCAAACGGTACCCGAAATCATATGGCCATCATCATCATCCTTCACCGGTGTGGAAAGCAACGGGAAGCTACCACACCTACAATTCCCTAGTAAAGCTGCAAGCATAACATGAAAATGCTATGATTGCAGTGAAGGTCGTGCCTTCGGACAGAATTACTATCGATGGATGGATATTTAAATCATTAGTACAAAGTGTTGTGTTATATGGTCAGACACCTGGACTTCAGATAGACAGAAAGCAACAAAAAATTGACTACAGAATTGATTTTTGGCGAAGGGCATCAACAAAATCAAGAAAGGAGGAAATTCGGAACCATAAAATTAGATAAATAATGAACGTTAAACATAATATTATAGAAGTAATAGAAGTATGCAAATTGAAGTGGTATGGGCATCTGAAGAGGATGGAGAATAAAAGAATCCCAAGAATGATATTGAACTGGAATGCTGAAGGCTAGGAGGAGGAGGGAGAAATCCAGTGATAAATGGATGGATGAAGTGAGAAGAAACACGAGATAAAAACTTAAAATATGTACCTTTCTGTCAGGTACCGTCGTCCTCAACTGTGTTAAAATGTTATATTTAAAATATTACCTGGAGACCTTTCGGAAGATAACTTCCATCATCAGCAGGGTGCGTATCTGCTACTAGTTGTTGTTGGTTAAGACGTTGAAGACTCGATATGTTGTTAGTAGCCAGATAATATTTTAAATATAATATTTGAACACAGTTGAGGACGACGGTACCTGCCAAAAAGGTACATATTTAAGTTTTTATCTCATGACAATTACCTCAACGGAATTTGATATGAATTTTATTAGTATTGAGAAGAAACAAGATCAATAGAGACCTTAAAATAGTAGATGCTGATGATAAAAATCTGTGGCGGAGCAAAATATTTTTTGGGCTAAGGATAACTACTGTAATGTAGAGAAAATCCTTAATAAAAAATAACAATATAAATAATTAATTAAGCGGCAGATGTCACCTCATTTCAGGACTAGCAATTTCCGTGATTCTGGTTTTGTGGATTTAATTTCAGATAACAAACACAACTGTATATAACGGTAGCACCAGATGGATTACACTTTTTTTTACAAAAACATGACTTCATCTCGGTTAAGCCTAGCGGTCTGTTCGTCTGATGAAAGCTTCAATACGCATTCGTGATGAAATGGGCGACATTTGCGGAGAAGTGGGGGAAATAATTTGGCTGGGGTGATGCCGCAAGTGGTGCTCCTTCCGCTCCCAGACACACGGTAATACACGCCGCTTCATTACCAATTCCACATCCTAGGCTACGTCCTGGTACTTCTTTTTATGTGGAGTAGCAGGCGGAAATCTATTCATTCCGAATTACAGTTATTTCAGTGGGTTATATGATATGAATGGGGGAATTCTAAAATACTACATCCTGCTGCCTAATACGAAAATGTAAAAAATTGTAAGTCGTTTCTTCGGAGATGTAGCATTAGTTGGGTCTACTCTAACTTTATTAAAAAAATATATTGTGATTAACATGAGATTTTATTATTATGAAAATAACAGCTTATTCCATTATAGATTTATACTACACGTTCAAGTTTTCTCGTAATAACTATTTATATTGTATGTTTCATCTATTTTTTAAAAAAAGTAAGTATTAAATTGATAGTATTCCTATCCATTTAAAGCAATCTGCCCTTATCGATAGCACCGTTCTGCATTATAAAACTTTTTTTTATTTTTTGAAATCTGACAGGTGATTTTAACGGATTGTTTGCGCTGAATTCGAAAATGATCTCCACTTTCTCCCATCACGTCAGGGTTTCAAAATATTCATGAATAACTAGAAATGAAATTATACCTCTGTAAAACGTAATAGAAATTACATTCAACAAGAATTTTGTGTGAAAAACTAGGCCAGATTTTGTTATTTGCCACTAATTAATCATTACTTAATAATAATTAATAATTATAAGCATTCCAGGCATATTTCACTTTTCGACTCATAGTATTCTCGAACTGAATGTCCATCAGTTTTCATCGAATTTGTGGGCCAACGATTAAAACAGCTTTAATTTTTTCATAGGATATGAAGGAAATGCAGCGCAAAGGTATTTAAAGCACTCACTGTCTTTATCTAGAGTTTTCATAGATTGTTTCATTGAACCTAAATTTTACATGGAGATGTGGCAAAAATACTTTTGAGGGTTCAATAAGCGGTTTACTTCTTATATTTTTCGCCAGGTATTAATTTAGTCCTACCTGGCCACTGTTCTCTTTCCCAGTGTTCTGACCTAACTCTGCTATCCCATTCATATACGAAAGAAGAATATTTTATGAAACCAGCTTTCTGACCAACTAATAGTCCAATAATCATGAAATGTCCACAGACTAGCATAGATGGTTTTCGTACAGCATATTTGCAACAAAAACTTTACATTTTCATATGTCTCCTTTAAAACAAAAGAGTGAACCAGAGGAATGGAAGGATGAATGTTTCCATTAAGAAGAAAAACACCTTTAAGACTTTTTTTGAAAAAAAAAATCTATGAAGAACCTCCACTCATTGGAATTGTAGTTTATGTTATACAAGTTTAAGACAGCAGGAATGTCTTTGTAGATAAACTAAATTTTCTTCTTCAGCAAAAAAAAGGGACGAGTTCCTTCTCAAGATGCCTGTAACATGAAAAATATGTACCCTCAGCCAATATTTTCTTTACTTTTAACCTAGAGCCTAACAATTCTGCTGATTCTTTAGACAAGTTTAAATCACTCACTAAATCATTAAGCTCACTTTTATTAAAACATCTATCATGATCAGAATTATATGGTTCATCATCCACAGGAGATTCAGTTTCAGTGCTACTGGATGAAGATTCAGGGTGTAAGGGAACCGGAATATCAGGACCATGAGGTACGGGCTGAATGGCGGAGGAAATGTTAGGATATACAATATCTTTCTTCTTTCTAGCATTATATCCTGCTACCTTAACTGTGCAGAAATAACAATCCATGATTTGTAGGTACCCTCCAAACCATAGGGATACTAAAGGGCAATGATTTTTTTTTTTTTTTTTCCATCTCCTCAACTCTGCAACAAAACTACGACACACTTTGTGAGGGCACCACGATTTGTTCTGGTCTCCTAACTTAATGCCAAAATATTGATAGTAAGTTTTCTTTAAAAAGCAGTTATATTCTTTGTTTTACTAACATATATGACCCATATGTAGGTATATAAAAAACATATTTGGATCATTTACTAAACCACAAATTTTTGTACGGAACTATTTTAATAAATATAGGTATAATTTAAAATATAAACATAATAATAGTTATATTATCTCACATTTTAAGTAATAAATGTTGATATTATAAACCGTTGGGCCTTTGTAACAAACGATAAGCACACTGTAACATTGCTACAGTACGTACATTACGAAAAATATTAAAACATAATATTTTGAATTGTAAATAATTCTGAAGTGGTACGCGAAAACGGATTTCATTTTTGCAATCAGTGTGTAATTGTGATTCAGAAATGCTCATATCCATGCAGAACAGTGTAGTCCACGTAAGTTGTGGATGTTATGGTTTTGATTAGTCTATATGCATATTTACAATGTTCTTGGGTTGATATATGAATGTTTTACACAGTTTATATATAAAGATAATATTACAGGATAGTGCTGACTATATTTAAATTTTGCTCACGTGTTTTGAAATCTACTAATATTATACATATTGAGAAAGCCAGTAGGTATCTGGCTACGAGTTCAAAGTTCAATTGTTGGCCATATCCTCGTATTGGCTGCTATTCCATTCATCAAATGTCTCCTTTATACTTGTAACATTTTACACTCGTGAAATAAGTGTTGTGACGTTTGTTCTCTTTTATTGGAGTGACACGTCACGTCAGGTTGACTATTAATTTAAATCTGTGCATGTATGCTTTTGTTTTCCTATGGTCTCTAACAAGTGCTGTGAACTTTGGTTGTACTATTGTTGGGAAGAACGACCTACACAGTGCCTTTTTCTCTGAGTCACTCACGCTGTCTCTGTTATTCGACGATCCCTTTCTCCTTGTGTTCCTTGTAAACAGTTTCTATGGGTATATCTAGTTCTTTATCATTGGCTATTTTCTAAGTAGTTTGTCTTCATATTTGTTACACTCAATTACATTGTATACCTTAAACCATTGAACAATAAATAATCTAGCTTTGGTCCCTTAGTTCACGAAGTTTATTTCTGATTTGTTCTATAACTCGGCAACGAATACTATTATTGTAAATTGAAGATATGGTCACTTTACTATCCGGTCTGTATAGCTACAGTTTTAGTTTTAATGATGCAGTATGTAAGAAATTGCAGTTGTTCTACTGACTATAAGATAGCCTTCTGATGAGCTCGGTTGTTTGAAAGGTAGCTGTATAACCTGTATTTACATTGTTTGATCAATATGCGTACTTTTATGCGTGTACGTATATAACATCTCCTAATTCCACCTTATCCCCTATCTTGCTATCATAAAAAAAAACTCTGTCATAAGTGAAAGATTACTTGTTTCGTTTCTATTTTACTCGTTTCTACAGGTGACTCTAATCCTTGATGAGAAGCTGCATCTCACATTAATGTTGGTATCCTACTTTACACATCGGTTATTTTGTATAATTTGGGAAAAAGAGGCTTTTCAAAATGAATGCAAACAATCTATTGTCGTACCAACCTATAGGAAAGATAAAACTGAATGTAATAATTATAGGGTCATCTCATAACTTTCAACTTCGTGCAAAATTCTAACAAATCTATTAGCAACCGGACTAACCCCCTATATTGACGAGGTAATAGGAGATCATCAATGCGGATTTAGAAGAAACTGATGTGCATTGAATCAAATTTGTGGTATAAGACAGATTTTACAAAATACATGGGAATATAGGTAATTTAATCAACTATATATAGACTTAAAAAAAGGCATACGGTTCAATTAAGAGGGAGAAGTTGTATGGTATGTCCTGGGCTTCGGAATTCCTAAGAAGTTCGATTTAATCGAATTTGTCTAAATAACACAAAGAGCCGGTTGCGGGTAGGCAAACAGTTTTCAGATTTTTTTTAACTTCGTAATGGGTTAAAGCGAAGAGACGCATTATCTCCTCTCCTATCTAATGTTATACTAGACAATGATCGTGCCATCAAGTCTTTAGAGGATAAAGAAGACATGCCACTCAATGGTATTGAGAAGATGTTAGCATATGCTGATGATGTAGTATTATTAGGCCATAATTAGGAGATACTAAGGGCCAACATGTACATTATATTAAGTAGTTTTAAGAAATTGGGACTGGAAGTAAACATCAATAAACTTAAGTGTATTGCCACACACAGATATACATTAAATAATATTAATTTACATTTAATTATAATTAGGAAGATTTCAATGAAGTGGCGGAATTCAATTGCCTAGAAACAATATTTGCAAATAGGAATAAAATAAAGAAATAAATTAAACATAGGTTAACACTGGAAACGAATTATGTTGTGCATAACTCTCTCTGATCAAAAGCTAGTAATCGGCACATACGCCAATGCCAAATCCCCACTTTGGGGCTCAGTCAACATAGATCCAGCGGGAGAACTAGTAGAAGACTTCCTAGTTGAATTACAGCTAGAAGTCATCAACGATAGCGACCAAGGCCCTACATACGTGCAAGGAGATACCAGATAATATATCGACATTACTCTAGCGAATTCTAAAGCAGCTAGGCGAATCCGAAACTGGAAAAATCTCAAAGATATAACCACATCCAGCCATAGAGTACTAGAATACTAACTGCTTCAAGAAAATCCCGCTAGCGAAGTCGCTAATCCTACAACAAAATATGTATTACAACGAGAAGACTGGGAGACCTACAACAACCGTCTTCAATATTACCTGGCCTTAACTCCAACAATAGAAAATCGCAATGGAATTTTCCTCTACGTTCAGCATACACAACAATCAATAACACAAGAAGCAGACTCTTCAATTCCCCTCACTACACACGCTAGAAAGACTGTTCCATGGTGGACCAATACACTAACAGACCTGAAGCGCATGGTATATGCTGCACGAAGGGACTTTCAACGAGCACGTGGAGAGGACAGACACCAGCTCCAAGAAAGCAACAGACAAATCCGCCGAATTTATACCAATGCAATTAAGGCAACCAAAGAGAAAGCTGGCGAAACTACGTTTCTGAAAAAAACAAAAAACCAACCAGTGGGGCCTTACTTACAAATATCAAGCTGACAACGTTCTCCCGAGACAGGTCCTAACTGCAATAGCGACTCCCACAGGGCATGCCGACTCCTGGGAAGAATCAGTACAGCATCTGATGGAAACTATTATCCACCACGACGATCGAAACACGTAACAACATACATAGGAACATCCGAACAGATATAGACATTGCACCACACACCCCTCCCACCGATCAAATAGACCTATTAGACGTAAAAATATCGCTGGACCTAATGAAAAACAAAAAGTCGCGCGGCATAGACAACATACACACCGATTTAAAAAAAAAAAGGATGGATCAATATAAAAGACCAGTTACTAATCTTATTCGATGAATGCTTGAAGTATGGAGTGTTTCCCAATGCTTGAAACGAGGACAAATAAAAATAATATTGAAACTAGGAGACAGAGACCTATCTGATCCTAAGTCGTATACACTTATCTGCCTTCTTCCGGCATTGGGGAAACTATATGGACGATTAATACTTTACCAACTACAACCAACACTGAAACTCAATTCATCAGATAGGCATTCGACCCGATAGAGGAACTCAGGATGCAAGTACGCAATTATATAATCTCGTTGAAACTTCCCAGGAAAAACTAGTCATCGAAATATTTATAGATTTCGAGGGTGTTTTCGACACCCTATGGTGGCCCGAGCATTTTCCAAGCACTAAAGCAGAGAAACTGCCCCTCCAACCTTCATGAAATAATTAAAGACTATTTCCGCGACCGAACAACATCTGTGATCGAAAACCATCACCAAATCACCCGTAACGTCACCATAGGGTGCCCGCGCAGGGATCTGTCCTAGGACCTAATCTATGGAATCTGATATTTGACGAACTTTTACACAAACTGGAGACACATCCTCACGCAGAATCCATCGCCTATGCAGATGACTTTGTTGTTCTCGTTCCCGGAAATTCAAGACGAGAAATTGAAGACAGAGCGCAGAACATAACGCAAGAAATCCCCCAGTGGACAACAGATAATAAACTTTCCCTGTCGACCCGCAAAACTACCGGAATGATACTCAAAGGAAAACTACATCCCAAACGACCGCCTACTATCAGAATGGGGCAGAAGGGTCTGCGCTTTGTACAAGTCACCAGGTACCTCGGGGTGAGCATACAAACCAATATGAGGATCGATGCGCACATAGAGGACATCACAGGAAGGACAAAACGGTTATTCCATGCAATGGCACGACTTGGTGGCCAGAACTGGGGATATCAAACTATTAACAATCTAATAATATATAAGACGCTCTACCAATAAATCTGCGCCTATGCTGCCCACGGATGGGCAGAAAAGGAAGCTACTATGAGCACAACGACAAGTCCTCATTCGGGTCACTAAAGCATACAACACAGTATCGCGAGCTTGCCTACCTGTGATAGCAGGAGTACTTCCCATCGATCTTTATATTGAACGTCGAATTCATCGCTACAGGCTGCGTAGAGGACTTCCAATCTACATTGAAGAGGTAGTTCTCACCCCCGAGCTTTACACAGAATCAGATAAATGGGACGCAACCTATAAAATCATCGATGCTCACCTTGAGGAAAAATGGCAACAACAATGGGAACAAGAACAGCATGGTCATCAAACTCAGGAATTCTTTCCTAGAGTACGGGCGAGAATGCGCATGCCATGGATAGTGCCGAACCACAACGTGACACAACTGCTGTCCGGGCATGGATATTTCAAGGGTAAACTGTTTGAGAGAGGACTCGCTGAAACAGCAATTGCGACTGCAACAAGCCTGAAGAGGACACCGTCACTCATGTGCTATATAATTGCACTAAGTACGGTGTCTTCAGAAGGGAACTCGAGTCTGCAGCCATGGAGGGAGGAGTCCACTAGCCGCCGCCCATGGAGTACTGGACAAGGAAGCAACCATACAAAGCAATCACACGCTACATCGGTAGAGTTCTATGATTAAGAACTGAAGAAGATGCAGAAGAAGAATGATCCGTCATTAATATTCCCACCTTCACACGCATAGACACATAAACCAAACGAGCAGCAAACACATATTACATACACACACACTAACACAAACAAACACAACACAATTACTCTCATATCATCAAAACAATTTGCATCACTTCAAGTATTAAGTATATTTATTTTATGTATCACTAAACACAAACACACAACACGTTTTACTTATGTAACATCTACATTTCACATACCCGAAATCTGTATGTATTATGCTTATTTATTTAATAAAGATTAGATAGTAGTGAGGGACATAGAGCATACCCGCGGATAAGGGCATTATGCCCAAGGTAACCCAGGAGGTGGTGGTGGGGCTCTAAATAAAAAAAAATTAAAAATATGTTGTGCATTATCATGGACTCTTATCATCCCAACAACTTGTCTCAAGTTAAACTAAAAACATAAATAGGACGATTCTTCCCGTTATATTATATGGATGTCAAACATGTTTCGTTACTTTAAGAGAGGAAGAAAAATTGCGAGTATCTGATAAAAACGTCTTAGGAAAATGTTTCGTCCTAAAAGAGACTAACAGGCAGTTGAATGGAGAAGACTTCATAACAATGAGCTATGTGATTTTCTTGGGGAAACTAGTTGTAATAATACAAATTAAATCTCGTAGACTGCAATGGGAGAACTGTGGTATGAATGGGAAATGAAAGAGGGACATGGAATCATCTTGTAGAAAATAAAAGGGGAAAATTGTCGAATATGTAAGCAAGAATGGGAATAACAATCATAATTTGAGTGAGATAAATTATACAGGAAATGAGTGGAGAATATTAGCTCAAGATATAAATAGACATAAGCGTTATATTTTGTCTGCGATTGTGCAGTGTTTTTGAATTACATAACTAAAAAATGATGGAAAAACTTCAACATTGCTCGTTGAGACCAACGGATCTATATTCTACTTCTCAGAAGGAAGTTTTCATATTACATAAGAGGGAGTGTAGTTTCTGCACTAAAATATGTATACCCTAAGATTAACTTAAAATTATTAACAATTCTCTTTCCTGAAATATTACATACTGAAGTTTATCACAGCCACATCCTAAGACCGTAATGAATATTTTGTAGTCGAACAAAATAAAAATGATTAGAATAATTAAGTAGTAGATATATAATTAAGAGCGTCATTAAGGCAGCTCCTCCAGCACCTAACATAGAACCAGGATGTATCTTCCCTCATAGAAAGCTTTTAATTATGAAAAACGCCTTACATCCTCACATGTTTCCTCTATATACGCTTCTTCTCTATACAGACTGCAGTAGCTTAGTTCATAAATTGTAACATGGGATTATAATGCTAACAATATTTCAGATGTTTAAAAATATTGTTCCCAATAAAAATAAAATATGAGGAAAGTTTCACTAAGAGTATTTTTAATAATGGCTAAATCATTTATGGTTTATTTTACGTTATTAATAGAAATTCAAATTTTGAATTTTTTATAGTTCGGCTACTTAAAATACACAGTATTCGCATGTACCAAGCGTTGTGCGTGAATGAATGGATATAATATATCACACACAAGTGTGTATGGCATTATTAAACATTAACATTTATATTTCACTACGGGATTTTTCAAATAAATTGATGCAATTTTTATTGTAGGAAAATAATATACTGTGACTATTTAACTCATGCCCCAAATGGGAGTCAATGACCAATCACATTCCACTGATTTTTTAATTACAACCAATCACAGTCGTGTTTTGCCTAGAATTTACCAACTAAAGTTTATCATAATAAAGAAATCACCTCCTTTTTAACATTCTGAATAGGTCATAGCATTATTTTGCAGTGACTGACTGCCCAAGAAATACGGCTACCAGATTCTATATATAGTGCATGAATGTCAACACATAGCGCATGTGAGAGTTAATATAAAAACATTTGTAGCAATTGATTATACCACTTTCTTAAATGTTTTTTTTTCCCCCAGGTAATAACATTCCAGAAAAAATATAATTGTCATATTTACATCATAGGACATCAGAAATGAATTAATATACAGTTTGACGTGTTTCATTTTTTCTCCACTAGAGTGCATTCTTACAATATTGCGTTCCTTTGGCAATAAATAATATGATCTGGTTGCAGTGATGAACAAAATAAGCAAATGAAACGTACCAATCGTTTCTCATTTGTTTTCAAACATCGCCGTTTACGTTAAATATATGAATATTTTAAAATGATTGTATTTAAATAATGATTTGTGAGTAAACAGCTTAATTTTATTCGTTAAATAGTCCTAACAAATGCAACTCTTAATTTCCAAATTCTCTAGCTAAATTCACTCCTCACTTCGTGAGTCGTGAATTTATTGATAATTTGAAAATCACTCGTGGCATTACTTATGATTAATTTTAATTTAAGGCATAGAGATCGGTATAATGTGGGAAAAATGTAAGACAGAATTTGATATAGGTACAAAAATTGCGTTGAAATGAAACAACCATTCTTGTTTATTAAAAATTGTAATGCACAACACAATGTGAACTTTTTAATAGTGTATGTAGTGTTTCTTAGTTTAAAGGAGCTAATAGTGATAAAGTTCATATTAAAATTCCTTTCAGATAAGTAGTCACGAAATAAAATATAAAAATATGTAACTGGCAGGTGCTATCGTCTTCAACTGGGTTATTTTTTTTTTAATTTTTAAGAAATGTAGGCCTTTCGCAAACAGGCTATAATCATCAGCAGAATGACATATGCTACTAGTTGTTCTGTTGTTATTTTGCTACGCTTTTGACATCACAGGCCTTCCACCGTGGTCGGTAGCTACTGACTGGAAAGGTGCTGATGTCAAAAGCGTCGCAAAAAAATAGTAACAGTTAGTAGCACATATAATGCTGCTAATTATGGAAGCCTATTTCCTAAAGTCTTATGTTTATTAAAATGTTTTAAAAAATTACCCAGTTGAGGACGGCAACAACTTATAGGTATATATTTTTATATTTTACTTCAAAAGAGCTGTTCGAAATGTCACGGCAAGCTGTATTTGTATTGAAATTTATGGTTTTGTAATACTGCCGGTACCTCAGGATATGATCATAAGTTTTAATATTTTTTGTAATATATCAGAATCCATCTTATCGCCATCCAAAGGAAACGCTACGTTTATAACATGTCACTAACACATTACTCTGTAGTAAGTCACCGAAAAGTAGTATTCCTCACATCAAAACACCAGACAACATTTCTGAAATAGTCAATGAAATATTTTTGGTGGAGCTATGTTCCAGCTCTACACAAGGGAATTCATAAAGTATATCAAATTTGTAAACCTACACAGATAACTTAATGATATTATCGAAACCGCAGGTTAATGGCTGCGTGGATATAATCTCTCCATCCATTCATATCTACAAATAATTAAGACATAGATGTAAACTATAATGGCAAACTGTCAGATAAACAGAACAATTAAGTCAGTTATAAAGCATTAAACCATAATTGTAGCCCTAGAGTAGCGGTGTAAAACACGCACTCCGTGAGACGGTGCGCTCCGGTATGCACCAGGAGCACCTGGTGACTTGGTTCAGCAAAGAGACCTTGCGAAAATCAAGCCTTCGTATTTTTTGGCACAGAGTATCTCCCCAATTTTGAAACGGTAAAATTAGGTAATTCGATGAAAAAACGAGACAGAAACATAAAAATCGCATATAAAACTAAAAACACACTCAACAACATCGTATCAAACAAAATTGAAGTAACAAACAAATACGAAAATAAAGACGTTTATAAACTGAAGTACAAAATTGCGATAAGTTTTACATCGGTAGAACAACAAGAAATTTTAACACATTATATACTGAACATAAAAAAAGAATATTTATCATTATTATTATTATCATTATAATTATCATTATCATCATTGTCATTATTATTATTATTATTATTATTATTATTATTATTATTATTATTATTATTATTATTATTATTATTATTATTATTATTATTATTATTATTATTATTATTATTATTATTATTATTATTATTATTATTGAATCTCCAAATATTTTGAAACCCTATTTCGCCACAAAGGCATGTTAGGGTTGTAGCTTATTGTAACAATATTTTACTATATATTGTAAAACAGAAATATTATCTTATGGTTTTGAATGAGTGTTTTGAATCACATGAATCGTCTATAAGTGTCTTAGAAAATACTACATTTTGTTATGAATGTGTGTTATTAATTTCATAAAATGTTTATAATAATTTTGGATCTTAAAAATCACCTCTCACATTGAGGAAGAAACCTCATCATCATTCAAAAGTAAGTTTAACCAGAATCGTTGTTTTTCGAATAGAGACAGGCACAGGTGTTTTGTATAATTTTTATGTTATGTTATTTTTATGCTAGTATAACATAAAATAATATTAATGACGAAGAAAAATCAAATTTTGCCAAACATATACTAGAAACGGGTCATCAGTTCGACAAAATCGATAATACTCTGTCAAAACTACACAGAAGAATAACAACACGATTAGCATCCTAGAAGACATAGAAATTTTAAAAGAAGCTGAGAATAAAGACTTGCTCAACAAGAACACGCCCGCAGACCTGAACGCGTTGTACTAACTTATACAACAACATTAGTATTGTAGCCTCACTATTATGGTTGTCCAGCGGCTCGCTTTGTTTCTCCGCAGGTGTTATATATAATTAAATACGAAGACGCCGACTGCTTCCACTATAATAATTCCGCATGCTAATCATTGTCACACATTGTCGCACCTCCCGCTTTTATATACACGGACAACTATCATAGTGAGGCGATAAAACCAGTTGAAATGCAGAATATGAAACATTGTTTTGAAAGGCAATCATATTTTTAACTACTTGACGATGTTTTCAAACAGAACCTTATTTTAAATGAGGACGAGTGGTTTATCAGGTACTAACGATATGTTTTTAATATTAAATTAGTAAATGGAAGTAATATACGAATAAATATTATTGCATTAACTCCATTTCTAAAATTGGTATGATATTAGATCCCACAATCCGTTTTGAAACTCATAGTAGCCAACCTGAGGAAGTTGCCTCTGAAAAGAATCCCATATATGAGCCAACAGTTGACTATTACAAAGACTATTTAACTCATGCCCCAAATAGGAGTCAACGACCAATTACATTTCAATGATTATGGATATACAACCAATCACAGTCGTGTTTCGCCTCGAATTTATCATAAGTAATGCCACGAGTGATTTCCAAATTTATCTAGAGGATTTGGAAATCAAGAGTGGCATTTGTTAGGACAATTTAACGAATAAAATTAAGCTGTTTACTCACAAATCATTATTTAAATATAGTTATTTTAAAATATGTATATATTTAATGCAAACGGCGATGTTTGATAACAAATGAGAAACGATAGGTACGCTTCATCTGCTTCTTTTGTTTATCATTGAAACCAGATCACACTATTTATTGCCAAAGGAATGCAATATTGTAAGAATGCTCTCTAGTGGAGAAAATTTAAACACATCAAACTGCATATTAATTCATTTCTGATGTCTTATGATGTAAATATGACAATTATATTTTTCAGGATTATTACCTGGGAAAAAATACATTTAAGAAAGTGCAAACACTGGTTTCTTGTTTTGGTGGTATAATAAACTGCAAAAAATGTTTTTATATTAACTCCTACAAGCGCTGTGTGTTGTCATCTATGCACTATATATACAATCTGGTAGCCCTATTTCTTATATGCTCAGTCACTGCAAATTAATGATCGGACCTGTTCAGAATATTAAAAAGGAAGAGCCTTCTTTAATATGGTAAATATAACACTGATAAATATTTCGTGAAACACGACTCTGATTGGTATTAAAACAGAAATCATTGAAACGTGATTGTTCAATGACTCCCATTTGGGGCATGAGTTAAATAATCAACTAAATTTTATCATATTAAAGACAGCACCTCCTTTTTAACATTCTGAATACGTCATAGCTTTATTTTGCAGTGGCTGACTCCCCAAGAAATACGGCTACCAGATTGTATATATAGTGCATGAATATCAAAAGATAGAACATGTGGCAGATAATATAAAAATATTTGTAGCAATTGATTATACCATAAAAATAGAAACCACTGTTTGTGCTTTCTTAAACGAATTATGTTCCAGGAAATGACGTTGCAGAAAAATATAATTGACGTATTTACGTCTTAGGACATAAAAAATTAATTAACACGAAGAAGAAGAAGAAGAAGCAGCAGCAGCAGCAGTAGCAGTAGCAGTGGCAGTAGCAGTATTATTCAAATGTTCTGAAGCTCTTGATTTGTCATTATTCGCTTGTTAATACCTATAATGTTGGTTATAAATTTCTCTACTAGGGTGCATTCTTACAATATTGCGATCCTTTGGCAATAAATAATATGATCTGGTTGCAGTGATGAACAAAAGAAACAAATGAAGCGTACCAATAGTTTCTCATTTGTTTCAAACATCGCCGTTTACATTAAATATAAAAATATTTTAAAATAACTGTAGTTAAATAATGATTTGTGAGTAAACAGCTTAATTTCATTCCTTAAATAGTCCTAACAAATGCCACTCTTGATTTCTATATTCTCTAGATAAATTCACTCCTCACTTCGTGAGTCGTGAATTTATCGATAATTTGGAAATCACTCGTGGCATTACTTATGACTATTTAACTCATGTCCCAAATGGGAGTCAATGACCAATCACATTTCAATGAGTTTTTTATTTACAACCAATCACAGTCGTGTTTCTCCTAAAATTTATCAACTAAAGTTTATCATAATAAAGAAAGCACGTCCTTTTTAACATTCTGAATAGGTCATAGCATTTATTTTGCAGTGACTGACTCTCTAAGAAATACGGCTACCAGATTGTATATATATATATAGTGCATGATTGTCAACACGTATCGCATACGAGAGATAATATAAAAACATTTGTAACAATTGATTATACCATAAAAAACCACTGTTTGCACTTTCTTAAACGAATTATTTTCCAGGAAATACGCAGAAAAATATAATTGACATATTTACATCATAGGACATCACAAATTAATTAATACCTATAACGGTGGTTATAAATTTCTCCACCAGCGTGCATTCTTACAACATTGCGATCTTTTGGCAATAAATAATAATATTATCTGGTTGCAGTGAACGAACAAAATAAGCAAATGAAGCTTACCAATCGTTTCTCATTTTTTTTCA
Organism: Diploptera punctata; assembly: GCA_030220185.1. Taxonomy (NCBI): domain Eukaryota; kingdom Metazoa; phylum Arthropoda; class Insecta; order Blattodea; family Blaberidae; genus Diploptera; species Diploptera punctata. The sequence goes on from JASPKZ010004195.1 coordinate 272,318, forward strand.
AACATCGCCGTTTACATTAAATATATTGATATTTTAAAATAACTGTAGTTAAATAATGATTAGTGAGTATACAGCTTAATTTTATTCGTTAAATATTCCTAACAAATGTCATTCTTGGTTTCCAAATTCTCAAAATAAATTCACTCCTCACTTCGTGAGTCGTGTATTTATCGATAATTTGGAAATAACTCCTGGTATTACTTAAGATAAACACCAATTAGATAGTATAACTGTCACAGGATTGATGATCGGGGCAAGAGGTAGTATACCAAGGTTCGTAGCTAAATTTTGGAATTTCTTAGATTTGGACAGTGTGTATCTTTCTAAAATTGCCATCGCTGTCATTAGAGAATTAATTTCAATTGTATTTTTTAAAAAAAACATGTTTATAAAATTTATAATTTATAGAATATACTTAAATTACAACTTGAGGTTTTTAAATGTATTTTATCAATTTCGAAAATTGATTGTCTGTATCATTTTGTCCTTGTGGCAATCCTCTAATGAGCAAAGTTCTATATAAAAAAAATAATAAAATTAAAAATGTCAAGTGTGAAGTAAGAATGCCCGGTAAGTAGCACCCTGAAAAGTGGTGATGTATATTCCTATAGTAGGAACAATAAATTATCCACTATTTTTTTCTTGTACCAAATAAATATTTAATTATGTGTTTTTTAGACAAATATTAAATATTGCAGATTAAAATATTTTAAGGTATTATTTAATACTGTAAACCAATTAATACCATTCATTAATAAATGATTTACTCCTGTTTGTGCGTTGTCTTATATTTCGATTCCTTCTGTTATAAGCTTTAATGACAATGGTAGTCTTTCGTACAGGTCCCGCCGAAGTAGTAGGATGTAGAATGCATGTCCCAGAGTTGGTACCGCGCTCCGCACGGAACTTGGAGCTCTAAACTACGACATGCCTGCCGTAGAGTGTACAATACAACTAAATCATATGCTAGCGGGGTAGTATTCCATTACTTGTAGTGAGGCATACTGCAATAAATCTAATATAAACATACACGTATGTATACAAACATCATACGTACTTACATATACATACATTCACACATGCACATATATACACATTTATAGATAGATACATGCATACATATACATAAAGTGCTTGCACACGAAATGTTATTCACTCTTTATGTTGAGTTATACGTTAAAATAGAGCATGTGGTCAAAAATACATTTATTCGTCAAGGAGGTGGGAGTATTGTAATATGATGTTAGTAATATACTGTGTATGGAATATACTAAAGAATCTTTTCAACGTTTAATTTATTTACATATTTTCTCTTCCATTTATGGTTTACCATTTGTCATTTCTTAAGGCATATAAAAAAATCCCTTGCTTTACGTTAACATAAACAATTCAACCATTCAATTGTATCGAGCCTTACTGAAGAACAATTTGGAAATTGCTTTTTCGGATTATATTTATTTATTTACTTACGCGTTTATTTATTGTTTACAATTTTTTTGTTGAAAAGCCCTTGCGGAAAATACAATTACGAAGGCTGGGAGCACATGAGAGGATCATATTTGCTAGTTCTTATGGAACTGGATTAACTTGACTGAAATTATAGACCTGTGGAGAACCTTAGTGAATGCGGTATTGAACCAACGAATTTCATAAAGTTATTATTTATTTAATTAAAATTAGCTTTCCTTGATAAATGCATAATGACTTTTGCCCTCGAGCTCACGAATGTCAATTAGTGTTTTACGGTCGTATAGAACTCGGAACGAACTATATTTACGTAACCAGAAGAACCGAGACGACTGACTGACGTCAGGGTGGGGAATAAAGCTTCAAAAAGTCATCTGTCTTGTAGCAGCAAAGGGGGTTGATATCTCAAAGTCTCTTTTCATTCTTTCCCTCTCTATATATTCACAATAGTGACTCCTTCCAAGTATAATCAATCTTTCGACTTCCATAACCTATACTTACAAAATGAAAACATTATAATATTTCCTAGCTTTTCAATCTACAGTCATATTTTTCTTACTTTTTTCTCTGACTAAAGAATATTTCTTGAAAGGAATGAATAGAGATGAGGTTACATTTTTTGTATGTACAATCCGCTACAAACAGAGATCTTGTTAACTTGGTATCTTGTTCTTTTTAATTAAAGATCTTCTAATATAAATTTATATGCATTATGCAAACTAGAAAGAAATCCGTCTCACTTGCAATTTAAAATCACGAATCAATAAGTGGGTTTACAATGTTCTACAGCAAAACTATTAATAAGTGTTCACTACGTCGGATACGGTATTATTTATTTTTATTTAAGAACACCACCACCACCCGAGTTACCTTGGGCGCAATGCCCTTAACCCCGGGTCTGCTCTTTGTCCCTTTCTATTATCTACTCTTTATCAATATCCTTTACTGAGATACATTTCGGCTATATTGTTAGTAGGTAAGTGTTATAATAAGTGATTTTGTAAATTTGTGTGTGTTTGTATGTATATATACATATGTGTGTGTGATTATGGGTGCATTATTGGTCGTTTCCTCTTCGTCATTTCTTAGTTTTAAGTATTCTGCCAATGTAGAATGAGATTGCCATGAAGGGATGTTTCCTAGTCCAGAAGTCGAGGGGCGATGGCCACAAAACTTCTCCGACCATTGCAGCTTCCTCTAGTTCTATTCGGAAGACAGTATTTCGTGCAGTGGTATAAGACGTGAACAAAGTTGTCTTCAGCAGGTTATTGCATTCGCATATCGGTGTTTCAGAGAGTCCTCTTCGAAGGGATTTGCCTGGAAATATCCATGCCCTGATAGCAGTTGAGTGGTGTAGTGATTTGGTTGTATCCATGGAGATGGGGACCGCCTTTTTATACCTATAGAGCACTGGTCTTGAGGACATCATATTCGCCATTGGATCCGAATTTCACGTGATCAAACGTGACAGAAATCGATACATTACTTTCATCGCGATCAAGAAAAATAGTCGCCTGTTCGTGTGCAGAAGGTCAAAATGTATTCCAACATGACTGTAAATTATTCAGCTTCTTTATTGAAGGTCCCGCGCCGTAGCCGAGTGGTTAAGGCAGGAAGCCTTGGCGCAAAGCTACGGGACTTGCGCTGGTTCGAGTCTCCATGGGGGGAGAAATTTTATCATGGTATTTCGGCCGGTATGGGACCGGTGCCCACCCAGCATCGTGAGGCATTTGGGTAGCTACAATAAGTAGCGGCTCCAGGTTAAGGAAACCAGCTATAACGGCTGGGGGACTCGACATGCTGACCACATGTCACCCCTAAACTGGCTGATGATCATCTACCTCTGTGATTGACACATGTGGATGTGAGGGGCCAGCAGCCGGCTGGTAGGTTAAGGGCCTTCTAGGCCTGTCGCGCCAGGAGTTTTTTTTTTCTTTATTGAAGCTTTGGAGCTCATTATGTACCAGTGAAAATTGTTGTAGATTACGATCAAGAACCGGGAATTCTGGACTTGAACTCCGATTTCATGAGGTTGGAAATATTCGGCATAGATATTGGGTTGAGATTAATCACGACTCACATGATGGATATTAAAACATGTAAAAATTAGATTATGAGTGATTTGGAAGGTGATAGTGACCTATTTTATGTCTTTTATCCAATATTTACCATTTTACGTACTTTAATTAAGTTAATTTTAAAACAGAAAGACGAAAAAAAGTAGCTAGAAGGTCTTAAAAAAACGGTTCAATAAACGTACGTTCCAGCTTCGGAAAATCCCGAACTGGTTCCAAGAACTTATTAAATTCGCGCATGTGCACAATTGTATGACGGTATTAGTCCATTACGTATTCTGAGTTGCTTACAGATAGAAACCTTCCTTTTTATTTAAAATAGCTAAACACCATTTGTTCCCATCAGATTCTTTTGTTACCGTTGGAAAGAGCAGCCTTATATCTGTTAGAGTCGTCTTATTTCATTTTTCAGACTCATCGTTTAAGGCCAGAAAAATTACTTTGAAAATAGCATTTATTTAATTTGAGGCAGATTTTCATGCTTATAACTTTGAAACTAAACGTTCTAAAAATGAATGCTTTGGTAAGCTAACTAAATCTATTATTTATTTTAAGCTACCATAGTATCAGACACAGAGCTCACTTTGTTGTCAAGATATATGTTATTCAATATGAGGTTTAAATTTTATGCTTGAAATTTTGTGAAATTTCAAACCCAAATAGCAAACCTCCTTTTGCTCCAATCAAGTTATTTTTTTGACCATTGGAACATTTTTGGACCAAAGAGAGATGAACAGACAGGTGAATGGAGAAGACTACATAACAATGAACTACATGGTCTTTATAGGAAGCCAGATATAATAAGAACAGTTAAGTCTCGTAGACTGCGATGGGCAGGACATGTTGCACGTATGGGGAATGAAAGACTTGCATGGAAGCTTCTTGTATGAAAGCCAGAAGGAAAACGCCCAGTTGGTAGACCAAGAATGAGGTGGGAGAATAACATTAACTATGATTTGAGGGAAGTAGATTATACAGGGAATGATTGGAAAGCATTAGCTCAGGATAGGGATGTATGGAGAGCTTATGCCCGCGCGGCCATGAACCTACGGGTTCGATAGTGCCAGTGAGTAAGTAAGTATTGGAAAGAGCAGATTGTTTTCTTTTAGAGTCATCTTATTTTACTTTTGAGACCCCCGTTGGGGGTCAGGATTTTTAAACTGACCCAAAACCTCTGGCGGCACTATGGCCCTGGGGTCGACTCAGCCTCTAACTGAAATGAGTAAAAGACGCTGTTCTGGGGGTAAAGGCGGCCGTCACGCAGGGCTGACAACCCGGCTGACATAAAGTGCCGATTGTCTAGAAAAAGTGGGAGCCTTAACCTCCTACTACCCCAAGGGCCTCCGAGTCTGTTGTGGGATCACTTTTACTTTTACTTAAATTATTTTGAAGATTGCATTTATTTAATTACGTGACATACATATACCACTATACAAGCAATTTGCAGGAACTTGATTGTCAGTCACACTGGAATTACCATAATTTTGATTTTGACCAGCCTCATGGGCTAGTGCTCAGCGTTTCTGACTACTGTTCATGAGGTCCCGGGTTCGATTCCCGGTTAAACCATAGGATTGTCCATGGTCTGGAATTAGGTTAAGTTTAGGTTAACAACTCTCCTGGCACTTCATTATCATTTATCATCCATCATACCTTCGGGTTAACTCCGCACCTAACTTGACGATTAAGGAGAAACTGAGCAAAAACAAATTTGAACACCAACTAGTAATTTCATTGCCAGGTTTCATATTCAACATACTATCTCACTCACGCCCTCACTTGGGCTATCGAAACTGATTCTTAACGGGGACATAAGTTCTCCATACATCCCTATACTGAACTGATATTTTTCAATCATGCCTTCCATATTCCCTTAATTAATGGTTAATATTTATTCTTCCACTACATTTCTGGTCCTCCTACAAGGCGCTCCCTCTGGTTTTTCATATCACTGTTTCATTCCTGCCGCATGTCATCGCAGACTAAAGAGGATTCACTCTTCTTATTACACCTGGTTTCCCATAAATATAACTCACTGTTCTGTAGTTTTTTTTTTCCGTCTCTCTTTGATCCAAAAATATTCTTAAGCGCTTTATTCTCAAAATACAAGTATTAAAGATTAGAACATAGATTTTTGAAGGTTGAAGCAAGGACATGCACTGTCTCCTCTACTATTTAATTTTGTACTAGAGCGTGCCATTAAATCTCTAGAGGAACAAGAAGGCCTACAACTCAATGGTATACTAAGCTGTTAGTTTATGCTGATGATGTAGTACTATTGGCCGATAGCGAGGAGATACTAAAGGCCAACGCACACACACACTACTGAAAACACTAAGAAATTGGAACTGGAAGTAAATATCAATAAAACTAAATATATTGTCACATATAGAAATACATTATACAATAGAAATGGACAGCTAATGACAAATGAGGTGAATGTTGATGAAGTGGCTGAATTCAAATACCTTGGAATAATAATCACAAATAGAAATGAGATGCACAAAGAAATGACTCGCAAACACAGGCTAAATTCTGGAAATGCATGCTATTATACACTACAGAGACTCTTGACTTCCCAACTCCTTTAACAAAAAATAAAAAACGAAAATATATAAAACTATTATTCTACCAGTTATATTATATGCATGCAAAACATGGAATCTTACTTTAAGGGAGGAAAGGAGATTACGAGTATTTGAGAATAAATTTCTTAGGAACATTTTTTGAACCAAAGTGAGATGGACAGGTGAATGGAGAAGACGAAATAATAACAGTAAACTACATGGTCTTTACATGAAGCCAAATATAATAAGAATAGTCAAGTCTCGTAGATTGCGATGGGCAGGACATGTGGCACGAATGGGGAATCAAAGACGTGCATGGAAGCTTCTTGTAGAAAAACCAGAGGGAAAACGTCCAATTGGTAGACCAAGATAGAGGTGGGAGAATAACATTAACTATAATATGAGGGAAGTAGATTATACAGGGAATGATTGGAAAACATTAGCTCAGGATAGGGATGTATGGAGAGCTTATGTCTGCGCGGCCATGAACCTACGGGTTCGATAGTGTGAGTGAGTTAGTGTGTTAGACCATAGATTTTGAAGCGTCTATAAATGAAATGAAGTAAAAAAATCAACATAACTATTTTTATTATTATACCCACTGTCAATTATTTTACATTTTAAAATTATATTACGGCGCTATATGAGTTTGTTTATTATTACACCTTCTGTTTTTATTATGTCATTATTCGAAATACAGTGAATAATAATTCTTTATACTACTTTTAATTTTAGGTGGAACATAAGATGTAATAATATTTTATGGGCTATAACATTTCTTTAGGGTGATATTCCATTGCTTACTTGACTAGGAAATAAAGCATGAAAATGAGATTTTTTAAATGTATTTAAGCAATTTTAAATGATACTGAAATGAAAGCATTTTATGGTCCATAAAATCATTATATAGTAAAAAAACCATGAAATAAGTAAAAAAGTAATCATTTTGTTATGATTTATACAATGAGAATATAAATATATTTGTTGTGTGCAAAATCTTTCTACCGATAATTAATTTATTTAAGTATATATAATGGACAGGATATGTGGCACGAATGGAGAACGAAAGAGGGACATGGAAACTTATTGTACGAAAAACACAGGGAAAACGCCCAGTTGGTAGAACAAGAATGAAGTGGGAGAATAACATTTACCATGATTTTAAGGAAGTACATTTTACAGGGGATGAATGGAAAACATTAGGTCAGGATGAGGATATATAGAGAGCTTATTTATAACGTTTTAAAATAACAAATCTGTTTATTTACCCAGTACATACTACCAAACCTATTTACTCAAGTGAAAAATCCATCAATTTTACTGGATATCCCTGGGCTGCTTCTTCCTTTCGGATACCATTCATAAGTATATACATCCCATCTTCTTGAATTCGGTGAAAAAGTTCCTTCTATTTAATTATTCTCCTGGTGAAGTAAATTAGTATAATATTAAGTATAATATATAATATATTGTATGTGTGTAGGCAGTACATTCAATTATTGCAGCTTTATTTTTTTTTGAGCTTATTCTATTTTGAGAGAATTTCTCGCAGTGTTATAGAAAATTTTCTTTCTAGTACACCTATTGAAATATGAACGTGTTAGAAAATATTATTAAAGTCAAAATTAATAAATGTAAGTAGATCATGTTACAATATTTTTCAAGACGCATGCAATGACACCTGTAAGTAACAAACATTAAATATTTTATTTTTAGGGAGAAGAAAATATAAATACTGATTTGATAACAAAGTGTATAATAATAGTTTAATGTTATAAAAGATTACAGACTAAGGGAAAATGTAAGAACAATTACCAAGAGAAAGGAATTTTCATGTATTTGTTTACCTGCTGTATGACTGTAGAAAGTGGGAAAGAAGTGTTTTGGCTGCCTGTAAAGGATTTTTTGCAAACAAGTGAATATTTTTTATAATAGTTTTGAGAAGTTTGAAGCTGTTAGACTTGCAGATGATTACGAACCTTCTCAATAATGCAAACTTGTGTTTTCTCAGAGTCGGTCCCCTGGGGATCCCCGAGTTTTCTTACCAACAGAGATGTAGCAATCCCCTGAGAGACCACCAAGGGATAACATTTCGCTTTGAAAGAGGGTAAAAAAAAAGAGCAAACTCTTGATAGAACCAGAGTTTGTGGAGTGAAGATAGTCTACTAGCTGTACACTTACACTCAACAACAAAATATACAGTATTTATTTTCACAACTTATTCTATTATAACACTGAATTTAAAAATATTATTTTTTAACGACTTATGTCCATCAGGTCTACTATTAAGGAAACTGAAAGCAATTGTCTTGTGTTTTGTTTTCGTAGGTTTCCGCGTCCAATAATAGATTTGAATCGATTATTTTAAAAATGACCTATAACTTCTTGGCTGGTTTTTCATAAAATTAAAAGTAATTGCCTTATGATTATTTTAAAATATTACTGTATCCAAAACTCCATTTAAATGACTATTTTAAAATGATCTAAGTACATAATACATAATTTTATCTTACATCCAAATAATAATAATAATAATAATAATAATAATAATAATAATAATAATAATAACAAAAACAACTCACTTACGCTATAAGACCTGGAAATTCATTGCTGCGCGGACATAAGCTCTCTAGAAATCGCTAACCTGTACTAACATTTTCCAATCATTTCCTGCATAATTCATCTGAATTATATCAAACTATGGTTAATTTATTCCCCCACCTCATTATTGATCTGCCTGTTGTTCTCTTCTCTGTTTAATTAATACAAGATGTGTTTCAATTCCCTTTTTCATTTTTTATAATAATAATAAATATGGACCTCTCATCAAATGTTTAATAAAAAGACTGGAAGCAGCGGAGATGAAATTCCTACGATATGTGACAAGATGTACTATTTTGGACAAAAGGAGGAATGAAGATATTCGTGAGGAATTACAAATGACTAGAGGGATAAGAAAAATAGAAGAATATAGAAATAAATGGTCTGAACATATTAGTAGAATGAGTGAAGAAAGGATCCTTATAAGATGTTAAATTACAATCCCCAAGGACATGAAGTCGTGGACGACCATTTAAAAGATGGAGCAAGCAACTATAATATGGAGCCGGAACAGATATGAAAAGGTCTAAAACGCGATGGTAGATGATGAAATAATAATAATAATAATAATATAATAATAAATTATTTATGACCTTCAATCATGGTATAATGTATTATGTTAAAATGTGTAAATAATAAATATATCCAGCCTGTGAGTACAGCAGAAGGCCCAGATTGTAGCCCAAATGTTGCCCGTCTAATTAATGACATCTTAAAAAGTCCAAGGAAACTATTGAGCGAGGGATGAAAACCGAAGAAACTGTTCAAAAATAGTGCATTATCCAACATTTAAAATGTCCGTCACTTAGGAACTGTATGAACTGATGAATTCCTCAGCAAGTGATGTTACGGTACGGAATATATTTTGTTAAACCTTAAATTGGGGAACTGATTCTTAAGCCTATTTGTTTAAACGTAATATAATAAAACAAGTTGGCTTTCATTTATTATTATTATTATTATTATTATTATTATTATTATTATTATTATTATTATTCCTGAATGTTAAGATCTTTACTGTAAAATGAGGTATGAATAACGAATTTGATTTCATTTATTATTCTTCCCCTGTTAAGTCAAACAGTAGTGGGTCTTAATTATTTATTTATTTATTTATTTATTTATATTGTTATGCCTTTCCTTCATGTTTATACTAAGTTTCACGTCATAAGACTTCGTGCTACATCCATACAGTATTATTGTAACCTTAAGTAATGGTACGCAAATGCATAAATATCCTTGTTATTTCGTCCGTCTGAACCATGTGATTTTCACTCACGAATACTAACTGTAGTTACCTAGTGTGTTATACAGTAATCCTTCATTTACACTAGTACAGAATATTGTCGTCTATTACTTTCGTGCATCATACCAAAATAAATAAAACAGTATTTTGTACTGAATTTCCAAAAATCTTACACAAGAAAAAAATAACATAAAAAAATAAAAATAAAAGTTCAGCATGTCTGAGGTTTGAACCTTGAATCTCACTTTCTGAACGAACGATATTTCATACCCGGCACGTTTAGCCCTGAGCTATATGGTCCTAATAAGTCAACCCGCAAAAGAAGGCTGCACTATGTAACAGCTTAACAACGAAATCTTCGAAATATTGTCAGTGGCGCGTACTGGATTCTAAGACATTTCATATTATAACGTGCAAATTTGAACTTATAGACTACAAGTTACATATCTCAAATTGTTCATCTAAGACTCCTCTACAATACCTGAAAGTTTGTCCGTGTTATTCATTAACACTCTGTATAACACTATTATACGGCACTCAATTGGGCCTAGGATAACTGTCTTTTCTCATGGCGCATCGGATGGCGTGGTACCTGTTGCACTTTTACCCGCACCATTTGTACTCGCATTAATTTCCTGGTTGGTGACATCCCACAGTTTTTCATATGCCTTGAGATATATACATATATATTATCATCTTTGGTTATTTTCAATGTCTAGTACGAAGGATGGATGAAGATTTGTAAAAATAAAATAAAAAAATCTTAATAGCTTCATTGCCTTGGAACTCCCTAAAATGCTAATTTGTTTATCATCATCATCATCATCATCCGGTATCATGATAGCTGCCACCGTCTTCCGGAAACCAACGCCATTCCTCTCGGTCCATCCATTGATCTTCCTCCATTCCTCTGATATTCATAGCTGCTTGTACCCCATCTATCCAAGTTTTCTTCGGTCTTCCTCTCTTCCTCCTTTCCATTGGGATCCATTCCATAACAATTTTTGGCAATCTTTGCTCTGGCATTCTTTTGACATGGTCATACCACTGTAATCTTTTCTTTTCTATAACGTCTATGATGTCTGGCTCCTCTTGTACACCCATAATTTCCCTTATTTCTTTATTTCGTATTCTATCCATTCTAGATTTTCCAGCTGATCTTCTTAAAGCATACATTTATGTATTAAAATTCTTTTCATTTCCCTGGTAGGAATTTGCCAGACTTCAGCACCATATGTTAAAATGCTCTGAATTATGGTTTGATATATTTGTAATTTTCTATTTTTTGTAATATTCTTGCTCCACCAAACAGAGTTTAAAGCATTTATTGCTTGTTTTGTTTGTTCGATTCTATTTTTAATTTCCACTGTGTTATCGCCTGAATGGTCTAATTTTGTTCCTAAAGAAGTGCATTCAATACTAGGTTTTAATTCTTCTCCACTGTTGAAATTTATATTTTCCATTTCTTCTCCTATACACAGGTATTTAGTTTTCTCAATGTTTATATAATGTCCCCATTTTTCATATTCTTCTTTTAGTTTTTTAGCCATATATTTTATGTCATCGTGGTCTTGTGCTATTAATACCTGGTCATCTGCAAAATTTAGTGTATTTTGGATGAGTATGCCCATTTTTTGGCATTTTCCCCTCCCGTCTACTCTTTCGAGATAAATTTTAAATAGAGTTGGAGATAAATTGCAACCTTGCCTTAAACCTTTTGTAATAGTAAATCTCTTAGTTATATTATGTTTATATTATGATTATATTCTTTACTTCACATTCAATGACTGTGCAGCTAGTAGAAAGAAGTTTAATGTATTTTTTCAAATACTTCAAGAATAAAAAGGAAATAAAAATTATATAGGATACAGGCTAAACGTTGACAAATTTAATTTTATCAATTTTTATATGTTGTAGTTTTTGCTTCATTTGACCCAATTCTGTGCTCTATGTTATAAATGTTAAACTATAGCCCATCGCACTAGTTTTATTTGCTATTGTAAATCTGCAATCAGAAAGTAAACATGAAACTTTTTGCAAACAACAAATACATTTCATTACAATCAATTCACCCCACTTGCCTAGCAGGAAGTAGACTGTATAAAGCTTATTATTAATTTTCTCAGAAACTGGCAAATAATTAATTTTGTTTATTACAGTTTCTAACATTGAAAATGTGAAATGTTACATGTTCATTTATTACGTATGACATTATTAGCATAGCGCATGCTCAATTTTGATACGTTTTCTACCTGCAAAATATGATCAGCTCTAAATCATCTTTCATGAAATACAATTCTCACTAATTGGTACTTTATCATCATGTATTTACGGGAAAATAAAAGGAGAGACGTTGTGCACACTACAAGCTGCAGGAAGAGAGTATTACGTAACTTTATAACGGAATATGTAAGTATGGGGTCTCTTATGTCATAGATGCTTTACAATTTGGACAAACTTAATATAATATCTTAATGTAACCTAATGATTGTTTTGTACCGAGTTTTATTAATTATAATATATTTGAATTTTACGAATTCATTAATATAGGGTGGAGTTAAGGCACTCACCAGAATGAATATATGTAAGATTAGAATATAAAAATTACAAGTAAATCTAATATTAAATACTAAATGAAAATTTCATCTACATGATAATATACATATAATGAGATTAAGATGGAAAACATAATAATGTTAATGATAACTAACATTAAGACTAAAACTAATAATAATATGTACTAAAGCAAGATAAATTGAATTGTTTGGTAGAGTGTCCCTATCCAATGTACAGCCTTTGAAATAATTGTTGGCGCACAGGTAATTTTCAAGTCCCAGAACGAAGCCACTGCGCATGAGCAGAGGTCAATTGTTTGGTTCACAAGTATACAACTATTAGAGAAACTAAAATTCGAATTATTTCGTTGTGTGTCGTGCAATGGAAAATAATTTCACGTATATAAGTAGTGCGGTAAATGCTGTAAATAAAACAAAGCAAAAACATATTATATTAGATTTATTTATTTATTTATTTAGATTTATTTTATTTAGCCTGGTGGAGTTAAGGCCATGTTACCTTCTCTTCCACTCACCAGGACAAACATATATTACATCAGAATATTATAACAATCTCAATTAACACTAATATTAAATTCTAAATAAAAATTTGATCAAAAAAATAATATCTATTATATTACGATCTATAATGCAACCAGTTAATGTTGGTTAAAATTAAGACTAAAACCAATAATAAAATGTATACAAGCAAGACATATTAAATTGTCCCTGTCTAATGTATATAAAAACAAAGAAAAATAATGAGATATAGAAAACTAATTTTACGATTTTACAATATTTAAAACATAACAAATGAAAATATTTGTTAATCTTAATATTATTTTCATAAATAATTTAATTTATTAATTGTTAAAAGAATACTATCAGTGAGGTGTATAAGTTAGTATGTTATTAAATAATTATTTAGTTTGTTTTTGAAGGATGTTATAATTTGACAGTATTTGACATAGGGCGGAAGGGAATTCCATGTTTTGGTGAGACCGTAAAAGATAATGAATAATATACAGTGTGATGAGGAGGGATATAAAGGACAATGCGCTGATGGGATCGAGTGTCATGATTATGTGTGTCGGATAGTCTGATGAAGCGGCGTGATAAATAATTAGGCGATGATGTGTGAAGTATTTTATAGAGAAGGGATAGGGAATGGACAGTTCTACGATCTCTTAGACGAAGCCACGATAATTGTTCCAGGGACGGTGTAACATGGTCAAATTTGCGAATACCACAAATAAAACGTGCGCAAGAATTATGAACACGTTGAAGTCTTTGAGTGAAAATAATATTTAAGTCTGTAAAAAGAGTGTCACAATAATCAAAATGGGGCATTGCAAGTGTTTCTACTAACATTTTCCTAAGAGCGAATGGCAGACAATATTCCAATATAACAAAACAAGGAAATTAATTGAGATAAGGACGAGAGAGAAAAAAAGCATGACAGCGGGATCGAACACGCGACCTCCTGCATGGGAAATAGAAGCTCCCTCCACTAGACCACAATCGTTCCCAGCTACAAGCTGTCTGTATGAAGCGATGCAATACTCCAGGACTTACTTGTCTAATGAAATTATATATTAACTTGTCTTAATTTAAATTAATCAGACGCATTTTACATTAGTGGAAATAAACAATCTTGTTATGCCTTGTGCTTTTAAACAAAGTAACGAGATTTTACAATCGTTATTCAGTATATATATATATATATATATATATGTTATAATTAAATATTTAACATTGAGCAATGCAAGCTTAATATGGTATGATAAGAAAAATAAATGCCTGGATGGGATTCGAACCCGGATCTCTGAGTCTGTACCTCAGCGTGATATCCATTACACTACCAGGCGAATCCAATTCAAACACTTATTTTTCTTATATATGTATTATATTCTCCATTATTACTAGATGTCGCGAGAACTCAGTCTTCACTGCCATCTAGTAGCTGACTATAACAAGTAAGCAAATTAAAGAGAATATTTTTTTATTCTCTTTAATTTGCTTACTTGTTATAGTCAGCTACTAGATGGCAGTGAAGACTGAGTTCTCGCGACATCTAGTAATAATGGAGAATATAATACATATATAAGAAAAATAACTGTTTGAATTGGATTCGCCTGGTAGTGTAATGGGCATCACGCTGAGGTACAGACTCAGAGATCCGGGTTCGAATCCCGTCCAGGCATTTATTTTTCTTATCATAATATATATATATATATATATATATATATATATATAATTAATTTCCTTATATATACAGTACAAATTTATTTATATAACGTAGCTTGGTAACGTGTAGGCATTATAAAAAATAACGACGTTATTAAACAAATTCCTGACCAGGATCGAACCTGGGCCCGCGTCATAGCAAGGAAATATCTTACCGACTGCTCTACTGAAGCGAACGGTACAGCTGCATCAGAAGCAAGCGCTAATTTACTATTGATTGGTTTAAGAGACCATTGCTTGCTTTCAGTCATCTGATAACTCTCCTAACTTAGAAATTCAATTAATACACTTATTTGTTGAAACTCTTTCAATAACGATTGGTATAAATCTATGATTGGCCCCTTATGCCACCGGATTTGACCTCAAAGGAGACAGCACATGTAACAACTTACTCGTGTGAATCGCTCTTCAAAACTTTTAACTTTCCACCATCAAGAGTAGCGCCATCATTTTTTTTTTCAAAGGTTGTACATAAAAAACAAAGAAAAATAATGATATATAGTAATAGTATATTACGATGCGAGGATGGGAAGTGGTTTTTACAGAAGCGAGGAATCAGCGAGGTTTTTAATTTCCGAGATTCTGTAAAACACTTCGCAAACATGCGTTGTTCATTATTTTTTGCGCGATGGTGTTTTCAAAATAATAAATAATAGAAAATAATAGCATCTTTGTAGGAAAAGGTTGCGTTCATTATAAACAACTGACTAACGTTAACAGTGTGAATAATGTTTATTAGTTGAAACTACAGGAGGCCGTATTACCAATCAGTGATAACATGGCGGCAAGCACGTATTTATTGTTTTATATTGTTTGAAATAAAGTTCAGTTCATTTAAAATGCAGTGATTTGTTTCGCATAACGTATATTTACACTACCTTCCGGATATATTTTTGTATATACATTGTACGTAGTATACATAGAGGGCAGTGGTTTTACTTCCCACAGGCCCTTCCCCCACCCCTTGGGATACCTCGGTCATCATGACCATATTTCCAAGTCCCAGACTTGTCCTCCCTATCTAGCTCGCGTCCATATTCAAAGTTCTCGGCTTGAAACCAACACCTCTAGGCTCCTTGAGCCTAGCCGGGAGGACTGCTGTCGCAAATCCACCGACCGTTCCCCTGTTCTGCCTCCAAGGACGTATCCTGCAGCCGTTGTGAGACCGGCTAGGGCTTGACTCCACAAGCCCCACAGTGTGAGACTTTAGTACATCCAGGTGTTCATCTCCTGGCGACCCCACAGTTTGTCCACGAGCCCGTAGGCTGAGCCAGGAACCAGTACAGTTGCTCCCCTCTGCACTGGTCCGAGCCGTGTCCTGTTGCAGTTGAGGGCCAGCACGGAGCTCGCAAGCTCCAACAGATGAGCAATAGTACGGCAAGGCGCTCAACTCCTGCCGACCCCACTAATGGTTCACGAGTCCCTTGGACTTGGCCGGGAGGACTGTCAAGCAGATCCACCGACCTTTCCGCCTGTGCACCAACTGGGGACGTGTTTGGTTGCTGAAGTGGGTCCAGCCTGAGAATTAGTACGTCAGGTCGCTCAACTCCTGACGACCTCACTGATTGTCCTTGGGTCACTCGGTCCCAGAGTCGGCGCTAATCCCACCAACAAAGACCACGCTTCCTCCTTTTCCGAGCTTGTTGACCTGGTGGTAATTCCCAGCATTACGCCCGGTATTGTCCCAACCAGCCCCTTCGCAAGACTAGTTTACTGTATAGTTATTTATGTTGGCAACCCCGAAATGTAGGAAGTTGAACTTTCAATTAGGGACGCCGTTGCTGTAAGTACGACAAAACGCATTATCACGCAAAACATAATTTTTTGGTTATACAATATTTAAAACAAACATTTCAAAGTATTCAATAGGGAAGTATATATATATATATATATATATATATATATATACCTATTTTTATACACATATTGTTTTAGGTAAATATAAGGAATAATTTAACGCGGTAAAATTGTCAGGGTTTCATTCCGGTGGTCCGTGTTCGATTCCGGAGGGGTAGGTGTATTAAAATTCTATCTTGGATTTGGGTGCGTGCACCTTGTCTTGAACTATATTAAAATGACGCTAAATAATTTTTACCAAATATCCAAGAAGAATCACTGAAACCTGTCTACGAGTATACTTCCTGTTCCTGGTGCAGGTGACTACTATAGAGGATTGAGTGACAATGTTCAATGAGAATAATGCATGATCCATGTCGGGCGTAAAAGTCCTACAAAAAGAGGGAGAACATTTTTTATTATTGGTGTCCAATGTGCTACATCTAAAACTGAAATCATTAGCAGTATTCTCTCCAGTGCATTGGAGTTTAGGGACTTTCCTGTTTGACGGCTGTACAGTTGTTGAGGTGTTCGTTATCCATTTCTTCCTCTGGGTGTTGTATAGAATGCATCTTGACTTGGACATTATATTGATCTTCTGCAAATATTATGAAAGGCATTCGTGACCTGAAGTTAATCTGAATTGTACAATTGCTGTCTTCCGTGGAAATTCTGGAATGGAGTTGGTATTGTAAAGGACGCATTCCATTTATTGTCTTTTGTGGATATTAAAGTCTGTAGTTGTTAATGTCCTTGGTTTTTTATTTCACGAATCTTTAAGATATTCACTGTAGGATGACTTCTTTGCCGAAGTTATGGAATTATAGTACCATGTAAAAATGTGAAATATATATTAAAAATATATAATGAATTTTCTGTCCAAAAGTACAGTTTTCGTGGAGGAAAAAATGTTCACAAGTTTATTCGTGAATTATATTACAATGACTATTTAATTCATGCTCCAAATGGGAGTCAATGACCAATCACATTTCAATGATGTCCACCGCTGTGTCTCGAGGTAGCGTGCTGCTCGGGACAAGTTTCCTGGGTGAGGTTTTTTTCGGGGTTTTTCCTCACCTATAAGACAAATGTCAGGATACTTTAAGGCCCAAAAGGTCCCCGAACATCATCTGGCCATCATCATCATCAATATCATATTCACCTCATTAAATTAAGTTTAGGTTTAAGGCCTCTCCTGGCGCATCATTACCCATCGTTATCACCCATCATATCATTGGGGCAGCGTAACCCCGCCTCCCAGGCGCCCAAACCGCAGAAATGGGTTAGAATACGCCAATGCCAGGAGAGAATACCTGAAATGTCGAATGAACAAAAAAAACATTTCAAAGATTTTTTATTTACAACTAATCACAGTCGTGTTTCGTCTAAAATTTACCAACTAAAGTTTATCATAATAAAGAAAGCACCTCCTTTTTAACATTCTGAATAGGTAAGAGCATTATTTTGCAGTGGTTGACTCTCTAAGAAATACGGGTACCAGATTGTATATATAGTGTATGAATGCCAACAGAAAGCGAATGTGAGAGAATATAAAAAATATTTGTAACAATTCATTATAGCACAAAAAAAGAAACCACTGTTTGCACTTTCTTAAACGAATTACTTTGCAGGAAATGACGTTGTAGAAAAATATAATTGACATATTTACGTCATAGGACATCAGAAAGTAATTATTACCGATTAAGTTGGTTATAAATTTCTCCACTAGGGTGCATTCTTACAACATTGCAATCCTTCGGCAATAAATAATATAATCTGGTTGCAGTGAGAACAAAAGAAGCAAACTAAGCGTACCAATCGTTTCACATTTGTTTTCAAACATAGCCGTTTACATTAAATATATAAATATTTTAAAATTACTATAGTTAAATAATGATTTGTGAGTAAACAGCTTAATTTTATTCGTTAAATAGTCCTAACAAATGCCACTCTTCATTTCCAAATTCTCTACATAAATTCACTCCTCACTTCCTGAGTCGTGAATTTGTCGATAATTTGGAATTTACTCGTGGTACTATTTATGATAACATTGGATTAAAGTGTACGCACCAGCAAAGTTAACAATTCACCTCTCTAGTAACATTAATGATTGCTTATATAATTTAATTTGGTTCGATTTAATTTTTGTTAAAACTAAATACAAGATCGAAAAATACCAAATTAAATAGTTGTTCCTTTTTACAGCACGAATGTAGTGCATGAAAATCGGGCAATATTCAACAATGTGTGTTCCAGTGGCACCTCTTTGCTTCGAGTTCTGCGCTAGGTGGATACATGATGTTTATGCGATATATTTTCAATTTACGCACCAATTCGATAAACCACTAAGTAATGTATTCTTGTATCATGTATAGAGAGAGGAGTGTATGTTTTAAGTGTTTGTGTGGAGTGTAGAAGGAAATGAGAAGGTGAGCACGAGTGCCGGCATGCATGTAGCTTACTGCTGTCGTAAAGCACGAAGGGAACCGCCAGGTTTTATGCCCCCATCCGACGGTCCAATCCCTACAAACAGTGCCACATGCCTTCTCAACATATGCACTAGGGAAGGGTTTTGGAATTTAATCGAGACATATAGTAAACAATCTAAAAATTAAAATTTGTACACCACAACTCACTCGAAAATGGGAGATTTTATAATTAAAAATTTGAATCCTGGCAGATATCGAATGTACCCGTTAGTTAGAAAGCAGGCAAACTACTACCATAGATAAACTTACTACAAGTTTATAACGTAATGCACGAATAATTTTTTCGAGAAAATTTGTATACAATCACTCAAATGTTCTAAGATCATATTAAATCAATAAATTCATACTTAACAGTTGATTGCCTGAACGAAGTCTAAACTACGACCACAATTCCACAATTTTTTGTATAACTACAAAAACGATAGTTGCAAAAATAAAATGTGAACCATTACTGTGATTCTACAATTTTTATTTTGGATTTTTAACTTTCATATTTATGGAAACAAAAAATAAAATTGCGAAGCTTTCTTACTTATTTACTTACTCACTGGTACTATCAAACCCGTAGGTTCATGGCCGCGCGGACATAAGCTCTCCATACATCCCTATCCTGAGCTAATGCTTTCCAGTCATTCCTGTATATAATATACTTCCCTCAAATCATAGTTAATGTTATTCTCCCACCTCATTCTTGGTCTACTAACTGGGCGTTTTCCCTCTGGCGTTCCTACAAGAAGCTTCCATGCAAGTCTTTCATTCCCCATACGTGCAACATGTCCTGCCCAACGCAGTCTACGAGACTTAACTGTTGTTATTATATCTGGCTTCCTATAAAGACCATATGGTTCAAAATTCTTTTCTGTAAATGATTGAAAATCTGCGCACTTATATTACTCTCATTCTATGTATATCTACACAAAGAAGTGAGAACATTTACTAAATACAACATATTCATTTTTAATGTTGTGTTACTGTTCTACATTCATTTGTTTCTAATATGATATTCGTTACATTCAACATTCTCGACATATTTGTATGGAATTTTAAAATATGCAATGTTTGTAATTCAACCAGTGAATTTATCTGAAAAGTTTTCTCTCTCTAGCAAATTTAACGAAATTAAAGTCCAGAGAAAGCTCAAACTATTTTAGTAAATAGTAGAGGAATGTAGTTGCATTCATTCTATGTGCACTACAGACTTAATTGATGTTGGTTTGGTCTTTTTCCCCCCTTCACATTTAAAATTCAATTACGATGTGGCTTCCTCTGTTAACCAAGCTACTAGTTCAATGTTACTAAATAAAGATGACTTCTGTCACTATAGCAACGAACAATGCAGGTTACTTTAATTCAGTACTCAAATTCAATGTCCAAAGATCAAATAATATTTTTTGAATAACAAGGTATCTCTATTGGTGTTATGTCGTGTATAATAAATTCAGATAAAAAGCTAAATATCAAATCTTGATCCAAGATTTTAATATTTTATTGTTTTTTGAGCAGATATTTTTTGATTGTGGGAACTTGAAGCTCCGCGAATATGTTGATATCAGTGTTCCTTAAACTTATAACCCTCTGGATAAATTATAGAAGACTAAATTGGAACGATCACATAGATATAATGGAGAACAGCAGACTAGTGAAGAAAGTACGTGACTGGACACCTCAGCTGAAAAGGCCTTTCGGAAGACCACAACTACGATGGAAGGACATCACCATACCCCGGACCTGTAGTGAATGAACACGCTTTCATGCGTAGAGGTAGAAGAAGAAGAAGTGTTCCTTAAGATAAAGAAGGATATTATGTATTTTATTTTATATTATGTGGTCAGACCATATGCATTTTTCCTTAAAGGCAAATATTCCTATGGTTACCCATGTCTGGAATTAAGATTAAAGACTCTCCCGGCTCTCCAATATAATTTATTACCCATGATGCCATCAAGGAAACATAACGTATCTTCCAGCTGTCCCAACATAAGAAATTGAGTACAATTCTGCTAATTCCAGGAGAGAAAGCCATGCATTTCATAAAATACGACCTGGTGACATTGCAAAAAAATCTTTCTACAGTTATTGCTACAACAAAGTAGCTGGTGTATATTCGTAGTTAACTTAATAATGTTTATATAAAATAATATATAGCAGATTATTAAAATATTTAACTTTCCATGAACTCCTGATTTTAATTCAGAAAATGAAACCATCTTCATGAAAAATCGTATATGTGTACCTGTACCGATGATTGTGTACCCCAGAAAACTATATCACATGTTACTTTTCATGTAGACTATCACTGAGAAGTTCTTGTTATGATGACTATTTAAACTCATGCCCCAAATGGGAGTCAATGACCAATCACATTTCAATGATTTTTTATTTACAACCAATCACAGTCGTGTTTCGCCTAAAATTTACCAATTAAAGTTTATCATAATAAAGAAAGCACCTCCTTTTTAACATTCTGAATAGGTCATAGCATTATTTTGCAGTGACTGACTCCCTAAGAAAATACGTCTACCAGATTGTATATATAGTGCATGAATGCCAACACGTAGCGCATACGAGAGATAATATAAAAACATTTGTAACAATCTATTATACCACAAAAAAGAAAACACTGTTTGCACTTTCTTAAACGAATTATTTTCAGGAAATGACGCAGAAAAATATAATTGACATATTTACACATCATAGGACATCAGAAATTAATACCTATTACGTTGGTTATAAATTTCTCCACTAGGGTGCATTCTTACAACATTGCGATCTTTTGGCAATAAATAATATGATTTGGTTGCAGTGATCGAACAAAAGAAGCAAATGAAGCGTAACAATCGTTTCTCATTTGTTTTCAAACATCGCCGTTTACATTAAATATATAAATATTTTAAAATAACTATATTTAAATAATGATTTGTGAGTATACAGCTTAATTTTTTTTCGTTAAATATTCCTAACAAATGGCAATCTTGATTTCCAAATTCTCTAGATAAATTCACTCCTCACTTCGTGAGTCGTGAATTTATCGATAATTTGGAAATCACTCGTGGCATTACTTATGATAAGCAATGGCGAAGAGAATTAACTGTATTTTGAATTGCAATGTAGTTTACGTTTTAATAATTGTATAACAGTACCTGATATCTCAGTCGTCCTCAATAATATATATGTCCTGCTTCTACTATATGTTTTGAAAAAAATTATTTACATTCTTTCTTTATGGAATCTCTGAAATGTTCGTTAAATCTTGTCGTGAAGTTTCTAGTAGTTCTTCCTATGTAAAATATATTACAGGACATCAATTCAACACAATAGACAACGTGTTATCGATCCTGCATAGAGAAAACGATGTATCGAAAATCAACGCTCTCGAAGAATTAGAAATCATCAAGGAAACCACAAATAAATACCTGCTCAACAAGAACATACCCAGCATAAACTCTCTGTACAAAATAATTGCCAACAACAGTCAGTACCAAAATGAAAGTAGAAGATGATACATAAGTTATCGAAAGACGTCCTACAAAACAACACTGCAAATTATTGAGGACGACTGAGATATGAGGTACTGTTATACAATTATTAAAACTTTAACACAGTAACCTCAACGGAGTTTCATAATGTATTTTAATGTTTACGTAATTTTAATTTAATTTTGTTAAGGTATTCTGTACTTATATCCATACAATGTCAAATTCCTGTATTTATACAGTAAGGGCATACTACAAGATATAAAATTAGATATTATGAATGTCATATGAGGGTTGGAACTTTAATAATGGCAACACTGCTGCAGAGACGTCATGCGACGAAGCCCAATGAGTCGCAGATAGCATACATTAGTTACATACCTACACATATAACTCTTACTTCCTACATCACGCGCATGCGAGCTGTTGAGAGGAACAGAACCCCGTGTTAGTTAGCGGTCTAATGTAGTGTTATCACAATGTTTTGGAAACAGAAACAACGGAGTTGGATAAATAATGGATGTGCCAGAGATCGTACAGCACGGCAGTGCCATAAAAGATCTTCAACAGGCTTGCGGCGAATCTGTATTGCCTTAGAGAACAGTGGAAAGGTGGGTAAAAGCCACCTACCATACCACTGTTTACGCCTCCAACCGTTCCACTGTTCTTAAGGCAATACAGATTTATAATGTAGTGTTATCGCAATGTTTTGGAAACAGAAACAACGGAGTTGGATAAATAATGGATGTGCCAGAGATCGTATAGCACGGCAGTGCCATCAAAGATCTTCAACAGGCTTGCGGCGAATCTGCATTGCCTTAGAGAACAGTGGAACGGTGGGTAAAAGCCACCTACCATGCCACTGTTTAGGCCTCCCACCGTTCGACTGTTCTGTAAGGCAATACAGATTTCTGGCAAGCCTCTTGGAGACTTTGACGACACTATACGACCTCTGGCACATTTAATCTCCATCCAACTCCGTTGTCCCTGTTTTGAAAACATCGTGACAACACTACATTAGATCGCCAGCCAACACGTGACAGTATTCCTCTTGCCAGTTCACATGCACGTGATGTGGGAAGGAGAGTCGATATGTTCTGAGGAAAGGTAGGTATGTAACTGACCTGTGCTATCAGCGACATCACATGGCGTCTCTACAGCAGTGTTGCCACCATTAGAGTTTCAACTCCCGTATGTCACTTAGCTGTAACTTACGAGATTTATAACAAATGGCAGAAATAAACTTGTATTTTTCAAACTTTATCATATAACGTCCATTTGGCTTCTTGAAAAAAAAATCAAATCAGAATGATGAACTTGACTAATACTGATAGGGGCTGGGTATTGGTTAACATTGTATTTAAAGTTGCAGATTAATGTCTGAGGTCAAAAGAGTTTCGATTTGAACTAGGCGGGTGCTAAAGGGTATTATATTTTGCCCAGAAGATTCTCATTTCAGTCTTGAGGTTCTTTCATGGACTCTAAATTTACGACAATTTTACTTCCATTCTGAAGGAAGCTATACTCAAAACTTTTATGGTCAAAATATCCGCGACCTCATCCGCGTTTGAACCCTGTCTCGAACCTGGCATCATAAACATTTTGGAAGTTGTAAATATACAAGTAAGAGAACGGTATTATAGTTTTTTTTCAAATGAGCTTCTCTAGCTATAGGATGGATAACTGAGAAGTAAAATTAAATAGATAAATCCATGGCATGATAGCTATAAAGAGCCAAGACCGACTGAATTGTTTGCTGTCACTAACCAGCAGAGAATCACTTGATTAGTAGGATGCAATTCCCCAACCTTAATTAAAATTACGTAATATTATTTTAACTAGTTATCATAATAAATATTTACTCAGTTTTTTTCCTCAAGCTGTGGATCCCTGTGATGCGAATTCGACTGAGACGATCATGAATGAGAAATACTACAGTGCCTACTTAAAACTCTCGATACACGAGCTGTTCTGTATTATTGGTTTCTTTTTAGGCAATTTGGGTGTGGGAAGAAGTGTGAGAGAACGAACGAAAATTCATTTTCTGTAAAATGGATTTTGTTACGAAAGAGAAAGTAGAACTTCGCGTATAGAAAAGTGTTGCTGATGGAAAGCGGAAGTGAAACCGTAGGAATGAAAAAAGTTGGAGACGAGAATTTTTTTATTACGTCCGGGAGAGTGGTTGGGGGATTGTGGACGCGAGAAAGGGTTACATTGTCGCTTTTTGAATATGACAAACGATGGCATTCCTAATCCCTTATTTCGATAAATCTTGCATCACATAACGTTCAGTGTATAATGTGCCTTGGTTAATATTCATAGCTAGGAATCCAAAGCTATTTTCTTTGACTAGAAAAACATTCGCATGTCACATAAATATGGAAATCAAAGCAAATATGGAAATTCAGAGAATATAGGTGATACAAATGCCAGACGTCTTGCAGGCGTACTTTAGGATAAACGTACTGAAGACGATTAATCAGCAATTTCTTGAATACACTCCAAAACTCGAACATAATTCCTTATATATCATGTAACAGAAATGGCAAAGATTGAAAATGCTTGTTAAATCTCATAATTTAATATGTAGTTTATGATAAAAAATTATATATCTATGCCACGAAAGCGGAAATAGCTATATATCGATTGTAAGATTTCAAGTTTTCTGCTTGCATATTAGCTTTGAATCCAGGTGCGGATGTTATGATCTTCCTATAGATGGCACAATTTTGTGTCAATGCTTTATTAATTCATTTTATAAGGTCTGCATTTGTATTCATATTTCAGCATAAGACAATAAGATTTTGTGGGTTTGAAAGCTTCTTTCTTTTAATTTTACACATATTCCTATAAACATTTTTTAAAGTTTTATATGGATCGATATTCTTGACATAATAAGGTTGTTTTTTTGAACGGTTCATTCATATCAAACGTTAAGTTCCTGGACTTCACTCGACGAAGAAGGTCGAACTCTTTAAAGTTCCTGGCTTCCTTCGCTCGAGTCGAGTTTTGTTCATCGCCTCTATCTCCTTTTGCTCGAGACATCATGCAGTTTTGGCCCGCGTCTCGACCTGAACGTCAGAGCTTCTTTAAGTTATGTTTCTCATCTGGACGTCAGTTATCGAGCTTAAGTCTTGTCTATCGTCTCAACCTGAACGGAAGCTTGGGAAGGTTAAGAATTTCAGGCAAGCGATGTCAACAGGATTTTCAACTCTGAGACATGGTCGCCTTTTCCTCATAACGCATGCCTTGTACCTATTTCCATTAGAGGCTCAGTAGATACCTGTGTCGTGGTGCCGTCAGAAGATTTTTTTTAGTCCATTAAAATGCTCATCCCATAGGGACTCGAATGCTTGACCTTTCGGCTTGTTGCGTATTGCCTTAACCCATTTCCAATTACGCTACGGCGTGCTCTAATAATAAAATATGCATTTATTTAAATGTGTATATTTTAATTTAATTTGAGTTAAACTGGATCTTGGGATTGCAAATTATGAAAATAAAATTATACTTACCCGCATCTCAAGTGTACTATACGTTTTCAAGGCAACCCCTACCGAGGTAATTCAGGTATGTGGGGTTCAGTGTTTTGTTATGGTGACTTATTACGGAGTAAAATCAACTTTTATAAGATTCATGATGTGTTCCGTGCAAAACACGTTATCCATGAAGGACATCGCATGTTAAATATTGAAAACACCCTAACAGTGATGCACAGAGAAAATAATCCAGCGAAGATAAACGTACTCGAAGAGATGGAAATCATGAAAGCAGCTCACAACGACAGCCTGATAAACGAAAACGAACCCAATACATGCAACCCCCTCTACCAGATCTTCAGTGAAACACCAGTTTTGAATCCTGCCGATGATGGGACAAGTCCCGAAAGCGCTACAGTTAAATGATAATTAAGTTGAGGAGACGGACCTTTCAGGTGAATATTCTATAATTTTATATTAACGGAGTAAAATGTTGTTAATGTGTTCGACATTTATAAAGTTATTTAGACCATACTATGATGAACTGCAACACAAAAAGTAATTAATCTGAAGAAGGAACTATAAAAAAATAACTACATTAGAAACAATACAAAAATTACCTATTAATGAACAAAGCAAGCAAAAAACGCATGTTAGTTATTTTTACTTCATTTTAAGAAAATTCTGATCTACTTCAGTATATTATTCACCGATTTTTAAATTTTCTTTATAATCTATCAGAACCCATCTTATCACGGTACAAGAGATGTTTTAATAGTTTCAACACATCAACAACTTATTACTAACACCGGAGCTCTGGGTTTGTTACATCAAAACATTCAGACAACATCCCTCAAAATCTCAGGCAGCTTGCACACTTGTGAAAATGAGATCATATTAATTAAACTACCCGCATTCTCTTGTAGATCAATTTGTTCCATATTTTAATATGCGTTTATTTGTTTCAAACAGAATTCTATTGTGGAATGAAGAATAATTTATTAGGCATATATGTGTATGTTGTGTTTTCTAGTGCTAAACGCTACCTCGTTTAGCTGAAATATGCAGTTTAATTGGTTTAATTTTCAATTTAAGTACGGTATTGCATTGATTCATTACATTGCACAGAATATGTATACTTGCATATAAATGCCAATATTTTTCAGTACGAAACCGTAGCTGCCTTGCATACTCCGTAGACACTGGTACCTTAGAATTACCGATGGCCGCCTGTTGAAAAAATTACAAACTATAATGAGTGAGTACGTGTGGAATATGTAACGGTGAGAATAAACTCAATATGTGCGTGGCAGACATGCACATATCTCGCACCGCAGTATGTGTACTATAAATACATATCTATTACCAGCTCACTCATTTTTATGTGATACTATCTCAGTATATAGTAAACAGATATCTTGCGCAATACTCTTGTTTATACGTATTGTAAATGTATTGATATCTTCGCGAGGCTGTGTAAAATCATATAAATTAATAGCTACCAATATCATAACTACTAAAATGTATAAATGGATTCCGAGGTTAATTCGAATTCCCTCCCTAGAACAGCCAGAGAAAATTAAATTTCGTTTATGATTTATTTACGCAGTTTAATACAAAGAAGTGTCCTTTTATAATAATTTTTTTAAGCTTAAATTATCAATTGAGTTGGTGTTTACTTGATGGAAATCCATATTTATTAATTAAATAAAAATAAAACTTGGTTTTATTTGATTTTCATATTTATTAAACACCTCCTGAGTGATGGACTACTTGAAATTTAGCTGAGTAGTCATGTTAATTTTGGGTTGTAATTCGTTGCCACTAATCAATTAAATATTAATGAATATTTCAAATTTAATTAAAAATTAACATTGAGTAACTTTCCCTACGAAAAATGAAATAACCTGCACCATCTAATTAAATTAAATATTAATTAAATTACATGATCATATACTGCGTCGATCCAAATACGGCGGTTGTTACACTCAATTTTTAATTCCGAAATTCAGGTAAATCCCAACTTCTAACGTATAGCAGGATTTTAATATCATAATAAATATGAAGGTTAAAGTTAATAATTTTTTATTTAAAAAAAATTCTTTTAATATTTAAATATAACTTAAATAAAAAAACATCTAAATAATTAATTGTTATTCATTGTTGAATAAAAATGTCTCAGTAACAATTAAAGAAATTGTATTACATAACAGTCTTTCTTAATAATGCTTTTAAATTGTTTTAAGTCATTATTGTCAGAAATATAAAGCTTTCTGTTATAACTGTAATAAGAACACCTGCTTAACTTAATATTTTTAAATGAAAGTATACTAAACTCTGATTGGATGTTAAAACAATTAATTTTTTATATAACAAATCAAATTTAAACATTATATTAATCAATAGAATTTAAATATAACATCATGTGATCTAATAATGTTCTTAAAATTATATATGAATTACCTAGTCATTCTGCAGACAACTTTCAACAGACATAGAAGCAATAAGAGTTATCCTGTTAAAATGTGATATTTAATACAAGAACAATAGTTGATTCAAGAAAAGAAAATAATTTATTTTAATTGACAGTGAAGAATAATACCACTTAAATTTACTTCATCTGCTGAGAACCTACAAAATGAATAAATTTATAATTATTTCTACAAGAATCAGTTATTAGTGATTTTAAAGTGATTTCATATCCTGTGTACCAACTTCAGACCTTGAGAAGAGATTCCAGCTCTACCGAAAATCAAACCCAATCTGAACCAGTAATTCTTTTTGGGACACTAAACCTTCAAAATGTTACTACAACATCGGGCATAAAGAGAGTTAGCTGCTTCAAGATGTCACCACAAGATGGGACAAGAATTACTTCTTCAAACGGTCGGATATCGCTGATTTCTGGATAATACCAACTCGGTTTATTTGAAAAGATTACTGAGTTTCGTTGTGAAACATCGAAAATTGCGACCACTAGAGCGATTTTTAAATTTTACGTACTGGTGAAATCCAATACCTAATGGATTTGGAAAATAACATAGCATAAAATGTCTCCATGAAAAAAGAAGTACATATATGTGCCAACTTTCATGGTGGTCGGTTAAACGGTGTCGAAGTCTATTAATCTCAGATATACCCACATCCATGTAAGTGTCCACTGCTGTGGTCTCGAGGTAGCGTGCTATATTGTCATGCAACGGGCCCGGGTTCGATTCCCGATCGGGACAGGCTTCTAGGTGAGGTTTCTTCGGGGTGTTTCCTCACCTGTAAGACAAATCTCAGGATGCTTAAGACCCAACGGTCCCCGAAAATCATCCGGCCATCATCATCATCCTTATCATTATCATCATCCTTCACCGGTGTGAAAAGCAACGGGAAGCTACCACACCTATTCATTCATAGTGTTCTGTTCAAGAGCAGGTCTTTCACTGCAAACTCAGCATTCTCCACTCTTTCCTTAACTTAGCTTTCCTTTTTGTACACAGTAATATAATGTACGGTTAAAAACTATAATATTGTTACCTTGTAGGTCCGTTTCCTCAACTTAAGTTCTTCTAAAACTCTATAGGCCTTTCGGGACTAGTCCCATCATCAGCAGAATGCATTAGGCCCGTTCTTGTTGACCCTTGTTGAAGCACTGACTTGGTTGTGAGAATTTTGTACAGAGGATTGTGTGGATTAGGTGTGTATTCATTGAGAATAAGGTTGCTGTTGATTTCTCAACAGGTTGCTGTTGATTTCTAAATCATATTCATACTGAATACGTGCAGTAATTGTTTTTGCTACGTCATCACAACGAGTCCGAGCTACCTTCAGAATGGATTCTTTAAATTCAAGTGTAGCAACTTTATGAATTTTACGTCTAACATTTTGCGCTTTTTTCTTCTCAGCCTCTTCATTCGCTTCATATCCGGAATATAAGCAATATTTTTTTAAACAAGAAACGGATTCACTTACGCGTGCTCTAGTACGAGGTGGACTGATTTCGGATGTACTGGCTTACTCCATCTTATGCGGTCTTTTAACTGCAGCAATAGAACTCTTACGAGTGTACATTTTACGGCACTGCACATGAATTGTCACAGATTTCTTGTCCTTCAGGTATTCAGAAAACCCATCATTTCTTTCAACACTTGAAACGATCAAAGTCTTCATTCCACGATCAACAATAACTGTTTCATTTTCAGTCAAAGGTTTACTACAAACAAAGCAAAATTGCGACTTTTTTTAAAATTATTGATTAGCACAAATTGTTTTAAGAAATATTATTAACAATAACATGTATCAATAGCCACGTGTATTCACTTAAAGGAAAAATATACTAAACGTCTTTCGTTTATGCCTTCCCGGAAAAAAACAGGTGTATGACTGTCGCCACCCGGACAAAAATAGGATAGTCGGCAGATGTTTCATAAGGTAATACGGCTGAATTAAATTAGGGACTGAGTTTTTTATGTATATTATCACAATCATATAATATATAATTTGCATATATAAGTTATTCAACCAATATTTTTATTATATTAAATATTGTGGCAAGAAGTAATAAGTACTAAAACGCACCATTAATAGTAATAACTGAAAGGCGCTCAAACATGCACACGAGTCTATTACCAACATAGAAACCCAAACGAATGGTACCTACCCCTCTAAGCTATAATGAATACCATATACACTCGGAGTGGGGATGGCTACTTTATGGGAGGAGTCTACGCCCTTATAAGGCGAGGACGCGTGTGAAAACACTCTCTCACGCTCCTACGTTCTGCAATAGTCAAGTTCTTCAGTAACCGTTCGCGAAGGTGATATCAAAACACATGGGCGGAAATAACTCATGAACTCCACTCCGAGATAGTGAAGTACAAAATACTGTAAATCTACAATTGTACATACAAATTTGTCCAATAAACTAAAATAATAAGTGTATAATTTAAAACATCCCTGAGTGATCGTATTCTACCCTGAGTGAAGCGGCACAATATCCCATGATGTATAGGAGAATAACTTGCGGTTCAAAAGCGTGCATATTATTGTTTTCAGTGTTTCAAATGGTGATATCTCAAGAATGGTTATTCTCATAAAAATAAGTATATGAACAATTTTTGTAGATAATTACATTGTCTACAACTTTTGTATGACCTATTTTTATGATACAACTTACCGTGTGGCTGAAAAATGCAAAAATCCTATATTCGCGAACTTTGATCTTGAATAATATTTTTGCAGATGTGGAATCGATGGTGACTTTTCACACTTCATTCATAATGGTGTTGCCAACATTCGTACCAATTTTCAGCTCTATGCGAGTGTTTGTAAGCCTACCCCTATTTTTTGAGCTAACTTGACCGGGCTATAGGATAAAATAACTAATATAAAGAAAACGTATCAAATTAATTACGATTTTTTCTTTTATGGAACATAAATATTTAAGAACTTTATAATATAGCGCTTTAAATTACACAACATTTTCATTAATGCTTCAGCGTTTCCTTGCAGAAAATTGATGTTTCTAAAAGCTTCAAGTAGTATGTTGAATTCATTGCCAGTTACACATTTTTAAAATTGTATGTTCCCAGGTATAATTATCAAATCAATGACCGGGTATCAACAGCGTAAAATGTCGTTATACTTTTAATAATGATTCCCCATAACTCTCTACAAAACCAAAAATGGATAAATGAAAATATACAATAATATACGTAGTTAACGTTCAAACAATATTAAAACTTTAATTAAAATATGTTCACTCTTACCTTAATTAAGATGTCCATACACACGAAATAGGTACATCAGCTAGCTTACCTACAAATAAGAAAAAAACAAGGATTTAGTACAATCTACATCTCAGTATCATATATATAAATATTAAATTAACACAGGATTGATACGCAAAAATATATTATATAATGGAAATGGACAGGTAATGGCAAATGAGGGAAATTTTGAGGAAGTGGCTGAATTCAAATACCAAGGAACAATAATCACAAACAGGAATGAGATGCACAAGGAAATTAAACATAGGCTCAATTCTGGAAATGCATGGTATTATGCATTTCAGAGACTCTTGACTTCCCAACGCCTTCAAAAAACGTTAAACTGAAAATATATAAAACTATTATTCTACCAGTTGTATTATATGGATGCGAAACATGGACTCTTACTTTAAGGGAGGAAAGCAGATTACGAGTATTTGAGAACAAAGTTCTTAGGAAAACTTTTGGAGCAAAGAGAGGTGAACAAACAGGTGAATGGAGAAAACTTCATAACAGTGAATTACATGGTCTTTATAGGAACAGTAATATAATGTACGGTTAAAAACTATAATATAGTTATAGTTTTTAACCGTACATTATATTACTGTGAACTAATACCTCAACGGAAAATCACCATGAATTTTACTAGTATCGATTCTTTATAGGAAGCCAGATATAATGGGATGGGTAGAACATGTGGCACGAATGGGGAATGAAAGACATGCATGGAAGCTTCTTGTAGGAAAACCAGAAGGAAAACGCCCAGTTGGTAGACCAAGAATTAGGTGGGAGAATAACTAAATATGATTTGAGGGCAGTAGATTATACAGGGGATGATTGGAAAACATTGGCTCAGGATAGGGACATATGGAGAGCTTATGTCCGCGCGGCCAAGAACCTACGGGTTCGATAGTGCCAGTGAGTTAGTTAGTTAGTTAGTTTTTAATACGCAATATTAAGATATGTGTTATCGTTTTATTTAACGAGGTTCTACACAAAAGATAATAGCTTCACAATTCATATCTGGCCGGGAAAGGGCTGATAAATGTTGCTCAGAGGTCCTATATTTTTATAGCATAATTTTTGTATGTGTAGCAAATCTAGACACGGGACCCACGGTTTTACTTTCCTTCCAAATAACTCATACTCAAGATTTTACGCCCTGAAATAAACTAGATTTGAACTCTCGAACCTTGAAACAGAGGTGAGTATGGTAACAACAGTCTATCAGGACCCACAGTGCACAATGTAATTTATAATAATGTGCATAACAATGACTAACATTGTATAAATATTTTACATGAACGTCTTAAAAAGTTACGTAGGAAACGAGGGAAGTAAGTAGTACATTACTAATCGAGGACGTGTTTGAGTCCGAGCTTTAACGAGTGCTAGCAAATAAGTTCGAGACTACTAATGTACTTAGGTCTACTTCCCGAATCCTGGTGCATATTTCAACCAAAATCTTAGTTGGCAGGTTCATTTAGAGAAACTTGTAAAAAAATATATTCAATCTTCCATTCCCTAAAACGTTTGAAATGTTCTTCCCCCCCCCCCTTCTTCGTTGAAAAAATTACTTGTCTCAACTTTCATTATGCCGCATTTAAATTATTGTGACTTACTCTTAACTGATATGAATATTACATTCGGACAAAGACTGTAACGAGTTAATAATGCTTGTGCACCTTATACCGTATATTCAGCGTCCGTAAATCAGACCACATAAGCCTAACTCCAGTATATGAAATGTTGTCTTAGCTCCGATTGAAAGACAAGCGGAATATACATTGCCTCTGCTTCTCATATAACATTTTGTCCACCTCATCACCCCTTTGCATTTCTACACGCTTTCATTCGATATCCTCCCGCCATAACTTAAACACACGATAGTGTGAAAATGTAACTCTAGCTGTTTCTCTACGCCAAGCATGTCATAATTCCGAGCCCCAAGTTCTGTGCGGAGCGTGGTACTAACTCTGGAACATGCATTCTATCTCCTACTTCTCCGGCGGAACCTGTACGAAAGACTACCATTGACACGAACGCTTATAACAGGAGGAATCGAAATATAAAACAACGCACAAACAGGAGTAAAGCATTTATTAATGCATGGTATTAACTGGTTTGCAGTATTAAATAATACCTCAAAAATATTTTAATCTGTAATATGTAATATTTGTCTGAAAAAAAAAACAAAATCTGAGATTACGTTTAAAATGTTTATGTGTTTCTACGCCATTTTAACAAACATTACTTATTATTTCTTGGCACAGAAAAAAAATATAGTGGGTATATTTATTGTTGGAAAATGAATCACCTCTTTTCAGAGTGCTACTTTTCAGGCATTCTTACTTGACTCTTGACTTTGTTTTTTATTTTATTTTTTTATATAAAACTTCGTCATTAGAGGATTGCCACAAGGACAAAGTGATCAGACAATTAATTTTCGAAATTGATGAAATACATTTAAAAATTTCAAATTGTAATTTAAGTATATTTTATTACTGCTGGACAGTACAGTTCTATGGAAACACACACAGATATATATATATATATATATATATATATATATATATATATATTAAATGAACAATACGAAAATAATAACGCTACATTCATCAGAAAATCAGAAATGTGATATTAACTATCATGTCATAATTGTTTATACATTTCTCTAAAATATGAAAAAGTCTATATATATACCACATATTTTTATCACGTAAACACCACTAATTTTTTAATGAATTTCTCTGAACATATACACTTTTCATATAAACACATTTAATGTTCTACATGTTTTTCTAAACACGAAATGTAAATTTTTCATGAAAAATTACGTTAATTTTATAAAGATTTCAAAAGTATTCACAAAAACTGCCCTCAACACTTTTCCAAATTATATATAAATATTCTTTAAACACAAATTTAATTTCCTGTTTGCAGTGTTTCATTAACTGTTTCGAGTGGACAGGAAGACAGAAATGACGCTAATAAAGCATTAAACGAAGTTGTATTTTTAAAGGGAACCTGTATTGGCAACCTGTTTAAACACGCAAACACTTTACGAGACAAGATTTTAATCAAAACGTCACTTGTCAAAGTGTCAACAGAATTTTGAATAAATCGCAAGTTATGAATTTCCTGTTAATATTAAATTCCATGTTACAGGTTGTATATTTCAATACAAAATATTTTAATATCTCATACGTAAGCCAATTCCATAAACGTCTTCAGCTAATACAATATTGTAATATTACATATTTACTAAGCTTTTACAAACATCTTATGAAATTTTAATTAAAGATTTCTCACATATTTATCAAGATATAAAATTGTTTCTGAAATGGGAGCGATATTGTCATTGTTGAGGTTTCCAGAAAACGGAAGGGGGAAAATACAAGCTGAATCTTGGTGACCTTATAACATTAAATATGATAAGTCAATTTTAACAGATTAATGTTATTTCTTTATATTAAAATTATATTAGATTAACATTATGCATTATTACGGCTACACTTAAAGAATATTTTAAATTATATTAAGTATATGAAACTTTTCCGATTGAGGGTCTTTCCACTCTTCAGCGGTTGCCCTTTTACCAGCCGGCTGCTGGCCCTTCACATCCACATGTGTTAATTACAGAGGTAGATGTAGGGGTGACATGTGGTTAGCATGTCGAGTCCCCCAGCCGTTATAGCTGGTTCCTCAACCTGGAGCCGCTACTTATTGTAGCTACCCAATTGCCTCACGATGCTGGGTGGGCACCGGTCCCATACTTGCCGAAATACCATGAGAAAATTTCTTCCCCCATGGAGACTCGAACCAGCGCAAGTCCCGTAGCTCTACGCCAAGGCTTCCTACCTTAACCGCTCGGCTACGGCGCGGGACTATATGAAACTTTTTATTATTTTATTATTCGTTGGTTGAATGGAAGAAGAGGTCTTTATGACATGAACTCTATCAGCTTAAATAAGCATTATTATTATTATTATTATTATTATTATTATTATTATTATTATTATTATTATTATTATTATTATTATTATTATTATTATTATTATTATTATTACTATTATTACTACTATTATTATTACTATTATTATTACTATTATTATTACTATTATTATTACTATTATTATTACTATTATTATTACTATTACTATTACTATTATTATTACTATTATTTTATTATTACTATTATTTTATTATTACTATTATTATTATTACTATTATTATTATTACTATTATTATTATTATTATTATTATTATTATTATTATTATTTAGTCTAGATAATCTATATGTTAATTCCGCCTGGATGCTAACGTTACGGTGTTCATAGACACTAAATTACACAAGGAATAATTTTACCAGTATTATTCACAAATAAATTTACAAATGCGCATGTGAAGGTTCGCAATTTTCTCTGTTTTGTATTAGACAGAAAAATGATGATAAATAAGACCTTGTAATTATACAGAAGAATATAAAATAATGTTCTCTAATTAAGACGAGAATTCCAACTAACTTTATAAAACTAAATACAAGAGTACTTTTGTGTAAATGTGAATTCGTAGCTTTGTTGGCTTATAAAAGATTACAGGTGTTTGATTTGAGAATAACTGTAAGGATCATGCAATTTACGTTAATTAATAAGGTGAAATGATGCCGGTAATTGACGTCTATGGTCAGATGGTTGATGTATAGGATCCG
The DNA here is from genome assembly GCA_030220185.1 of Diploptera punctata. NCBI lineage: Eukaryota > Metazoa > Arthropoda > Insecta > Blattodea > Blaberidae > Diploptera > Diploptera punctata. The sequence continues at coordinate 308,820 of JASPKZ010004195.1, forward strand.
AAGAACAATTCTAATGAAATTCAAAGAATAATTCAAGTCGGTTTAGTAGAATGTAACAAAATATAAGTTTATCACTCATGAACAGTAAGCAGTGTCTTATACAAAATTACGAGATATAAGATCAATCGCAATAATATTCTCAGAGGCGGTCATAGTTCCATATATATCAGCCAGCCACCCTTCATATCATTAGGGCGTTTTCCTGCCCCAGCTCAACCCATATAAAGTAATGCATGTCTGTGATTGTATGTTCCTGAGGAGTTCTAATTCCACCTTACAGAGTGTATGTTCTTATCAACCCTGTTTCTTAGGGGGATTCTTATCAAATTACTTCCTGAATGATTGAGTTTGTTAACAATTCTAGCTCGAGAGATTTTTCTTGAGCAATACTTTTAGCATGTATTGAATAATAACGTAATATTATAATCATAATACAATACTAACACATGTAGGAACAAATAACAGGTATGGAAAGAAATTAATGTTCAGTTTGCTGGAAATACGAGTCAACAACCAAAAACCACATCTACAAATTCATTTTCCATCATTACTCATTTTATAAGTCTATACTCCTTAACAGGACTAAAATTTAAGCTGGATTAACGACATTTGCACTCGAACTAAGCAATTATCGACTTAAGACTACAAAATATGTTAGAGTTTCGTGAAAGTCTCTAGTTAACCCGACAATAAGAAATGCGATACATGTTAGATTTTCGCGAATCCTATACTACAAGAATCGCTATCAATACCGGCCTATGTGAAAGAATGTTATGCAGTAACTTACTAGATTAAATATTGATATAATACTTTTTCACAGTGTTCAGTAAAGTGTGATATTATTTATGAGAAAATTAATATCTAAACACGACATCGGCGAGGACATTTGTTCTATGCAATATCGGTCCAGCTAACATCTACCAGGGTCGACACAAAATTACTAAAATTCATTTCACAGTACGTATACTTGCGTCACATAAACAGAAAAGTAAAAGGGCAGTAACCTGGTCATAGAAGGCGTCGCAAACTGTGAAGATTCATTCTGAAGAATAATTCTACTGAACCGGATAATTGGCTTCAGGTTAGAAAAGCTAGAAATCTACATCGTTCCAATAGTATTAGTGTGCACGTCAGCTAAATTTAGAACTTGACAGAAGATCGTCAGAACACAATCAGGATTTTCCAACAAAAAATTGAACACCAATTACCGAAAATTTCTCTCAAACGTGTCTAATGATATGTATTAACTGACAAATAGTCTTTAAATGGAAATGGGAGTGCATATATATTAACTCTTCCGAATACATTGAGTGTATGTTCTCAACCAAGTGGGGTCTTCGCATGCGAAAAAAGGAACAGATGCTAACCGAGAACGACTAGGGCAGACTTCTTGACGGACCCCGCAGGAGTCCACCGTTCTAACGCGGCGCAGAGGGAAAAGTCTGCAGAACACCAAAGAACAATAAAGCTCATGGTAATTAGATCAATGCAATATATCCTTAATGGAATACCTCTTAAAAGACGACAGTTGCCTTAATTGGGCATAAAAGGCTGATTCATTCATTTAATAAGATGTTATATTTATTAATGTCTGTTTGTGTATTAAACATTTCCACTCTGATCATTCCACAATTCTCAAAAGAGCTAACATGAGTTTTGTATAAAAAAATGAGTAAACAAATAAATTAAATTAAACCTTTTGTTTTTACATCAATTTATATTTAAAACATTAAGCTTCTTTCCATATGTTTCATTCGGATTATATGTAACTGATTTAAAATATAAATTAATTTAATAATAATTAATTACTGAATATTTAGTGTTTTTTTGTCGGGATTATTAAATTGTGCACGAGGTTCATTAATGCTGATAGATAAAAAATAAATAGAATTCAACAGCATGCGTCTTGACGAAATTGATCAAAATTTATTTTTTAATATGTTATTATTTTTACCATGTATAACTGATAAAAATACAATTCTATCCAATATTTCATCATCATCATATATGGCGCTACTTCATCTCTAATCATCAATTTCATCTCCCAATTTGTATACTTAAGCAAAGCACATATCTTCCTTTACGACATCCATCCAATTTCTTTGTGGTTATCCAATGTATCTCTTCCCAAACCTTGTTTGTTCCATAGCCATTTTTGGGATACAAATGTTTTCCATTCGTTGAACATGACGGTCCTTTGGAGTCTATTAAATTTCACTATTATAACCACCTCTCGTTCTTTATATGTTTTCATAAAATTTCCGGTTATATCTAATCCTACAAATACCATGATAATTTATGTCCAAAAATCTTCCTAGTAGCCTATTTTCTTTTCAAATGGATTTAAATGTTTACTATTTTTTTCACCATAGCCGATACTTCAGATCCATAAGTAAGAATCGGTCGAATTACAGTTTCATACGTATATATACATATACATTCTTAAAACTGAACTTTGACACTAGCATAAAAATATTTATTAGCTTTGGTTATTCAATTTTGTATCCCGTGTAATTAATTATGCGTGTTATTGATTAAGGTATGTAGGCCTATAAATCTAGAAAACATCAGTTTTTGCTTTTAAACATTGGTCTTGTTGTGCGTGATTAGGTCAAAATTTTAGCCTTGTTAATATTTACATTTAATCCAACCTTCTTAGCTGATTAATCCAACATTTAAAATGTTTCTATTAAATCCCATTATGTTCGTGTCATGATATTAACATCATCAGAATAAACTACTATTTAAATTTATTCATAAATTAGAGCACCATTAGCATTCGTAGTAGAAGATCATTACAATTAAATCAGTAAATTCATTCAGAAAACAAATATAATAAAAAACTACAGCCCAAGGAAAACACCTAACGATCCGAGAGGCGAGATTACTTTTTATATTAAAAAAAAACTCCATGCCGCGACAGACCTAGAAGGCCATTGGCCTATCAGTCGGCTGCTGGCCTCACATCTACATGTGTTAATCACATATGTAGACGATCACCCTGCAAGTGTTGGGGTGACATATGGTCAGCATGTCGGATCCTCCAGCCGTTATAGCTGGTTCTCTACCTGTACCCCTTTTTCATTGTAGCAACGCAAATTACTCACGATTGGTGGGCACCGGTCCCACACTGGCCGAAATTTCATGAGAACATTTCATCCATCACGGAGACTCGAACCAGTGCAAGTCCCTTAGCCCCGTGCCAAAGCCTCTTGCCTAAACCACTCGGCTACGGTGCGGGACCTCTTGATATTAAAATATCAATAAGTTTTTTTTTTAAATTTCCTCATCATTGAGGGTTTTCTAACCAATCTTAGTAATTAACATGAACAAAAAAAAAATATATATAAATAAATGACTACGGACTTATAGACTATCAGTTTACAACAAATTTCCCCTTAATTAAAGTTCTCCATCGTTCTCTGTCCTCTGTGTCTTCATCTGTTACACCAAATTTCCACAATGAATTTTGAATGTTGTTCTTCCAGGTTGTTCTTGGTCTTCCTTTTCTGTTCTTTCTTTCAATTGTCCATGCATAGACGCCTTTGGTACTCTTCCATCCTGCATTCTTCCTACGTGTCCATACCATTTTAGCCTTCTGTGTTCAATCTTATCCACTATATTTCTTTCTGTATTTCTAATTTTTTCCAGTCTAGATTTTCTGGCATCTCTTTTCCAAAAATCAATTTCAACTGCAGTTATTCTGTTGACATGTTGTTGTGTCATTGTCCATACTTCCGATCCATATAACATTATACTTTCTAGGATGGATTTATAAATTAGTTTTTTGTTCTGTTAATTATTTTTTTACTCCATAGTATAGAGTTTAACATTCCTATGGTTTTTCTTCCATTACTAATCCTTTTTGCTATTTCTTTATTTGATGTTCCATCTGTATCTATAAGTAATAATAGAATAAAAAAATTTAAATCTATCTAAATATCAAGAAATATAAGACAGTCTAAGTGTTATCATAAAATACAATTGACAACCAATGAGAGAGTTAAGTCTATGTAAACTTAAAATTATTTAGGTTAACTTAAGTCGCCCGGAATTCCAGTGAAAATAAGACTAATAAATAGTAGTCACCAATATAACTGATATATTAAGTTAATTATAGGGAAACATTATTCTGTCCATAACACATGACCAATGAACTACTCTGTAAATGAACTCTCGAGCCATTTCCATATTTCCATGCGTGCATTTACAACCACCCCTATTAATATACATCAACCGGAGAATAATTAGTTAATTTTCAACCCTACCAAATCAAAAGCTTCAGGATTACACTCTTCGAAAGAGTATGCTGGTAATTGTGATAGAATATTCCGTTCTCATCAGGGCTAACGAATCCAATATCAATCACATTCAACAAAATATCTATTCTCTCATAATTAGCTCAATTCCATAATTATTTCACGTGTGTTTAATTACATTAGTCAACATCGCTGTAATTGACAAAATAAATAAGTGGATCTCAGCTACATTATCCTACGCATGCACTTTATCCTCTTTGAAGCACACTACGAGAACATATTTTCAACATTAATAATACATTCTTGTAACTATGGAAACTCAGTTAGGCTCTGCGAACTCATACAGTGTAGGTTCGTTAAGTAATTATTGCAAGTATTCTACCTGTAATGGCACAATTCCTATTACTTACGTGATCTATTTATATTGGTAGCAGGTGGGGGTGGCTTGAGTAAATTTACGTCACAAACAGAGCTGAAACAAATCTTGACGTAGTATCAAGTTATACAGCTCTCTGAGCCTATGTAGTTATTACTGTCTGTCGTTTCCTAATTCTGTTTCGTCTATACTTCGCATTCAATATCGCAAATATGCCTACACAGTTTTGGACAAACAAGATTCCGGTTTAAACATTCTAGGTTCACTTTAGCTAACTTACCAAAGTTCACTTGTATTAATTAGCAATGTTGAGAATAAGAACGGTTTACTGAGAAATAATACGCTACTAAGTTATTTTTAAATGACGCAAGCTACACGAACGCCATCCCTCCGCCCAAATGCACGCTTAGTTGTCCTATAGCAGAATTCTCACGCTTACGGCCTCATTTGTTTGTTTACTGAGTTTAACGTTGCAAAATTCTGGTAAGAGATTAAATACGAAGACTATTTAACTCAAGCCCCAATGACCAATCACGTTTCAATTAATTTTGTTTTATAACCAATGACAGTCGTGTTTTACCTTGCTCTTTATCGATTTCTCTTTATCAGCTCCTGCTTGTGTGATAAAGAAAGCTCCTCCTTTTTAATATTCTGAACATCTCAGAGCATTATTTTTCTTCAATAAATACATTGAATATAGCAAATAATGTACGAATTCCTTGATTTTATTGAGTTGTTTACTAAAAAAATAAAATTAATAAGCCATGATGTTGATTATAATATACAGTTTTATATGTTTCATTATTTCTTCACTAGGGTGCATTCTTACAATATTGCGATTTTTTTTAATTAGGGAAATTCCACAATACAGTGTTTCTCCTTCAACCCAAAGTGATTTGTCTCCAGAGGTTCCTGTCTAGAGCATCTTCTTCCCTCAGATCTGTAGCTTCCATAGTTTTCCTCAGTCCATCTATCCAACATTATCTAGGTCTGCCACTTCCACTTCTTCCATTAGCTTCCCAATTAAGAATCTTCTTTGTTATTCTCTCTTCTTCCATTCCATATTACGATCTGATTTGACAATAATAAGATCAAGTTGCAGTGAATATACATAACCTCACATTTCTGATTTGTTTTCAAACATCGCCGTTTACATTAAATATATAAATATTTTAAAATACCGGTAACTCTATTTAAATAATGCTTTTTGAGTAAACATCTTAATTTTATTCGTTAAATAGTCCTAACAAAAGACACTCTCGTTTTGCAAATCCTCTAGATAAATTGGAAATCACTCGTGGCATTACTTATGAAAAGAGCCTGTCTCCTACACTAATAATTATTTCATGGATAATATTTGATATCATTTTAACATCTGAGAAATCATAGTAGTTTTAAACGTTTGTATTACACGGAAAATACGGCTGTTAACTAAACCTCCGGAAAAAAAGTAGCAGCTTATTATTTAACATCCCAAAAATATCATGAATCTTGCCCCTAATAAAATCCACGAACCTCGATAGTAGGATAATTGAGGCAGATAAATAAATGTATAATATCTCGAATAACCTCACTTGACACTTACATTAAACGCTTCTCGTTTCAAAATGCTAACCTGTTGCCAATTTATCGCCAATCCCTCATTTATTACTTTAGACATTTTAAAATCTAAAGAATTCGTCGTTTAGGACCATTATGTATCTAGTAGACTGTGTATTTCTATTATTATTATTATATTAAATATAATGTTTCTAAAGCAGTTGGCTAATTTAATTATTTATAATACTATTGAAAAGCGATTGTGATGACATGGTTCCTGGTACAGTCATTCACTTTCAGCCTAAATAAATTTATTTAGCACCGAAATTTTAACCCGTGCCATCCAAATGCGAGACTCAAGTAAGTTATTTCAGACTGAGGCAACTCGCTTGATAAATCAGTTATTATTGTACATTTTTAAATAATAATATGTTTTATTAATTGAATAAGCCATTACTGTGAAATACAACTACACGAGTATCCACATATTTATATGTTTTATAAACTGTTTTAGGACAAATATATTACTATTTATACAATTGTACAGCAGATCTAAGGTGTCAGAAAAAAGTTGTGGCATCCGAAACTTGTTTGCAGCAGAATTCACAAACTAATTCTATTTAGTCGCAATTTTACCCTCAACCACACGCTTCATTACAGTTCTTACATTGACCATTTGGCTTATTACGTGACTTCTAAATGAGAACTGTGACAAATTAAAAATGCTGTGTCTACATAGACCTAAATTCACACACACACACACTCAAACACTCTCTCTCTCTCTCTCTCTCTCTCTCTCTCTCTCTCTCTCTCTCACACACACACACACACACACACGTGAATATATATAAAAATTACGTGTCACGTTGTTTATCCGTGATGGAATCCTAAACACTACTGAACCGATTTTAATAAAATTTTGCACAATGTGTGCAGTTTGATCCAACTTGAGACTTAGGGTAGTTTATAACTAAATTTATAGTCGCATTATTTTTTTTGCTAATTATTTGTTTATTATTTAACAAAGAGTTATAATTATATGTGAGTTCCATACGATTCTAACAGATGGCCGTGTAATTATCTGTGAGGTCCATACGATTCTTAACAGATGACGGTGTAAGGTAATTTGGTAAGGTAATTGGTTTATTATTTAACAAAGAGGGATCCAGATGGCTGTGCTTTTTGTTGCAACCGTGAATTTCAATTGAATTACAAATATTGATTATTTTATAATTTAAGTGCGTTCAGTGTTTATTTTATTTTCAATATTATTAATTTCGTGTGTAAATATTAGTTTTCAGTAATCTGGCTGAAAGACAGCAACTTAATTAAAATTTTTAACGTATAGGTTACCTTAGCCACAGCAACACATGGCGGGACTTCTAGTATATATATATATATATATATATATATATATATATATGACATGAAAAGAAAAAGAAACACCTGAGACTGGATTTGAACCCGAGATCTCTAACTTTATACGTTAGTGACATAACCACTAGCCCACTCAGACTCCTAGTACAAACATTTATTTTTCTTTCCTTATATATGCATATGGAGTATTTCCTCATCTGTAAGATAAATGCCAGGAAGCTTTGAGACCCGAAGGTCCCCGAAAACCATCTGGCCATCATCATAATTATCATTATCATCCCTCGGTGTGGAAAGCAACGGGACGATATCACACGTATAATTCCCTAGTAAAGCTTCACAGCATAGCGTGAAAATGCTATGATTGCGGTGAAAGACCTGCCCTAGGGCAGAACACTGTAAATAAAATGTACTCATATTTCGCCTTCATTGCTAAATACCACAAGTTAATTATAATACCGAATATATATATATATATATATATATATATATATATATATATATATATATATACTTACTCACTGGCACCATCGAACCCGTAGGTTCATGGCCGCGCGGACATAAGCTCTCCATACATCCCTATCCTGAGCTAATGCTTTCCAATCATTCCCTGTATAATCTACTTCCCTCAAATCATAGTTAATGTTGTTCTCCCACCTCATTCTTGGTCTACCAACTGGGCGTTTTCCCTCTAGCTTTCCTACAAGAAGCTTCCATGCACGTCTTTCATTCCCCTTACGCGCAACATGTCCTGCCCATCGCAGTCTACGAGACTTAACTGTTCTTATTATATCTGGCTTCCTATAAAGACCATTTAGTTCATTATTATGTAGTCTTGTCCATTCACCTGTCTGTTCATCTCTCATTGGCCCAAACGTTTTTCTAAGAACTTTATTCCCAAAAACTCGTAATCCCATTTCCTCCCTTAAAGTAAGAGTCCATGTTTCGCACCCATATAATATAACTGGTAGAATAATAGTTTTATATATTTTCAGTTTAACGTTTTTTGAAAGGGGTTGGGACATCAAAAGTCTCTGCAATGCATAATAGCACGCATTTCCAGAATTGAGCCTATGTTTAATTTCTTTGCGGATCTCATTCCTATTTGTGATTATTGTTCCTAGGTATTTGAATTCAGCCACTTCCTCAAAATTTCCCTCATGTATCATTAACTGTCCATTTCCATTTTATAATGCATTTTTACGTGGGACCATATATTTAATTTTATTGATAGTTACTTCCAGTCCTAATTCCTTAGTGTATATATATATATATATATATATATATATGTGTGTGTGTGTATATGTATGTGTGGGTGTGTGTGTGTGTGTGTGTGTGTATGTGTGTGTGTGTGTGTGTGTGTGTGTGTGTGTGTGTGTGTGTGTGTGTGGCCGCCCATTGCACTTTACTAATATACGGTTATGTACCAAGCAGTCAAATGACGTTAATGAGGTTTTCATTCAATTTACGTATTGTAACACTTGGGCACTTAAAAAATATAATAATATTACCGTTTAAATCCAAATATTATACTACGTAATACATGATTCTTTATTATACATGTGAGCTATTAAAAAGAAATGTATCTTATTTCTTAATGTTTTGTGGCATTTAAAGCAGATACTTCTACAAGGATCTAAATCCAATAAGTAACAACTAATGTTGATGAATTTCATGAAAATTGAGACAGGATTTATAGCAGCTATTGCCACTGGTAGTCAACGAACAAAATTAGCATTTTTATTGTCTCTAATAGACCTAGGCCTACTATTAAAATTTCATTCAGTTGTATTAAAAAACCCTGGTCAATTTTGAGATTCTAGAATGTATGCATATTCCTGATATATCTATGACATGATAAGAAAAATAAATGCTCGGACGGGACTTGAACCCGGACCTCTGGATTGATAGCCCAGTGCGCTACCGATTACGCCATCGAGCAGGCCTAGTACAAACGTTCATTTTTCTTATATAAGTGCGGTCGCGCACTGGGGTATCAATCCAGAGGTCCGGGTTCTAGTCCCGTCCGAGCATTTATTTTTCTTATGTCATATTAACTTTGCATTGCTCATTGTCGAAAATGTAATTATAACATTGGTTTTTTAGCATTTTTTTCTTTTTATGATGAACGAGGAGCTGGCCGATGCATCAACCCCCAAGCTGTGGGACGGGTAATTTTTGTTCAATGTGGCAAAAAAACTAAAAGAAGAATATGAAAAATGGGGACTTTATATAAATATAGAAAAAACTGAATATCTGTGAACAGGAGAATAAATGGAAAATATAAATTTCAACAATGGAGAAGAACTAAAACCTAGTATTGAATGCATTTATTTAGGAACAAAATTAGACAATTCAGGCGATAACACAGTGGAAATTAAAAATAGAATCGCACAAACAAAACAACCAATAAATGCTTTAAACTCTGTTTAGTGGATTAAGAATATTACAAAAATTGAAAATTACAAATATATCAAACCATAATTCAAAGCATTTTAACATATGGTGCTGAAGTTTAACAAATTCCTACCAGGAAAATGAAAATAATTTTAAGTACACAAATGGGCGAATTAAGAAGATCACATGGAAAATCTAGAATGGATAGAATACGAAATAAAGAAATAAGAAAAATTATGAGTGTACAAGAGGAGCCGGACGTCATTGACAATATAGAAAAGAAAAGATTACAGTAGTATGGCCATGTCAAAACAATGCCAGAGCAAAAATTGTCATGGAATGGATCCCAAATGGAAAGGAGGAGAGAGGAAGAACGAATAAAACTTTTATAGAAGGGGTACAAGCGGCTATGAATATCGGAGGATTGGAGGATGATCAATGGATGGACAGAGAGGAATGGCGTTTGGCGGCAGCTGCCATGATACCGGATTATGATGATATATATATATATATACGTAGTAGTATAAATAAATGGATGTATGAGAAATTTATAGAAAGTGCTAACATTTTTAATATCATAAATAATTCTATAAGAGCCGAAAAAAATACGGATTAGTGTCTAAAAATCTAACTTGTTATTTCGTTAAAAGAAGATAGGTAGGGCGAGAGAGAGAGAGAGAGAGAGAGAGAGAGAGAGAGAGATATAGAGAGAGAGATATATAGAGAGAGAGAGCGCTTTATATAAAATATCTGAATGTAAAGTTGTTGAAGTTGCAGAAACCTAAAACAAAAATAAATGAAAGAAACCGAAACGATAACTGTGTGTTGCTTTTTCATGTTTATTGTACTTGTGTGCAATAACACGGAAAATCAACTCATAACATCAACACAACACCATGTATTCCACTGATCAAATACCTAGCACATGGCAAACACCTTCAAGGATATCCCGTCGTTTGCATAAGCTCGAGAATCTAAAACCACCATCGCAACTTCAACCTTTTGAGAGTTTGGGAATTTGGTTTCCAAGTAGCTGCTGCTACAAATGTGCGTGAGAGAGAGGTGCTACGTAGGAAGCTAGTTACATATACAAGAACCACAAAACCGCCAATAACATCCTCAGCCAATAAAGTTTCTCTTCTGGTTTACCTTTTGCAAAGTAGTTTCCTCTGTCTATATTCTAAACATAAAATTACAGAAATCTCCTATTTTTATTCGAAATCTTGTCAAGAAAACCTTTCAACTTAACTGCCACTTAAAAAAAGAAGAAAAATAAAACTCATGATTAACATTCAAATGCTATATTGTTAAGTAATAATAAAAAAAAAATTCCTGTTTCGAGTGCTGCAAAGAGTTAAGCCCAACAGAAGTAATTGCTATCACTGACTAGCAGTTGACTAGCACTGACTAGCAATCACTTAACTTTAGTTTCAGTTTTCGTGATCGAATTTCTCTGGTTCTTATATCAAGTAACCAGACAGTTGTCCTCATGAGGCTGCATGGATACTGTTCCTAACCCTATATAAAAAGCCGACTTTATCATTTAGTACTTTTCAGAATTAAGAGTATTTTCATTTTAGGATACACGAATATGTAGAACAGGACATTTATCTCCAATGAGGTTTAAACATTTACTAAATGAGAGCTGTAAATTGTTCATTATAAAATAACTCAGTGATAAGGGAGGTTTCCAACAAGGCTTAATTTAATGTCATTTAAATTATAGGCCTAGTCTACAAAGTAATACAGATTCTGATGACAAGAAGAGATATTGAAGAGCACTGTGGAGTATCTAGAAAAAAAAAGAAATCATAGACCATCTGAAGACAATGTTTTACATTTGGGAAACATATACAGGAATGTGAATAATAATTAAATCGTTGCAAAATTCGAATTCACATGAGGTAATTTGGTTAAGATGTAATTATGATTTAACAATAAATTGAAGATAGGATGAGTGTTAATAATAACGTTTTCTGACTGCTCAAGCAAAATTATTCTTGGAAAGAGATACATCACTTTAAAGTGATGTAAATGTTTCAAACATTTTCGGTTTTTTTTAACCTTCATAGGCGTTTACAACCGTAGCAACTAATTCCATAATTAATCCTAAGTCGTACATAAATGTAAATATTATGCTAAATTTGAAGCTATAATACATTCATTTATATATAAATAAAAATGTAACGTACTCACTTCATTAACATTAAATCTATTAAAATCCATTAATTGTATTACAGCAATGTTGGCACACTAACTCACTGATATTATCGACCCCGGAGATGCATAGGCGTGCGGACATACACCCGCGTAATATTTTCCAATCATTCCCTACATAATTCACCTCACTCGAACCATGGTTAATGTTATTTTATCACCTCATTTCTGGCAAACCTAATCGGTGCTTTCTCTCTAGTTTTCCAATCAGGTTTCAATACTCCTCTTTCATTTTCCATCCGTGTCACATATCCTTTCCATTTAAATCTAAGCAGACTTAACTGTTCTTTTACATGTAGTTATCCATGCATATAATGCAGTTTACTATTAAGTAGCTTTCTCCTTTTTCTTCCCCGTTCATCTCTATTTGGTAAAAATGTAGTATTAAGCACTTCATTCTCAAATACTCGTAATTGTTTACTATTTCTTAAAGTAGTAGTAGTAGTAGTAGTAGCAGTAGCAGTAGCAGTAGTAGTAGTAGTACTAGTAGTAGTAGTAGTAGTAGTAGTAGTAGTAATAGTAGTAGGACTTTATTAGACAAAAAGTAAGATATTTACAATAATATTTACAAATATGGGTCGCACGGGCAGTAAGCCGTACGTACTGTTGACAGTCCGTTACAATAAAGTAATAATTGGTAATAGTGTAAAGAAAAAACAAAAAAATAACAACATTACAATTACATAAAGAAAACACAATAATACTACAATTACATATTAATACAATAGCATTATACATTAATTAAGTTATGTATAATTATTAAGAATTAATGGTATTGCATTTTGATAACATATATTTATTCATGAATGAGTGTTTTTCTTATTTCGTAAAGTAAGAGAACATGGATCGCATCTACGTATCTGGTACATCACCGTTTTATATGCTTTTACTTTTAACAATTTTTAAGAAAATTTGCGATGACAAGAGTCCATGTGATGCATATAGAACATGTTTTTAGATTTTATTCACACACAATTATAAAAAATAAAATTATATTCCTCAAAGTTCCTAGATACAATATGACATACGATGTTCAAGCATTTCAAATTAAAATCCAAATAGAAATAAATAAAATGTGTCATAACATATAGGGTACCTAACCATAAAACTGTAAAGGAGCTATAAGACAATTATTCCTCATAATTCACCGTTCTTAGCTCTGATAGAATTCTAAGTTGGGCATAAAAATAAAGTTTTAAAGCTGTGATTTGATCTCCAGAAGATGTGGATGCCAGAATCCCTTCAAGCACACCGTGAAAGAGATAACTTGCTGGAATGGACGCATTACCCTCTCAAGGAGCCTTAACAAATGGCGTTTACACATGTCGAGCACTGATGTATGATTGTGGTTTCTCCAGCTCTCTCTCTCTCTCGCTTAACATTTCGTCTCAATTCAAATCCAGGAAATGTGCTGCAAATCCACTCTAAAAACAGAATAGAGCTCAACAGAAATGAACTTTGTCGATTGTAAAGATATAAGAGAATTTGGACAATGAACCTATGAAGTGTTATTAGGTATTTAGTCATATCAGTAGCCTAAACATTGCTATGTAAATAGATACCGAGAGAGAGGAGGGAGGCAGAGGTAAGTAGATATATATACATATTAGAGTATATAAGTATATAGGTACATAGCTGTATATATAAACAGACAGGCAGGCAGACAGAAGGAAATATATTTAGCTTCATTTTACAATACCACACTACACCACAGAAGTAGGCCCACAACGTTCTTATTTCACAGAAGAAACCAATTTATTATAACACGGAAAATCACACACAATAATCTGACTTTCAACACTAGGTTTAAAATGATCAAGTTAATAAAGCACAGGGAAGAAATTAATACTGAATAGTAGACAATACCACGTGATTTGACTTTCGAAATTAACCTTAATATAAGTACTGAAAGAGCATTATATGATCTACAATAATTGAATGCAAATCACAAGTGAAGCCAACTTTGTGGTAAAAAATTTAACTAAATTAAATATTATTCATCTGGAATATTTAAAAAAATAGGTAATAAATAAAGATACTAGGTGCCATATTCAGCACATGAGCCCATTAGACCTCATTGTCAATCACCTGGTAGAACGGCTCTTAAGTTTGTTTCTCAAGTCACTGACTTGAAATACTTCGACTATAACCAATGAATGTAAGCGTAATGATTGATGCATTTATCATTTATACGTGGAATGTAATTGGTTCGTGAGATGCGTATTGTGGTTAATTCGATGAAACGGTTGGCATTTTCACAACAAAATGGAACAAGCATTCATTATTAAAATTCTCGAAAAAGAGACAGTGGACGATATCCAACAAACAATGAACGTCTGATTGCTGAACACGTCATATCAGAGTAATATGTTGTTGCACAATTTCAAACTCTAATACGAATGTTTTTTTGGAAATTGTGATTATAATGAAATGAGCCCTTGTAACCAAGAGTTTAATTTGACCAATGAGAAAATCCGGAAAAAAAAACTTTAATCAGATTGATTGGTATTGGGATTTGAACCTGAGACCTTTCGAATATAAGTTTAAAATTTTATCACCTGAGCCAAACTTCTTTAGCGATTTATATTTTTCTGAAATGAGTTTATTTTCTTCATTTGCAGGCAAAATTTAATTTTTTAATTTTTTTTTGTACTTTATGAGAATATTTTAAAACTCACTTGACTATTTTCTCCACAATTCTTAAGTATTAGGCAATTGTACTTCAAAGTATATAATAGTGTTTTCAGAATGTTCCCTGTTTACAATCTGACAGTGGCTAAGCCAGAGTGAAAAACACGATTTGAACATTTTCAATTACTTCAAGTGGCATATCTCTTCTCCCTTGTTCCTCATTTTAAACTCTTCTACACTAGTAGTCCTCGTACAAAATTAGCTTCAATTCATATATAAACAAATTAAATTTTGCAAGCAACTAAAGAAAATATGGAAATTTCGGGAAAACAGAACAAAAATAGTTTACAAGGAATGAATGTATTGTCGTCCTCAACTAGGATACATTTATTAAAACTGTAGATCTTTTCGAAACTGGCTTCCATCTTCAGCAGAGGGATGTGCGCATATTCTTCTACTGAAGATGGAAGTCGATTTCTGAAAGACCTCCAATTAAAATCAAAAGTAATTATTTGAGATCGACGGCTTATATCAAGGTATTTATTGATTTTAATATCTTATTTTGTGATATTCACCTCAACAAAACTATATTATCAATTTCATTAATATTGAAAAATAGATCATATATAAAAATTGTCGTCATGCTCTATAGAATAATATCTCTAATTTTTGTTTGCTTTTTTTTAAATATGTGTCCCAACTTATTATTTAAGAAAAATGGTTTATTGGTATTATATGTTAGTTATAAAAAACCTTGTACAGAATTAGATTACAGTAGCTTCTTTTCATCTCGCCCATCGATCTTATAAATGAAAGAGGATAGAGAACAGAATTAAGTGTCTTCCCCTACCCTATTCCTGGAGATAACTAAAACAGTTGAAGTAACCTAGCTCTAGATGAGAAGTAATAGTCACATAGACTATCAGTAAGAAGAATGAATGGCTAAAAAAGGTAAAATATCATGCGCTTCAATTTACATTTTAAACACACTTGACTCTTTGAATCTCATTGTTAAAGATGCAGCCATCAAATAAAGTTCTGTATCCAAAATTCGCTCTTCTTGCACTGCTATCATAAACTGCTGCTGCTCCTAATGCTGCTACTACTACTGCTACTGCTACAGCTACTGCTACTCCATGGCGCTACAGGCCTAGAAGGTAATTGGCCTACCAGCCTGCTGGTGGCCTCACATCTACATGTGTTAATCACATGTGCTAGATGATCATCCAGCCAGTGTACGGGTGACATGTGGTCAGCATGTCGGGTCACCCAGCCGTTATAGCTGGTTTTCTCAACCTAGAACCGCTATTTATTGTAGCTACCCAAATACCTGACGATGCTGGTTGGGCACCGGTTCCATAATGGCCGGAATTCCAAAAGAAAATGTCTTCCCCATGGGAACTTGTACCAGCGCAAGTCCCGTAGCTCTGCGCTAATGCATCTTTCTTAATCACTCGGCTACGGCGCGGAACTAACAATTCTTAATTTAAAATAACGCTAAAGTTTGTTTACATCCTTTACAGTTAAGATTACAGTATAGCTCGCGCACTCTAAACTTGCGGATCCATGACGTCACTGCAATAATTGGAGAAACAAGAAGTAAATTGTTAGTATTGACTGACCTAAAAAATATCTGATCACCTGTTATTAATGAAGAGGCATTTCTAATGTACATTTGTACTTAGAAGTGATTCTAAGTTAAGCTAAACTTATTGACTGTAAAATTATCGCGTGTGACACATGTACTATCTCAACAATGATGCAAACAACAGATACATTTTCTTTCAGGTCTATACTAGGTGTTGGAATGTAGAGGGGGAGATAGCCCTTAGATTATAAGACGACAAATAAGTAACGGTTCCCACACGACGATAGTGCACGAAGTATATTTACCTTCTGTTATTTATTTCAGAGCTTCCATTGTCAAGTTGTTAAGGAAGTAAGACGAGCCGGAAGGCCGCCGCGCCGGTTCGATTCCGATGAGGTCGGAATGTTTAAACTCAACTTAAACTGCTGGCGGCATCATGTTTCTGGGATCTACTTAACCTTTATCTCAAATGAGTAACAGATATGTATCTGTGGTAAACGGACCGTCGCGGACACCTGGATCTAAAATAAAATTTCTACAGTATGAAGAGTCCAAGATTATGCACTTGGTGGAAATGGATCATGGACTGTTTTGAATTGTTCTAAAATTTGATATAAGAAATAAAACATACATTCAAATACATTCTAATAGACCAACATTATTTTTAGGAAAGTTGCAATTTTATGCGCTATGTGTACCTCTGGATAAATGTTTCAATTTAAAAATAAGTGATTTCTTAATAAATGCCACCTGATTGTCAATACGATAATTCTTGTATTCTCTCCAGTCATGCTGTCTTTATAGCCCACTTCTGAGGTTGGGGAACCTGGAAGGCGGGGTTACGGCTACCCCGATGACATGAAATGTGACGATCAGAGAGCGGGGTTTGAGTAAGTAAACAGACGCTTCATATTATCTGCCACATGGAGTATGTACTGCGCAGGACACTTCCTCTACAACAGAGTGTTTCGTAGCGATGTTTCATTTATTCGCTGCATATAGAGTAGTAAAGAACTGTGGAAATATACCTAAAGAAAAATAGAGTAATACCTCAAAATCATCATCATCATCACAATTAGCATCGTTTGTAGAGGAATTTGGCACAAATGGCGAATTGTAAGGTGACTTTCACATAGAGCTTAAAGAAGGTTTCAAACATCATGTTAAACAACACTAATTCAAGAAAACACAAGGAAAATGTATTATTATAAAGAAAGAAAACAGAAGGGAAAGTGTAGCTTCAACCTCCGCAGACCCAAACTACAGATCAGAATTTTCGATGATTTGTGTCATGCATTAATAAGAGCCGATATTCCTTTAAAATAAGTACAACATCCTTGTTTCGTAGCTTTCGTAAACAAATGTACTAAGAGAAAAACTCCTTGAGAAACATAATTACGATAAACATATCTACCAACAGCCTATGAAAAATGTCTAAATTACCTAACAGGTGAAGTAGCAGATAAAACGATTTTTGTGTTTATAGACGAAACAATCGGTCCTGCTCATAGGTTAATCGCTAATGTTATTGTAGGTACCCTAACGCCTGATGGTCCAGCTAAAATATTTTTCTTAACATCCGAAGAGATGGAGGAAGTTAACCTCTCTACAATTACTCGCTTGTTTAATGATTAAATATCCCTCCTATGGCCTGCCGGTATTAAGAAAGAAAATATTTTATTTATTACGGATGGGACTGCATATATGAGAAAAGCTGCTACAACAATATAACAATCATATCCAAAATTAATACATTTAAAATGTGTAGCACATGTTCTCCACCGAGTTGCGGAAGAAACTAGAACCTGTTTTCCGGATGTTGATACATTTATAAACAACATGACAAAGATTTTCCTCAAGGGACCTTCAAGAATTAAAATATTTAAATAAATGGCACCTGGAATTCCCTGCCTCCACAGCCATTTGCAACTCGGTGGGAAACATGGCTATAGGCTGCACTATTCTATGCCCAGTATTACGACAAAACTGTAAGCATAATTAATACATTTGATGATATAAAAATGTTCGCTATACGTGCAGTGAAGCAAATAATTTCACCAGTTTTTTTTGAAGACCTTTATATTCCAAATAATTTCAGTAAGATTGCAACTACAATACAAAATTTGCAATAATCTAAACTAACAATGTCGGAAGCTCTCGAAACAATAGAACAAGTTTCAGAAACACGGAGTGAAGTACAAGTGGGAACTGTTAAAGAAAGAGTAGCAAATAAACTTTAAAAGTGTTTTAAATAAGAATACTGGGTACGCAGAAATGTGAAAAATGAGGGACGTGTTGCTCAGTCAAGAAATCTCAAGCAACCCTCATACTTTGAATGTTTTATTTGCTCTTATTACGTCGTGCGACGTGGAATGTAGTTTTTCAAAATACAAAAATTGTCAAAGTGCTAATCACATGAGATTTACTTTCGTGCATGTACATTATTGTGCATTCGAATAATTGTAATCATGGTGTATAATAACATATATTTCTGTACTTTAAACCCTTATTCAAAATTAAGTAGCTTTATTGCACACTACAAATAACTAAACATACGATTATTTGTTTCCTTCTATAATTCTTTATCCTGGTATAACTATTTTTTTAAGCAGGGTGTAATGCCTTCCAACAAACATAATTTAGTTTATACTGAACTCTGCAAGTTCACAGGTACGTCATCCCTCCTTATATTCCGTGCATTGAATACTTGCTAGAACCCTGCTCCCTGGTGATGATGTTGGAAATGAAGCGCCAGGAGAGGCCTAATCTAAACTTAATCTAATGAGGTGAATATGATATTGATATAATGACGGCCACATACTGTTGGGGACCGTTTGGGCCTTAGAGTTTCCTAACATTTGTCTTACTGGTGAGGATAAACCTGAAAAATCTTCACCCAGGAATCTTATCCCTACAGAGAATCGAACTCGGGACCGCTGCGTAACAAGGCAGCAAGTTACCTTGAGACCACAGAGCTAGGCAGTGAAATTATATGAGTTTAAATTATATTAATATGAAAGAACATATATGGAGCTTCCTTTCCATATTCAATGGCTCAAAATTTAAATTGACTGACACCAAATTAAGCAACTAACAAAGTTCGCTACCAGTACACATATATCGAAAAGTCAGATTTCTTCTTTAAGGAAGAGTAGATGAGGGTGTAATTTATAACGAAAATGGTATGTGTTCTTCCCATATGCTTAATATTCATAATCACTGCCATCTATCAATACGTTGATTGCGAGATAAAACGTGAAAATAAAATAGAAGTTAATTTGTCATCTTTCCCCCCCCCCGCTGGATTTGAATTCTGGTCCATTATGCGCAGAGTTAACAATCCGGCTAATATATCGTGCTGATTGCCTGCAATGGTGTGAGCCTTAACCTCATATTATCCTAAGGTCCTTATATTGACAAAATCCTATGGGAACTTCTAAACTACCATACACACATTACGACAGTCTCTATATCATCAAAATTCTTTTTTTTATAAATGATCAATTTGCTGTTTCACATAATGTACGAGATCGTATCAACAGGGGCGGCGCGTCCATATATTTTCAGCGGTTCACTGAACCCGCAAGAAAAGTAGTAATTAAGAACATTAGTAAATAGTTGTAATTAAAAATAATTTCCTTGTACAGTGCGTTCGGAGCTCGGTTGGACCACTCCGCGGCGGCCCTCCGCAAACGACCGGCAAGTCACCGGCACTGAGCACCATCCACCGTGCCAAAACCACAAATTACAAATTACTACTGCATCAACCCACACCAGGCTCACCCGCATCACACCAGATATTGAAAGTGATAACCCTGAAGGCGAACACACTCCCCACATCTCCGAAAACAACTCCGGCACACTCGACCGACAACGAGAAGGAAAATAAACGTTTAGGCACTGAAAGGTATGTAAAGATTGAAAATCTGTATATAAAAATTATTTTTGTTATTACTAAACTCCGATGCATAAAGTACCAGTGAGTTGGTTAAAGGAAGAGACATTTTTGAGAGGCCTTGTTCAATAGAGTTAGTTTATAAATTTCAATTCCATTAAAATCATTATTTTAGAAGAGTAAGTAATAAGCATGAATTAGATTAAAATGGTATAGATGTTCTTAACTATGCTGATTATGATGAGCTGTGGTTGTTTGTTTATTCACCGGCACTTATTTTAATGCGAGCGTGTTTTTCTGCTACCTCGAGACCATAGCGTGCTCCGTGCAGGTGACTTGTCGGTTATATGCGTGTGACTTTGGCGGGGGTGCGCCGGTGGTAACCCAGGTCCGTCGCAGGGCGGTCCAGCCGAGCCCCGAATGCACTGTATTTTTCTTTATCAATATGTTCCATATTTTGAATTAGGAAAGTTTTTTTCTACAGTGGATATTTCGCATAGACAACTTTAGAAGTGTGGAGGTGCGTTTTTTCTCTGTAAATCCCCTTGAAAGCAGTTCAATGACTTAGGAGTGAGGAGAAAAGACATACTACTTAAGGTCATGTCCACTGTCGCTGATGTAACTACTAGAGCATACCGAATCTTAGCGGAACCGGACGAGTTCATCTAAAACTTCAATTATTTGATAGATTGTTACATTGAGAGCATATAATAGCCTATAATATATTATAATGGCATAATAAAGGTTGTTTCAATTTTAATATGTAATATTAATAATAATATTATTATTATTATTATTATTATTATTATTATTATTATTATTATTATTATTATTATTATTATTATTATTATTATTATTATTATTATTATTATTATTGGCGGCCCGTGGCGCAAGCCTCTCACCGCTGGGGTCCGAGATGGAGTGTCCATCACTCAATGTGGGTTTCGTGGTGGAAGGAAACGGAGCTTGGGCAGGCTTTTCTCGGGGGTTTCTCCCGTTTTCTCCTGCCACAATTTCATTCCACCATTTCTCCATACTCATCACATCCATTTCGTTTCATTTCATTTCGTTCCTCTGCCCCTTTGATGGTGCGTCAGATGTGGTCGGCCGGTACCCTTGTTAATCATAGACCATATAAAGGACTTCTTCTCATCTCATCCCTCGATCTGACCCTGAGTTTGACACGAGTTGAGGATAGTATATTATTATTATTATTATTATTATTATTATTATTATTATTATTATTATTACTAGTTTTTTTGCTTAAGCAGTACGTTTAGGCTATTTCGGTGATATATTTTTTTTCAGACTTTCGAATGCTTATGGAATACATTAACTTAGTTTTGAAGCTAATTTTAAGAATGGTATAGTTGAACCCCCTAGACTGTTCCGCCAGGAGCCGCTACTGTATATCATTGTTAATATTCTGTATGTTCGTTTTAATTTAAATGCCCCCAAGTATTATCACATCGGCCCGTTCCTTTGATATTAAACTTTTTATGAATTTGCTGTGCGTTTCTATTGTGTTCAATTTTTTTAATCAATTCTAAATTAATGTACATCAAGTCACTTGTATTTATGAACTCCATACCTCAAGCCACATCATAACATAAAAGAAAACATGACTCTATGTAATTAGACTTCCAATTACACTTCATTACTCTTCGCTCTATTCATGTTCTCTCATTATGATATAACTCTAAGACCTAACATCAGCAACGATCAAATAATAAATAGGCTATGTTTAAAAAGTCCACCGCTGTGGTCTCGAGGTAGCGTGCTGCCTTGTCACGCAGCGGGCCCGGATTCGATCCCCGGTCGGGGCAGTTTTTTTGGTTGAGGTTTTTATCGGGGTTTTTCCTACCTGTAAGACAAATGTCAGGAAAACTTTAAGGCCCAAACGGTCCCCGAAATCATATGACCATCATAATCATCCTTATCATTATCATCATCACCATCATCAACCTTCACCGGTGTGGAAAGCAACGGGAAGCTACCACACCTACACAATTTCCTAGTAAAGCTGCGAGCATAGCATGAAAATGCTATGATTGCAGTGAAGGACCTGCCTTCGGGCAGATTTTCTATGGATGGATGGATGTTTAAAAAGTCAGTTAAGATATATATATTTATTATACGTGACGCGGAAACAAGACAACTTTCTTAACCATACTTTATCCGCGAAAATTTACAACATAACACACAGCAACGGAAATGGATTTTATACGAAGGCAGCAAGAATTTCAAGAAAAGAAACAATTAGGAACTTAGTTATAAGGGAGAAATGAAGATTGAAGACACTATTTTAGATTGTATTAAAACTCAGCAATTAAAATGGTACGGACATGTCCAGCGAATGGAAGAGGATCGACTACCAAAATCTGTTTTGAAATGGAAACCGTAGGGAAGACGAGGCAGAGGAAGACCTAAAACCTCCTGGAGTCAGGGACTATGTTTATACATGAAGGAGAAACATCTACAACCAGGAGATTGGATGGACCGACAAAATTGGCTATTAGGTATCGGACGATGTGAAAGACATTAATCAACCGATGATCTATCTATATATTATTTTCTATATTGTTTTAATTTATTTTTATATGTTGTACAAGTACCTAGGTAAATTAAAGAGCATTGTGTTACCGTGACCACACTATCTTAGAATTAGAATAGTTATTATTTAAGCATATTTAATATTCACATTTGAATTACATATATTTATATCTTGGTGCAGTATTGACAGGGATAGTGATTATCATTGTTCGTACTTTGGCGTCATAATGGGACAGTATGGCTTATTTTATATACAGTGTGTCCCATTCAAACCTCCTACATTTTAATTAATGATAAGTAACGAAGTATGCAGAATTACGATTAAGGCCGGTATTAAACGTAACAGAAACTCGAACAATTTTTATTACACACATTGCCACACACTAAACACCTCTATATGTGCATCATTAGTAGCACGAACAATATCAAGTCTGTATTCGATTTCGTGCCACGTTATGTCCAACATGTCCATTGATACTGTTGCAATTGTGCCAAGGATACGGGTTCGCAAATCATAAAGTACTGGAGTCGCAAAGACACGGTCTTTTACATACCCCCAGAGGAAGAAGTCCAGTGGAGTGATGTCTGGCAAACGCGGTGGTCAGCAAATTTATCCGCCGCATCCAATCCATCTTTCTGGGAAGGATTCTTTGAGTGAATTCCGAACATCCAGGCTCCAGTGTGGTGGGGCTCCATCTTGCTGAAAGATTACTTAGGGTTGCAGATCAGCTACTTGGGGGTACAAGAACTGTTCCAACGTGTCTTGGTATACCGGGACAGTTAATGACTTCTCATGGAAGAAGAAAGGACCTATAATCATGTTCTTCATTACGCCGCATCAAACGTTTACTTTTGGGCTATCGCGGACGTGTTCACGGTAGACGTGTGGATTTTGCATAACCCAGATCCTTACATTGTGCCGATTAACAGATCCTGATATATGCAACGTTGCCTCTTCAGAAAACAAGACGTTTCAAAGAAATTGAGGATCCTTGTCAATACGATCCAGCATTTCAATAGCGAATGCCTGTCGTAGTGGTCTGTGATCTGGCTTTATTTGTTGAACAATTTGCACCTTGTAGGGGTACACACGAAGCCGCTTATGAAGCACTCGATGCACAGTTGTTCTGCACTTGAACTGGCGGGAAGCTTGGCGAATTGATTTTTTTGGACTTCTCTGAAATCCTGCTCTAATTTCTTCAATATTTTCTTCTGAAACACGTGTACGAGCACCTCCTGATTCATTTTTAACGCTTCCAGTCGCCAGAAACTTCTCAAACCATGTCTTAATGGTCTTCCCTTCAGGTTCATTTCATCCATATTCTCTCCGGTAATTTCTTTGCACGTAATTATTGATTTCGTTTCTGCATACCAGAAAACAGTTTATGCTCGTTGCTGAAGAGTCGCCATTTTGGTTTGTCATTATTGTTCAACATGGGTCAGATGAATTAACTGTAACATTGAAATTCTTTGAGTTTCTCTTTCTTTTAATACCAACCTCATTTCATAATTCTGCATACTTTGAGAGTTATGATTAATTAAAATGTGGGAGGTTTCAATGGCACACGGTGTATATTAACACAATTTGTTCTCTCTCTCTCTCTCTCTCCTCTCTCTCTCTCTCTCTCTCTCTCTCTATATATATATATATATATATATAATATGTCGTTCAGGGCTCCTGGCGCAATAGGCTAGACGCTCGAATCTCACTGCTGGGTTCCCGAGAATCCATGTGGATTTAGTGGTGGACGAAACGGAGCTTGCGCAGGTTTTTCTCGCGGTTTCTCCCGTTTTCCCCTGCCACAATTTAATTCCACCATTTCTCCATCCTCATGTCATCTATTTCGTTTCATTTTGTTCATCTGTGTTGGTGTGTTAGGCGTGGTCGGTCGGCACCCTTCTCATTCACAGATTTCTATATAAGGGGTTCATCTCATCTCATCTCATCTCGTCCCTTGACCCGACCTTGAGTTGGACACGAGTTGAGAGGATATTTTTATATCGTTCAGATAATGCTTAACACTTTGACGTACTACTTGTTGAATGGTTAAATAATCTGCGAGTTCGATTCCTTACTGTTACCTATAAAAAATATAGAGACAAATTACTTTAAGCCACCATCTGTCGATTTAAGAGAATTGAATTTGCGATTTAATATATTCACCTTGCTATTTACTGGGTTGCGAAGTATTGAGATAATATCGACCTTCCTTTGTTCGTGTTAAAGATATAAGTTAATGTTGACCTTCCCTCGCACGTGGTGAAGACGTCAGTTAATGTTTCGTGAAACTATTATCTATAAGGTAAACCGAAGTTCTAGTCTTAATAGGAGGGTCGAACCTCTTACTAGTTTACAATCGTTTCACAAGTCTTAACATCGAATTTACGTTAGTTAATGATTTTTGGCTGGGATATGCTTAGATATACCCTCCAAAATTCCCAAATTTTCTAGCGTCTATAATGTAATTAAAAACTTCCCCATTGGAGTTAAATTTTGATTACATTGAGGTCTAGTAGGTCATAAATTTATACGACTTAATTAAACATTTATTTACTACAGAGTTTTGAAGTCCTAGCCTAAAATGCTTGCACGGGGGTACAGATAGTTGATCTCTCTTCACGGAACCTAAAATCAATTTGTATGACATACAAGTTATCACGCAGAGTCTGCAGCTGGGCCCAAAATACAGATCTAATTCATATTTTTTATTAAACACCTCTAGTGTATTATTCAACATGATATAAAGAGAAGGCTAATCATATTTTACTTTACTGATGATATAATTTACGTCTATCATGAGAGGGATGGGATTTGCTATACAAGCATACAAAACTTAGGTTCAAGTTCAGACTGACTCAGTTAAGCAAGCTATAAAGAAAAAAAACATGTAAGCGTAACTAAAAGTGAATGTAATTATATGAGTCAAAAGTATTAAATGATACATATAGATGTTACAAAGAAGTGAAATATATAAAATAATGTACAATGAAAAATAATGGGAACAGTCATCAATATAAAATAACAATGATAATGTTACACTCATGCATACCAATGTTCTCAAACACGCTTAACTTAAACAATGTTCTTCTTAACAGCTTGCTGAAACCAAGGGTTGATTCGGACTGTTAGAAATCACAGGCTCCGGTCGCGGACTCATTCATCGCGCATCCAAACTAGCGTCGATGACGTAAAAAGGGGAAACTAGGATGGGGTAAATTAGGAGAAGATAGAGCACAGAACATACTCACAATCACAGAGTCTTGAATAATGCGTTTCGGCAAAAAATTACGTCATCATAGTACATGATTTTCTATTTACTCGTTAAGGTAATAGCTGGCTCCATTAATTCCTATGATTTATGGCTATAACTAATGGAAATTTAGTGCTACTTCTTTTTTCGAAAGAAAGGAAATAAATTTTGATGTAAATTGCGCAAGGACTGTTCTACGAATAAATAAGTACATTAAGAATACACTAATAAAGACTTAGGAAACTTGGATAGTACTTACGTACCTACACACTTACATAAAAAATGTATATAAAATTGAACATATTAAGTCTACGTCAATAGTATATACACAATAATACACATCTACATTCATACATAAATAGTCCACGCATAGATATAAAAATGTCACTTTGTGCAATAACATAAAATATGGCTACAAATCATACTTAAAAACAATTCACCCATGCACTTTCACACACACACATGCATACCACGCCTATTCAACTAACAAACGTAATATATAAAATAATTGAAGTTCGTAATCAAATACCTCATCGAAGTTCCCAAAAATATTAGCACATGTTTCTTCATTGATCCCCAATTTTGTCATCTCTCAACTTCTTTTTTATGCCCAAGGATTTCCAAATTTTTACTTCGCGCTCGACCTCTCCAACGAGATCTCAATACTCCACTCTCCCATGATCCGACGTGAGAAATCTTTCCGGCAGCAATTGTAATCTATGTAGATATGTCTCTCTTTACAAAACACTACAGTATGTAGCAAATTTTCCACTCAATGAACAGAGGACATAGTTTAATGCCGTTTAAGCTTGTTAAATTATGCACCATATATCACTTCAAATAGAATCATGCAGTAGCATTTCTATCATCCAAAGTATCAATATACTTTCCCTCCCCGAGGTAATTCAAGTTCTGATTGCAGGGGATCGATATTTAATAATCATATTACATATAAATAAACGTTATCTCGGTCAAAACATAAATTTATTAAGTTGACTTTCAATCTCCTTATGTGAGTTAATTTTCAAGACATGGTTGTTTATAAATAAGTGATACATAGTTACCATCACCAAGACAATTTTAGTTTTTTTGTATATATACAAATTTAAATATTTTTTTGCTATTCAATGCCTTTATGAAATGCCTGTCTATAACAATAAGTCTCTTCTTAACTTACCTCCAAATATTTTTAATATTTCCAGTGTTCGTCTTCCATACCTAGTCCATCCATATATCCTTCACTCCATTGCACGCCGATTATCCAGTCTCTGAAGTATACTGCTTTCTCTGTTCCTTGTAACACTCTACTTTGAGCGTGCTCTGGTCCCCGTTTATTATGTCTTAAAATATCTATAATGTCATTTGATAGATAGGTTTTATTGTCAACAACATAGTACAATGTATGACGTCAATCAACAATGTTAATTTATGTGGTGTATCGACCAGTCATTGCTAAAATGTTGATGAACACTGAAGAGAGGGTTCAAAGTCAATACTGATTTAATTATTCTTTTAAATATATAATCTTAAAAGAATTGAAGACTACGCCAATTTTGGAATATATTAAACAGTACCAACTAAATTCGAAACACCATCTTGAAAGAATGATTTCAAATCGGACCACCAAAGCTGTTTATAATTATATACCAAGAGGACGAAGATCACTGGGCCGTCCTATGAAACGCTGGAGGGAAACTTTTCTATAGGATCGTAACATGCCTTGGCCTAAAACTTGGAAGAAAGGAAGAAGAAGAAATATTGAAACATGAAGATTCTTTAAGCCATCTGGAAGAGTATTGAACATATTCACGGATATCACCTCATAACTATTTTAAGTTTTATTAAACTTATATTTATTTAAGTATATATTGCTTCTATTCCTCGTATGATATATAAAAATTTCTTAAAGTAAATAAATAAGCAAGAATAAAACTTTCCCTAGAAATTTGAGGCCAACCGGAACCTTTATAAATATTATAATAATTACACATATATTATAGGAACATTTTAAGTTACCTTCCCAGTCATGAAGAGATATACAGAACGTATATTTGTGTAAATTATTTGTTTCATAAATTAAGCAACTAAGCATACATTGATGTCAGAGTAAGAATTTCCAATTTCGTAAAAAGTGAGTCTTTATAATTTCATAAATTTGTTATACTTCGATGTCGAGTAAATATAAAGATGAGGTGTTGTTTCTGGGTGCAATCTTAATAGCATATTTATGTTTCCTCTATTGTAATGTTAACTCTTTAAATGGGACGAGAATGTCTAATTCCTTAACCCTATAGGTAGATAAATTATTATATTTTATTTCTTATACATTATATCTCTAAAGACATTATCTCTTTCCATGAAAAAAAAAACTTTTTTTTGTTTGCATATACTATTAGCATAGTGCAAAATGTTTAGCATGGAAGAACGTGTTACCATTGTTTGTGCACGGGTATGCGGATTGTCATATGAAGACGCCAGACCTGAATTTACCCATTAATTCCGCGACCAGCCCCAACAAAGGCACACATTCGCCTGCTTGTAAACAAGCGTACCTGTAGTGATGAGGCACGTCAAGGACGAGCGTGCGTATGAGCAGAAAGAGTGCAGCATGTTAAAATTGCCAGTGATAGTCCGAACACATCAACTCGACACCTCGTAGAGAGTTCAATGCATAGTGTGGAAAATTCTACGTTTAATATCACGTCTACTTGATTTACGGAATCGTATCACAGAAGCAGCAGGTTTTTTTACGGATTAAAGTTGAGGTCTATGTTACGTTTCACATCTGAGAGATTGGGTATGCGTTTTCGCCTAGATGGCGGTCATGTACAAAGACAGTGGAATATGTGTAAAACTTCACAGTAACATTGACTTTTTAATCATTGACTTCCTCCATTGAAATGGATAGTGAATTTAAAGACAACCTGTACTTTTGAGCAGTATTTTAGTTAATGCTGTAGGTAAAAATAATAAATTTAACTATTTGTTAGGAAACAAGTCAAAATTAACTCCACATAGAGTTATTTTCATATCTAATTATCACTTTCTTCCTTGGTGAGGGTGATCGTTAAATGACACTACATTTGCCAGAACTGAATCCAGTATACGTTGGGGGTTATGTCACACCCTTTGTTTGTTCCGATAAGATTTATGTCCGCAAATGTCTGCACCAACGAATTTTCGGCGCCAGGAGTAATAGCGACGCAGAGACTTAACGGTTTTTAAAAAATTATCGAATTACAGTCAGCGTTGGTAGCCTCAAAGTTTGTGTCATCGACTTAAAATTTATGGGTTACCAAAAGTCACTATCAATAAGAAAATTCATATATCTAAATATTCCATGTTCTAGCCTTGATATTTATCGGAAACCAGATATACAGTTATAAGAACAGTTAAGCCTCATATACTGTGATTGGAAGGACACGTGGTACGAATAGGGAATCAAAAATGGGCATGGAAGCTTCTTGTAAGAAGACCAGAGGGAAAACGCCCGGCTGGTAGACCAAAGACGGGGTGGGAGAATAACAATAACCATGATTTGAGGGAAGTAGATTATATGGGGAATGATTGGAAAACATCAGCTCAGGATAGCGATATGTGTAGAGCTTATGTCCGCGCGGTCAGGAACCTATGGGTTCGATAGTGCGAGTGAGTTCGTTAGTTAGCTGGCCTTGAAGTTAAAATAATAACATAACAATATTGTTTATACACAATATTCATTAGGTTTCAGCTATCCGTGCGAGAATCAAGTTTTCGTTTGACCGAGTGTCATTTCATACTTTCACTAGGATGTACAAATATACTTATAACAACATTGAGAATATACAAAGCAATGGTGCCCAGCAGAGTAACAAAACGTATGGTATGGAAATTTGAAATTGAAACTCTTTAATTTTAAGTTAAAATTGTTATCTACATAAATGAATATCTTAAGACGGTCATCAGGAATTTCAATATTGGTGACACAACAGACAAAAGATAATTCTTAAAATTAAATTTTAAATTTCATTAAATAAAAAACGACAATAGTATGACCACATAAGGAGAATATTGGAAGACAGACACCCACTGAGGATGTTATAATGATCTTCGATAAAACGACTGGATGTTACAGGAAGAGATCTTTCACAATTTTCATACAAAATTTTTAATTCGGTCTCAAAACGATATACAGTACAAACTCATTGACTGTTACATTTGTTTACTCAGCATTTCTTTTCCTTTTTCTCTTTATCCTTAATTTGCCTTACTAGATAACCGTTTACAACTATTACCATTTAATATATATATTTTAATTTTATATTCTGAATATCCAAGTATGATACGGAACAGTTGAACGTTTACCTGAAGTCATAGCAGCACTGTTGCTGCGTCGCACGGACGTAGATACTGTGTATACTCAGGAACAAGTAGCAAATGAAGCACTTACGCAGCTTACTTAGGGTAATACCACTGCACTCCTCGACGCTAGAGATTGACGTGAAACGAGTGTACGCGTGATGACACGGAATTAGTTTGCAAAACATTCACAAGGAGATCAATGTTTAGGTTTGTCGGATAATAAAGTCGTGAGTCTCGTAGATTTACTTTGTTTAAAATTTCAAACCACAAATAGAATTTAATTTGACGAGAAAAATATACGTCTGAATCGGAATTTGAAGCCGATGTCTCTGGTTCTGTACAAATAAGATGCCTATGAGCAATATTTGTCGGCCGTTTCACGCCCAGATTTGAAATGGAATGTTAATGGCCTTTGCAGTTAAAGATAGCAGATAAATAAAATACTGTACACCTACCTACCTATCTATCTGTCTACATGTACATGGTCAGAATGTCCGCAAGGCATTTACATTGTTAGCCTCTTTCACTATCGCCACATATGGATTTCAGTATAAGGCTATATCCAATTAGTATATTAAATATTCGATTATTGTTATATTATGGCGGAAAGCAACGGGAAGCTACCACACCTACAGTTTCCTAGTAAAGCTGCAAGCATAGCATGAAAATGCTATGATTGCAGTGAAGGACCTGCCTTCGGACAGAATTACTATGGATGGATTATGTTATTATTATTATTATTACTATTATTATTACAATAATATACTCGTATACAACAATATAGAAATTATTCAATATTTTTATAGCTTATACATTATTATAACTCAACAGGAAATATTAATTAAAGAAACAATCCTTTAATATGGATTCAACGGCTGTTCAAAAAAGATCATTTAATAAATAGATAAATTAAATTAGGATTAAAACTAATCCCTTAGAGACTATACCAAAATGTAATTTAAATTAATGCCCAGTAATCTGTACCGACGCGACGTTACGTATGAATTTCCTAATTTTCCCTTCCATTATGGTTTTATGGCGATTATTCTAATTATAAAATTATTAATTTAATCTTCATGACTAGCAAATGCAAAAGAGTAATCATATATTGAACATAAACATAGACACATATATGATGGGTACACGAGAATAATCAGGTAAGTAACTTTTTGTCGAATTGCAGTTTGAAATGTTATTAGATTCTCCATAAAAAAGCAGTATAATTTATAAGAGTGATACAGCAAATTTACAGTTTAGTCTTGGGTTTATTTACCTCCAAATTGTGACACACAGGGTAGGAAATATGGATGTTTTACAATTAAATGTACTTTTTTTAGGATTAAAGAAAAATTGTACTACCTGGAATTTTCCCTTGACCTTCATTCTGTATATGATATTTATGACACACTCATAGGAACTAAATATATTAAACATACAATACTCTTAACTGCATATGTGTTTTTTTAAGGATAATGTGTTTATTTATGGTATGAAATATTTCGCGAAACAAATGGTTGAGGTATGAGGTTCTATTCATGGTACGTTTGCTAGTATAGGACAAATTTTGGTACTCTTAATACAGTGAAATATTTTAAACTTGTCTTAAGAAATTACCACGGTAAGTCCAGTTCTTTCCTTATGAAGCAAGCTATTTATATATCTGAAATCATATAAGAAACTAATAAATACATGAACACTGTTTTTTATGATGAAGTAAAAAAAACTTTGTGCATAGAAATTGTTTCATGAATAATCAAATTTTACCCTATGCTTTAAACAATTGTATAAATATTATTATATTTTATTATTATTATTATTATTATTATTATTATTATTATAGGTACTTTATATCAATTTGCTATATTACAATTACAAAATATTTGCATACACTTAGTACATACAACTAACTAACTAACTCACTGGCACTATTGAACCCGTAGGTTCATGGCCGCGCGGACATAAGCTCTCCATATATCCGTATCCTGCGCCAATGTTTTCCAATCATCCCCTGTATAATCTACTTCTCTCAAATCATATTTAGTTATTCTTCCACCTCATTCTTGGTCTACCAACTGGGCGTTTTCCCTCTGGTTTTCCTAAAAGAATCTTCCATGCACGTCTTTCATTCCCCATTCGTGCCACATGCCCTGCCCATCGCAGTCTACGACACTTAACTGTTCTCATTGTATCTGGCTTCCTATGAAGAACATGTAATTCACTGTTACGCTGTCTTCTCCATTCACCTGTCTGTTCATCTCTCTTTGGTCCAAAAATTTTCCTAAGATCTTTATTCTCAAATACTCGTAATCTCCTTTCCTGCCTTAAAGTAAGACTCCATGTTTCGCATCCATATAATATAACTGGATAATAGTTATATATATTTTCAGTTTAACGTTTTTTTAAAGGAGTTGGGAAGTCAAGAGTCTCTATAATGCATAATAACATGCATTTTCAGAATTGAGCCTATGTTTTATTTCCTTGTGCATCTCATTCCTGTTTGTGATTATTGTTCCTAGGTATTTGAATTCAGCCACTTCCTCAAAATTTCCCTCATTTGTCATTAGATGTCAATTTCCATTATATAATGTATTTTTATGTGTGACCATATTTAGTACATATACATATGTTAAAGATCATTTTTATATCGAAAAGAAAAATAAAACTCACATTTCCAATTGTGATTTTAAACTGCTTCCGCATTGAAATTCGAATTCCATACCTCTAGAATTTACTCATGCTGTTCTATAATCGGAACTACAAGGAAGAGGAAAATACCCTTTAATGTACCTTGTAGGTGAATAAGCAAGGAGCATATTTCTTAGTCAAAAGGATTACAATCCTTCCTGCAGCCGCAATGAAATCGGATAGTCAAACACCTAGCCATTCAAGTCACCTGCCTCATATTGTTTCAGTTTCTAGAAATAGTGAAATAGAGTCATGTTTTATAATTTCATAAAAGACATTTATTTTAAGAACTATTTTCTACAAGAAATAACTTTACTTGTTTTCTTCTTTAAATAGTACATATAAGGCAGATTATTCTCTGTTTATAAAAAAATAGAAAATAACCGAAATAATTGGCTCAGAAGGTAGTGTTTGAGGTTAGAATTCGAGATGTTCCGGAATCAAATCTGGGATCACTCAAGCTAACAGCTTATTTTATTTCTCTGGATTTTCTTAGTATTCATGTCATTATAATGTAGATTTCATAGTAACATTAAAATAATAAATAAATCAACGAACCTGTTCAGAAAAATAGTACATTTACCAACAGTTAGTATTTAATAGCTCAGGTCACAAGCGTCGCAATTCAATCTGGGTGTGAAAAGGGTAAATTTTGCTCAGAGATTTTTTCATCTGGGCGGATGTTCTTTTACATGCCTTAAATCTACGACACGGTACCCAGCGGCTGAAGTTCACTTCCAAAGAAATCCCTGACCGCGGCCGGATTTTAAGTCGCAAACTTCGGAACCAGACGCGTGCATAGTAACCTTTAATCATCAGGACCGACCATGTACCCCACTTCATTGGGTACATACAAATATTACAGACGTGATTTGACATTATATGTAAACAGTCAATACTTGTAAAATCCATTTTAGTCACATATGAGGTTACGTTGTACTTTTTTTCATCATCATCATATTTCTTTCTAGGATTAGGTCAATGCGACCTGTTCCGTTCTCTAGTTCATCGTTTCCTCGGCTGTCCAAATAAACTTTTTTCATGCAGTTTCTCGGTGTTGATCATTCTGGGTAATCTTGTATTGTCCATTCTATCTAAATGTTCCTTTCATCAGTATTTGTGCACTTCCAGTTTATCGAGTATCGAAAATATAGCCAGTTCATTTCGTATCGACTCTATCCATGCGTGTATATCCTTTTACATATCTTGGTCAGAGCTTGAATGTGTGAGATTTATTTTTCATAACTGCCCAAGATTCAGATCCATACAAAAGTACAGGAACAGCCATAATCTTATAAAATCTGAGGTGAGTTCCTCTTCGAGTCTTTCGGTGGGTTCTTCTTATGTTGCCGCACATCATTTGATAATGGTTTAATTTACATCATAATCCTAACTATATGTTATATCAGAACCAATATAGTTGAAGTGTGCTATTATTTCATTATTGATTAATATTTTTGCTCTGACTGTTAATTTGCTCTGAAAAGCCATAACTTTATTTTTTTAAGTTGAGACTTTAAGATTATAATAGAGTCCTAATTAATTCAACGCGTAAATGGCTCTTTAAGTCATCCCCTGATTTCTGTATGATTACCAGATCATCTGCATACATTAAAATGTATTTTTAATATTAATATAAGTACCTGATATATCGGGAGGCACGCCGTAGCGTAGTGGTTAAGGCTCTTCGCTACAAGCCGGAAGGTCAAGGGTTCGAGTCCCGGTGGGGTCGGAATTTTTAAACTGACTTAAACCCTCTGGCGGCACTATGGCCCAGGGGTCGACTCATCCGCTAACGGAAATGAATACCGAACACTTGTTTTGGGGGGAAAATTCGGACGTCACGCAAGACTGACAACCCGGCTGACTTGAAGTGCCGATTGTCCAGAAAAGTGGGAGACTTAACTTCCTACTACCCCAATGGCCTCCTGAGGCCTGTAGTGGGATCACTTTACTTTACCTGATATATAAGTCCTCCTTAATTAAAATGGATTTCTGTTTTAATAACTTTGTCAATTATTTAAAACCATATAGGCTTTGTTCTTAATGGGCTACATGGTTTTACTATTTGGCGAAATTATTTAAAGAAAATCCATTTTAATTAAGGATTAGATTATATTAATATTAAAAAATATATGTTAAATCGACTATAATTAAAATTAAATATGAAGTCTACAATCACAGGGCCGTAGGCTACATTTTAAGAAAACCCCGAAAACGAGTGACATCTTATACGGTTAACGAAGATTTAAATATAGGCTACTTATTCGGTACGAAATTCATATTTGGTACCTGATATCACGAAATATCCACTATCATGAAATTGTCAAACTTTACTCAAGCATAAAAGAAGAGGAAATGTAAAATATTCAAGAACGAGGTTTAATCCACTCACGAGAGAAAGAGGGAAAGAGGAATATTCGGACGTAAATAGGATAACACACACAATCATTCTTGAAGACATGGGAACCAGGACACAGAACCACAAGGATGGGGGGAGAAAGGGAATACAGTAGTGCTGGTTGTGTTACTCTGTCAGAAGCTGCGATGTTTCAGGAGATAATTAATCATTGTTCTCCACTAGCGAACACATCTGAATGCAAAAACCAGCTCAGTGCAGTCTCCCACATTGTTGTGCGTGATTATTTCCTGATTAATCACTCACAATTCACTTCAAAAGGAAATTTTAATACGTCCTAATGTGAATATATCTTAACAATTTTTTTTTTGCAGATGATGATATCTGTGTTAGGAAAATACAGTGATTAAGGAAGCTTATATGCCTACTTACAGGATTTCCGAACTATCATTTTCATCGCTGTGATCTCGAGGTAGCGTGCTGCCTTTTCACGCAACGGGCCCGGGTTCGATTCCAGGACGAGATAGGCTCCTACGTGAGGCTTCTTTTCGGGGTTTTTCCTCACCTGTAAAACAAATGTCAGGAAGCGTAGGGCCCAACGGTCCCTAAAAATCATCCGACCATTATATTATCATCATCCTTATCATTATCATCATCTTTCATTGACGTGGAAAGCAACGGGAAGCTACCACACCTATAATTCCCTAGTAAAGCTGCAAAACATAACATGAAAATGCTATGAATGCAGTGAAAGTACTATGGATGGATTTAAGTAATGTTAGAAAAATTCCAACATAAAGTAATGCTATTGATCATCGCTAAATAATAAGAATAACATCGGTAAGTTGATTAATTAATTTATGTCATTAGCATGGCAATTAAAGACGTGGAAATGGAAGAGCTCAGAGACATGTTATTTCACGCTGTGAGTTATTTTAAACATGTAACACACGGCTTTACATCCCTTCCCAAGGAAACCAATACTCAAAATGTATCTTCTCTTCTTCTTAGGCTTTCTCCCACTTATCGGTTTTCCGTCTTCAGTTTCCATTTATTTCAATCATTCTGATCTCCTTCTTCCAAATTCCTTCTTCTTGTAAGCCCATGTTTCCCTTAACACAGATTTAGGCGTTCTCCCCCTACAGGGAAGAGTTTGAACCATACTAATTTAGTTACACTTGTTTTCGTATAGATGTAATTTGAGTGGTCCGTAGTCAGCGTTCCGTCTCATACTGAGATCTAGGAAACCAAGGTAGTACTAGGACAGGAAAATTCGGTAAATTTTGCTTAGAGGCCTTTTCATTCAGGCTTAAGGTTCTTTTACGAGCCTGAAAATCTTCAGACTCGGGACCCAAGGCTTAAAGTCCTTCCCGGAGGACTTGCTCCTTGGGTTTTTCCATCCTAAAAAATCCATCGACCACGGCCGGGTTTGAACCCGCGACCCTCGGGACCAGAGGCAAGGTGCATAATCACTAGTCCACCGCGGCCGACCTACTAAATTCCTATCATCCATTATAGTTCTAACATAGGTTTCCATTTCCATTTTGGCCTGCTACGTTTATTTCTACCAGGGGGTGATCATTGGTATTTTTTTGGCCATCTTTCATTTTCCATTATTTGTATATGGACATACCATTTAAGAGTTTGATTTTCAATCCTCTTAACAGCTGATGTGGTGACATTAATTTCTCTCCAAATGAATTAATTTCTTATTTTATCATGTCTTGTTTTTTTTCTACGTCCTTAAAAGCGTTTGGCCCCGATATAATTTGAACCCGCCTAATTCGACAAGCGAACACGATACACAAACATATCGTTGCAATAATGCAGATAGTCTAGATTTGATTCGGTCGGTTGTATTTTTCTAGTTTACGTTTTAAAGAATTTTCCTCAACTGTAAGGCAAATTCCAGGAAATTCGGTCCACGACTTTTCTGAAAAATTGTCGACCTCATAATTATCAATCGTAAATACAGAAAATTGTAGAAATACATCAGAGACTTCTAGTTCACAAAATAAACCAGATATCGCAGTTACATCAAGTAAGAGTGAAATGTCTATTCTACTGATGTAAATGGTGATTTAGAGTGGACTAATAGATCTGGTGCCATTATATTCGGCGAGTATTAGTAGAGGGCACCTCTCTTTGAAATGAAAGGATTCGTTCATCATATTAGACGTGATACCGCTGGCAATATATTGTTATCGGGAAAGTAGGGTCTCTTGGAAGAACTGAACAGAGGACAAAGAACAAGCCGTAACATAAAAATAACACTGATCTGCATTTTAAAACTTATTTTTTGTTTTTTTAAAATCTGATAGCTGATTCTAAACGGAGTTTTGTGCTGAATTCGAAAATGATCTGCATTTACTCCCTTCACATCAGGTTTTCAAAATATTCATGAATAACTATACATTAAATTATAGCTCTGTAAAAGTAATAGAAATTACTTTCAACAAGAATTTTGCGTGAAAAACTAGGTCACAATTTATTTGGCACTAATTAACCATTACTTAATAATGATAATTAATAATTATAAGCATTCCAGGCATTCTTCACTTTTCGACTCATAATATTCTGGAACTGACTGTCCATCATCAATTTTTGAATTTGTGGGCCAACGATTACAACAGCTTTAATTTTTTCATAGGATAATGAAGGTAATGTAGCGCAAAGGTATTTAAAGCACTCACTGTCTTTATCTAGATTTTTCACAAATTGTTTCATTGAACCTAATTTTACATGGAGATGTGGCAAAAATACTTCTTTCGCCCGGTATTAAATTACTCCTAAGTGGCTACTGTTCCCTTTCCCAGTGTTCTGACCTAACTCTGCTATCCAAATCAAGGGTAATTTGTGAATCCAGCTTGCTGACCAACTAATAGTCCAATAATCATGAAATCTCCAGAGACTAGCATAGATGGTTTTCGTACTGCAGTTTTTGTAACAAAAACTTTACATTTTCATATGTCTCCTTTAAAACTAAAGAGTAGGCCACAGGAATGGAAGGGTAAATGTTTCCATTATGAAGCAAAACACCTTTAAAACTTTTTTGAGAAGAATCAATGAAGAACCTCCACTCTTTGGAATTATAGTTTATGTTATAAAATCTTAAGACAGCAGGTATGTCTTGGCAATTCACTACATTTTCTTTTTCAGCAAAAAAAAAAAAAAAGAGAGACAAATTCCTTCTCACGATGCCTATAACATGAAACATATGTACATTCAGTAAATGCTTTCTTTACTTTTAACCTACAGCCTAACAGTTATGCTGATTCTTTAGGCAAATTTAAATCACTCATTAAATCATTAAGCTCACTTTGATTAAAACATCTATCATGATCAGAGTTTATGGTTCATCATCCACAGGAGATTCAGATTTAGTGCTACTGGGTGCTGACGGCAATGTATCTGATTCAGGGTGTAAGGAATCGGAATATCAGGACCATGAAGTACAGGTTGAATGGCAGAGGGAATGTTAGGATATGCAATAACTTCCTTGTTTTTAGCATTATATCCTGCCACCTTAACTGTACAAAAATAACAATCGTCTCCATGATATGTAGGTTCCCTCCAAATTATAGGGATACCAAAGGGCAATGACTTCTTTTTTTCCGTTTTTCTAATTCCTCAACTCTGCAACAAAACTACGACACACTTTGTGAGGGCACCACGATTTATCTTGGTCTCCTAACTTTATGCAAAAGTATTGAAAGTAAGTTTTCTTTACAAAAGCAATTATATTCTTTGTTTTACTAATGTATATGACTCACATATAATTATAGTAAAACAGAATTGAATAATTTACACGACCACACATTTTTGTACGGACCTAGAGCGGATATAGTTATTACATTTTAATAAATATAAACTTAATTTAAAATATAAACACAATAAGAGTTATATCAATTCACATTTTAAGTAGTAAAGTTGAAACTATAAACTGTTGGGCCTTTTTAACAAACGATAAGCACACTGTAATATTACTACAGTACGTACATTACGAAAAATATTCAAAACACAAAAGTTTCAATTGTAAAAAATTCTGGCGAAAACGGATTTCATTTTTGCAATCAGTGTGAAATTGTGGTTCAGAAACGCTCATTTATTTCAAAAAAACCAATTCCATGCAGAACAGTGTAATTTATATTACTTGTATCATTGAAGTTAAAGTGGTTATAAATCTAAAAAAAAGTGTTATAACAAAACTAATGATTTCAATACATTAATATACTAAATTTGAATCCATAATCACCAAGAAGAAAAACAGAATTCGTAATGTTTAAGATATCAACCTTCGCACGTTATTAAGTGCACGGCAAATAGGGCTATTGTTGATTTGTAAATGGTACTTTAAAATAACCAAATAGAGAAGATAATATCACGATTTGAATTTATGCAGCTCCAAAGCCACCAGTTTTATTTGTGTAACTTTGTAATTATTTGTATGTATGTACCCCATACTTGCGGCGCGGTGTGGGGATACGGGTGCTCTCTAGCAGGAGCTTCTCAAGAAGCTAATTTAGTTACGTTCATTTATCTAAATAATACCTAGGAACATTAATCACAAATAGGAATGAGATGCACAAAGAAATTAAACATAGGCTCAATTCTGGAAATGCATGATATTATGCATTACAGGGACTCTTGACGACCCAACTCCTTTCAAAAAAGTTACTTGAAAATATATAAAACTCTTATTCTACCAGTTATAATATATGGATGCGAAACATTGCACTCCCACTTTAAGGGAGGAAAGGAAATTACGAGTATTTGAGAATAAAATTCTTAGGAAAATGTTTCGACAAAGAGAGATGAACAGACAGATGAATGGAGAAGATTTCATAACAGTGAACCACATGGTCTTTATAGGAAGTCAGATATAATAAGAACAGTTAAGTCTCGTATACTGCGATGGGTAGGGCATGTGGCACGAATGGGGAATGAAATACGTGCATGGAAGATTCTTATAGGAAAACTAGAGGGAAAACGCTCAATTGGTAGACTAATAATGAGATGGGAGAATAAGATTTACCATGATTTGAGGGAAGTAGATTATACAGGGAATGATTGGAAAACATTAGCTGAGGATAGGGATATATGGAGAGCTTTATGTCCGCGCGGTCATGAACCTACGGGTTCGTTAGTACCAGTGAGTTAGTTAGCTATTTATCTACATAGTCAAAGAGTGAGATGAGGTCAGCACATCGCATCAGTGTGACATCTAGCAGGCAACTAAGGTTGGATGGATGAAGGTCGGCTAGATTTTTCACAGAGGCATTTTATGCAGGTTTACGGTTCTTTCGCGGCAATAGTCCCTCCCAAATTATCATCATCTAGTGTATTTAAACAGATCATGAAGGTAAAACTTGTACTAGTTAACATTACTTTATAGCTGTAACGGTTTAAATAGAGCATTAAATGAATGTACTTCTGTTCATTTATTTGAGAAAACTTACATTTTTATGAGAAACTATGTATTACATTTATATTGTATAGACATAGTAACTTCACTTTCGTTGGCATTTTTTATCCCATGTGCGTTTTTTTTAATGTAGGCTAGTTGACTGGCATCCATTCTTCTAGCATCGTTGCACATGTCCTCCCCAAAATACATGACCGCACTTGCGTTCGATGCTTGTGTCAAGTAAATAGAATTGAATTAGTAAGTTATGTTGCATTTATAGTGAATGAAGTATTATTTCTCTCTAACCTAAATTAATTGAATACATTTCTTCCCTGTTTAACCAGTATAATAGAGTGGCATGTTCAAATATTGCAATTATTAATATTCGATTTCTGTAATGAAATAGGGCAACAGTTTTCAAATCTTCCCAAGCAGTATAACAAACGTATAGTTAGGTTAGTCTTACGAAACATTAATACAAATAAATTTACATTTCTCTCTATCATCAAAAATTCATACTAACCGTGGCCCGGGAGTTCAGATACTCATTGTGAGTGCGCCTCTCTATTTGTACAGTTTATGATCAGTTAGTTAAGTACAAATATTATTTACAAATATGGGTCGCACGGGCAGTAAGCCGTACGGGCTGTTGACAGTCCGTTACAATAAAGTAATATAGTTAAGTATATAAACGGAATGTATACCTGGTACAATGGATTGTACGTCACCAGTACATTTCTAATGCAGGATACGCTTTTTGAAAGACACAGCACCTAAACTGGTTTGTCCTTTCTCTTTTCTGTAGCCAGTGTGCAATTATTGTGTGAGCGCAGAAGCTCTGAGAGTACGTAATCCCCTAACATTGCTTTAAATCTACATATTTATATTACTTCCATATCCACCGCTATTGTCTCGAGGTAGCGGGCTCGGGTTCAATCCCCGGTTGGGACAAGTTTCCTGAGTGAGCTTCATTCAGGGTTTTTGCTCACCTGTAAGACAAATGTTAGGCCCAAATGGTCTCCGAACATCATCTGGCTATCATTATCATAAATATCATATTCATTTTATTAGATTAAGTTTAGGATTAAGGCCTCTCTTGGCGCATCATTGCCATCGTCATCACCCATCATATAATTGGGGAGCGTAACCCCGTCTTCCATGTGCCCCAACTTCACAAGTGGCTTATAATACGCCAAGGCCAGGAGAGAATACCAGAAATATCGAAATGACAAACTGGAGGCATAGAATAAATTACTTTCATTTAGTACTTTTACCCTCTAATCACAACGTTAGTTCTCAGTTCAATGAAATATTAAACATACCGTATCACAGAACACTTAACCTCTTATTTCGCTGTGTCACTTTCTCGATACTGAAATTCGCCACCATTAGAAATAAGGAGCTGCCGATCAAATGTCACTTTCAAGTAAACGTTTACAACATTTATGAAAGCTCTGCCGCAGTGTCACTTAGGCTATATCGTATTGTTAGCTGATACTTCACAGAACATTTACACGTGTATATATAACTACTGCAGCATTTAAAGCGATTCTGTTCCTTTTATGTTAGTAGTAATTCATATTATTTCGATGTTTTAATAACAGTGTACAAATGAATTTATTCAGGATCTATATCGTACTTCACTGACTGATGAAAAATAAGTTTCTAAGGCCTTAATTGTATCGGTTAAATTAATTACATTATTATTATTATTATTATTATTATTATTATTATTATTACACTAGTAAGATGTTTAAGGTCCGACACGTAAACTGCAGCTCAGTAAAATGTATTACCTTTAATATTTGGATAGGACTAGCGATGTGTTAGCAGTCAGCGTTTCTGACTACAATTCAAGAGGTCCCGGGTTCGATCCCCGATCAGACCATGGGAATATTTCCTTAAAGGCAATTATTCCTGTGTGGCCCACGGTCTGGAATTTATGTTAAAGTTAGGTCAAGAACTCTCCTGGTGCTACATTTTCATTTACCAATCATCATATCATCGTGGTAACGTAATTCTGCCTTCCAGGTTCTCCAACCTAAGAAATTGATTACTATTCCGCCAATGCGAAGGGAGAAAGCCAGAAATGTCATATAAGATAAACTGGTGACATTAGACAATATATATATGCATTTTCTACTAGAGGGTAATTAAAGTCGCAAATGTATACAATTTACGGCGAAAGTGACCCTATCGTTCACGGTATAAGAACTATTCGCAGCCGAAGCATCTGACGTTAATATATTGGGTGTGAACCTAAGGGCTGGAATATAACTTTAATTAATTAGAGTGGCCATACTACTTTAATGTTATACAGTAACGTGCAATAACATTTTACACTGCATCTATAACCATCATGACCTGCAAACTATTAACGCATTTATGACTTGAACATTTCTGACATTACGTCTTGAGAAATGTAACGTAGGGTCCAGACATGTTGAGTTAATTTAGTCTATAATGTGTACAATCAACTGTCACGTGTACACATCTCAACACTTTCTGTGCATGTGTATGCTTCATTAACGTTCGGGCAGAGATTGCTTCAGGGCTTGTACTGATATCCACAAGTAATGCAAGGCTATCACAATAAAACTCGTTTTAAAAATATATTAAAAAAATATATATAAAATTGTTACTTAATGAAACCAGCGTTATTAAATATTTTTACAGAGTGGAAGTAAAATAAGTATGCAGAATATTTCTGTAAATATAATCAAAGTTTTTTAATCTATGGATCATACAACATATGGTAGGCCTACATATAATTTTACAAACGTTTATCCCTTCATTAATTTATTTTCATGGAGAAAAGTTGCCTTTTTTTCTACATTCTATAGTAGATGATGTCCACCGCTGTGGTTTCGAGGTAGCGTGCTGCCTTGTCACGCAGCGGGCCCGGATTCGATCCCCGGTAGGGGTAGTTTTTCTGGGTGAGCTTTTTATCGGGGTTTTTCCTCACCTGTAAAACAAATGTCAGGAAAACTTTAAGGCCCAAACGGTCCCCGAAATCATATGGCCGTCATCATCATCTTCATCATTATCATCCTTCACCGGTGTGGAAAGCAACGAGAAGCTACCATACCTACAATTCCCCTAGTAAAGCTGCAATCATAGCATGAAAATGCCTGCCTTGGGGCAGAATTACTATGGATGGATGGATAGTAGATGATACATATAAAATACTTTTTCCTTTGGAACGTTTCGATAAAATAATATATTACGCTCTTCAAATGTTACCAATTTTCGTTGCATAATAAACTTCACAATTATCTTCTTCACGGATTGAACTACAAAAGGTTCGTTCCGTTCTCATGCAGAAAACTGATCTCTCCATCGTGCTCTTGGCGGTCCCACACACATCTACCCTTGTAGCCTATATGTGAATGTTATATGTTCTTGATCAATTCTTTTAATGTGGTCGAACCAATGTTATTTGTATTCTTTGATTCGGTATGTTAAGCTCAATCGTAATATATTTGTTATATTTTTTATTTTGTAAAGTACATCCAGCTACAACTCTCAGGAAACTAATTCCTGCAGATTCTACTTTTTTTCCAAGTTCCAATCATACACTATGCGCATGCGCCAACAAATGCGAAGCGGTTTACACTATGGAATCACGGGATGTAGCCCACATATACACAATTTTTAACGAACCTAAAAGCTAACCTAACACAATCTAAGTGCTGTAATCTGTGAAAGACCAATCTGAAAATAATCTAACACAATTTAAGCACTATAACCTATGAAAGAATACAACACCCAAAAATTAAGAGTAAGTTCTGAATTTCTAAAGTATATGTGTACAGTTAATTAGTAACATACTCTATATTTGCTGTTTGCTGCATTTTGTTGTTGCATAGAATATTTGTTAACATCAATATAGCTTCCACGCCTCCATGCTAAGTATGTAGAAAAATATTTGAAATAAATATTAGAAAAAGTGTAAAACATCATTGTAAATGGTGTGAAATAATTTAAAAATGAAACCCTAAAAATAAAATTTGGCAGGAGTTTATGGAGGAATGAAATAGCCGCGTCATAGGTTGTAAAGTTTAGCCGACGATTTCTAATTGTTCCACATTGT
This sequence comes from Diploptera punctata, assembly GCA_030220185.1. Classification (NCBI taxonomy): domain Eukaryota; kingdom Metazoa; phylum Arthropoda; class Insecta; order Blattodea; family Blaberidae; genus Diploptera; species Diploptera punctata. The sequence continues at coordinate 353,785 of JASPKZ010004195.1, forward strand.
GTCTGAAATTATTCAATTTATTTTCGACACCCCTTGGGGTTTATCTCATGTTACATTATAACCCAAGTAATTAAAATTGTTTACTTGATCCATTAATCTGATTCCTATACATACTTTTGCACGTAGCAAAGACGACCCTTTTGTAATATAGGACCTGTAACTTCAGTATCTAATATGCTGAAGAATACCTTTTTAAAGAATTATGTCATAATAATTGAATATGTATTACAATTGTAGTTATTTGGCATAGTTTACAATATACGGAAGTGTTACACAATGAGTGGCCACACATAGTTACCGCTTAGCTATTAAAAGATCAGAGGTTAAAAACATTCAAAATAATGATGACTTTCCAGTAGGGAAGAACTTAGTTACATAATATTATGCATTGTGTCACACGTCCCTAACAAGTACCTCATCTTGCACACGAAAGATGGGCGTAACTAAACTATAGCGTCCTTTTTCACCCCATTAAGGGCGTTGTCACTCAAATTGTATATATATATATATATATATATATGTATGCTGTATCACCAAAGGAACACTACTATCAGAGGAAAACTTGGAGTAGCAAGTTTTAAATGAAGATATCCAAAGATACCAACAAGAATGGAAAAATCATCTGAGAAGAATGGCAAGAAATAGACTTCCAAAATTGGCATTCCAATATGCCCCAACTGGACATAGGGACCAAGGAAGACCAAAACATCGGTGGAAATATCAAGACCATCTTCGCTAGGTTTACCGTACAGGCCACATGGCCTAAAACGAATTTGTTCATGATGATGATGATATATATATATATATATATATATATATGTGTAAAAATTTACAATTGTAACCGGACAGATTATTTTCATCGGTATAACCAATAAGCTGTCTCATTTTTCTTCATTAAAGTCTATTATTGTTTACATTCTCAGCTGAGTTTCTTCATAGTTAGGTTTAACCCTATCTACCAACTACATCTCCGAAGATTACCTGGTCCTGATTCCTCTATTCTATATTAAATTATAAATTCTACTAGAACTTCAAGAAGATCTTCACCTCCTGAAAACAACACTTACTTTCTTTTAATTCTGATTTATATTATAATTAATCACTTTTAATTATAGAAGGAATCGACCAGAACATTACACTTTGAATCTTATAATTTTGTTTGATTTACATATATTTCCAAATCACATTCTTTTGATATAGCATATAACTTATGCACATCATATTGTAATTTTTTCAGTGTAAACAATTTTTGTAATAATAATAATAATAATAACAATAATAATAACAATAATATAAATTTTATTTAATTTCAAATTTTGCTTTAATTAAATTTGGTGCTAAAACCGACAACGGAATCGAAAATTGTACTCGTAGATGAAAAGATTTATGAAGAACGACTCATATGAGTCAATCCTAATGTTTTAGTAATGACCGTGTTTGCATCTGATTTAAAATTTTGCAGGTTCAAATGTGACTGGGGTCTATTAACGTTTACGGTATAGTAATCCTGAGTGGGAACTGAAGGACCTTTATCCTAGATTCAATGCACAAAAAAGAATATCAAGCCTGAAATAAAAGGTTTCTGAGCAAAATTTGTTATCCATATATCCTTTTTAGTTTTTAATCACAATATTATTGACTTCCGAGGTTTAAAAAAATATTTAAATAGAAGTATAACTACTTAATTTCGAATCCACTGTTATAAATTAAGGGCATTATACAAAATCACATAGATTTTGAGTTTCAAATCTACGAATTTAGCTTGAATTGTTTAAAGAATATATTACTTTTTAACAAGAAGAGCAATGATCTGAATTTAAACATTACATTGAGGCCTTTAATTGGTATAATTTTTATCAGCTTTTTAATTCTCGAATCATGTAGTCTTACACAGCTAGAATCTTATGAATTATTTATGCAAAACGTTAAAAACAAATATTAATATACTATTCTATCTGATTAAATGAAAATTGTATTGGATCAATCTGGAATCTAAAAATATCAAAATAATTAAAATGTATGCATATTATAGCCTATACAAGACTTTATTTTTATAGGCAATAAATAATTTACCTATCTTAACTATGTTCATCTTTACTACAGTTTATTACGATTATCTTCTTCTTGTTCATCATCCATCCATCCATAGTAATTCTGCCCGAAGGCAGGTCCTTCACTGCAATCATAGCATTTTCATGCTAGGCTTGCAGCTTTACTAGGAATTGTAGGTGTGGTAGCTTCCCGTTGCTTTCCACACCGGTGAAGGATGATGATGATGATGACGATAATGATAAGGGTGATGATGATGATGATAATATGGTTGATGATGATGGCTATATGATTTCGGGGCCGACACTTGTCTTACAGGTGAGGAAAAACCCCGATAAAAACCTCACCCAGAAAAACCGCCCCGATCGAGGATCGAACCCGGGCCCGCTGCGTGACAAGGCAGCACGCTACCTCGAGACCACAGCGGTGGACTTTCTTCATCATAATGTGTAGGATTTATCATCCTGCTTATTTCCAAAATCACTCCTCGGAGGAAGACGTATTGGATGTGCATTCACTATTTATACAGCTCCTTCTCTTGTTCTTCTCCCGTCAATTGGTCTATCTTATTACGATAATGATTATATAAAATTCTAATACTATCATTGATAGGAAAAACATTTTTCATTCATTCTTTCCCAGGTTTTGTAATCCTTTAAACATATTCCTGAATTATATATTTAAGTTATTAATGCCTCGAATCTCATTATCTTCTATATTTCTTATTTCTCTTCATTAATTTATTTTCTGAATGATTTCTTTATTCATTGCATCTAGTGCAATGATCCTCTTCGCTTCCTTTTCGTATCTAAATTAATTTACACATTTTCATACAGCTTCCTTAGAAATATACATTCTTTCAATCTCTAAACACAACCACACCATCTATTTTCTATTCTTAGATAAACTTTTATATTTTTGCGTTTTAATTTTGTATTCTAAAATTACTTCTAACTCTTGACTTTGCGCAAATTGCAACTTGCTGATAGAAATTGATTTATATATAATATAGTTCACTACTATTTATTAATAACCACAGAATAAAGCTCTAAGATCACAGATAAGAGGGTGTAGGTAGTGTTTTATATAACGACCTACTTTAACAATTCAGGCACGGACTTTATAATTCAAAGCTGGGCGTTATATTTTGATAGTGTTCTCTATTACTGAATTTAATCGAACGAACGATAAAAATATATATATATGTATAAACTGCCTTGGTAGTATTTTATAAAATAATGCTGTTTAAAATACTGATCATTGATACCGTAATTCAAATGTGTATGCGAATTTTTTCTAGTCCTATTATTTCAAGTTTTAGGTTAATTTACGTGCAGTAAATTTACGGACAGGATCCATGTATTTACTTTCCTTTCCTGAAAAAATATAAATTCAGATTTTTTACTTCTTTAAAATAATAACCTATCTTCATTTGCTGAGTTTGAGGCCAACAGGTAAGCATGACCACCATTGTGGCCTAGTGGTAATGTCGCTGTCACTCAGACGAAGCACAGGTTCGATTCCCGGTTGGAAGCGTTTCTTGGGAGATATTTTTCAGAGCTTTTCCTCAATTTAAAGACAAATAGCAGGATATTTTACGGCTCAATTAGTCCCTGAGAAACATTTGGCCATCATAATCTTACTTACTTACTTATTTACTCACTGGCACTATTGAACCCATAGGTTCATGGCAGCGCGGACATAAGCTATCCATACATCCCTATCCTGAGCCAATGCTTTCCAATCATTCCCTGTATAATCTACTTCCCTCAAATCATAGTTAATGTTGTTCTCCCACCTCATTCTTGGTCTACCAACTGGGCGTTTTCCTTCTGGCTTTCCTACAAGAAGTTTCCATGCACGTCTTTCATTCCCCATACGCGCAACATGTCCTGCCCATCGCAGTCTATGAGACTTAACTGTTCTTATTATATCTGGCTTCCTATGAAGACCAAGTGGTTCATTGTTATGTAGTCTTCTCCATTCACCTGTATGTTCATCTCTCTTTGGTCCAAAAATTTTCATAATCAAGCATGCCAATTAGTCTTGTGTGGTATGAATATATGAGTGAATTATGTGTCTTGTCTTAAATGTTCATGTTGTCTTGGAAGTGGCCCTATATTCAGCTGATCATCCTGGGAGACTCTTCATCTCCATTTCCTTGTGCGGTCAAAAAAGTATGTATGTCATCCATACGAGTTTTAAATCCTCTCCTGACAGGACGCTTCACTGATATGGCCCGAGTGGCGGTGGGATACGTAAATTGTATCTACAAATGGAGAGGATAAGCTAAGGAATATAAAGAAAGAAAGCAAGCACGGGTACAATTATAGCAGCAGCACAGGGATAGTGTAAATTATCTAATTCAAATGAATTGCTGATGCTGTCCGCACGATGTTTCTACATATTAGTACACACTCTAAGTATTAAAGTGGTGGTGGCGGCGGGCTATTGATTCAGCCCCCCTCGGATGGACACAGCGGGCGTCAGCAGGGCGTGGCCCGTTCCACACAGCAATATCTAATCTCGTCCCTAAACAAAAATATCCAGCCCCCGAGATGAGATTCACACCACATAAACAATACAAGTACGAATTGATTTTTTCCAACCCTAGTAATGTGGGTGGTATTTGAAGAGAACCCCACTGTAACGAAATGTACGACTTTCATTGCAAAAAATAAACTAGGGGCGTAAAACATGACGCGTAGAAAGAAGCTAGCAGAACTACTGTACAACATAAAGTTGAACATGGCTTTTTATAAACTGAGGAAAATTTCGTCCTCAATACAGTACACTCTCTCCATTTTCCTCAACTCAAATTCTTACACACTGCGGCATGAAAATTAGACCTAATTTTTTTTCTCTCTAATAAGGGACTAATAATAATAATAATAATAATAATAATAATAATAATAATAATAATAATAATAATAATAATAATTGTAATAATAATAATATTATTATTATACTATAATAATTGTAATAATAATATTATTATTATTAATTATTATTACTATTATTATTATACTATTATTATATGGAGCTGAAGTATTGGAAATTCAACAAAAACTAATGTCGATTGATATGGATTTCTTGAGGAAAGCTGCAAGTTATTCAAAATTAGAAGAAAAAATGTCATTACGAAAAAAAATAAATATTCAATAGTATAAAATATAAAATATAACGATATAAGCAATTACAATGGTATGGGCATGTACGACGAATGCAAGAAAAAAAGGTACCCAGGAAAAAAATAACATTGGAAAGGTGTCCACATAGAAGAAGAAAGAAAGGAAGACCTCGAAACTCGTGGATGCAGGAAATAAATTTAATAAGAGCAAGAGAGCTGGAGGACATGCAGTGGATGGATAGGGACGAGTGGAGAAGGAAAATAAAACTTTAGGCACATAAAGATATGTAAACATTAAAAATCTGTATATAAATACATTCATTATTATTATCATATTTATTTATTATTATATTTATGATTATTATTATTATTAAATATTTCCTTACAAAACTATTTTCCATAAAGGTAACTATTAGAATATCCAGACTCTTGATATGTTATTCAATTAACCTATAGGCGTAAAAATGAAAGAATGAAAAATAACTTATATTTTTAGGATAAGAACTTGCATCTCTTTTACAGCCAATTTTTTTTAAATATTTCACTAATGTGTTATTTCCATCTTGTTAACAGGTAAATCATCTTATTAGTGAATTAGATATTTTCTATAAGATACATGATTAAAATTCCCGATTTGTTATCAAATGAATAGTTACTTTTAGAAATTCTCTTTAATTTTAAATGTGGAAGTAAAAATACTTGTCTGAAACTGTAAATAAGATATCGCTGTTTTTCACAGGTTCAACAATTCCCACGGTCAACTATTCATCAAAGCTCTTTTAACACATTTAGTTTCATGATTCCATTCAAATTTCCTTTCTTTGCCTTATAAATGTTATCCTCAAATTTAAACACTTTTCTTTCGTTTAGTTTTATTTATAAAATTAAGAAGTCTTTCAACAATAAAGACAAAGGCTGAAAGTCCGTGTTAGTGTTTATTTTTCACATTTTTAAGGATAAAAATCATTGCTAATTACAACATCCTACGGGACTTGCGCTGCTTCGAGTCTCCGTGGGGGAGGAAATTTTCTCATGAAATTTCGTCGAGTATGGGACCGTTGCCCACCCAGTATCGTGAGGAATTCGGGTAGCTACAATATGTAGAGGCTTGAGGATGAGAAACCCAGCTATAACGGTTAGGGGTACCGACATACTGACCTCATGTCATCCCTATGTCATGTCCATACACTGGCTGGATTATCGTCTATCTTTGTAATTGACACGTGTGTGATGTAAGGCTAGCAGCCTATTGGTAGGCCAAGGACCTCACAGACTTGTGGAGTTTCTTTATAACAGTAAATTTTTATTTAAACTTTACTTTTTATATACTTGGTCAATCTATATTCTTTTGATGTATAACACAAGCTTATTTTACTAACTTTTTTTTTCAAATGCAGCTGATAATATCATCTTTAATGAATCGTGAAGTAATGCTTAATAATCAAATGCAGCTGATAATATCATCTTTAATGAATCGTGAAGTAATGCTTAATAATCAAATGCAGCTGATAATATCATCTTTAATGAATCGTGAAGTAATGCTTAATAATCAAATGCAGCTGATAATATCATCTTTAATGAATCGTGAAGTAATGCTTAATAATCAAATGCAGCTGATAATATCATCTTTAATGAATCGTGAAGTAATGCTTAATAATCAAATGGATCTTACTTGTTAGTAATACAATTTTTTCAAGCAAAATTTATCTTCACTATTGGGCTATAATATAAGGAAATGCAATTTTTGGGAGTAAATATGAATTACATAGATATATTAGGCGACTATATTTTTCCCCCTTTCTTTTTCGTTGTTTAACTTCTCCCTTTGCATTCACATTCACATATCTCATGACACCCGTATAAAGTACAGTAATCCGACTAAAGGCCCTCGAAAGCCCTTGGGGTAGTAGGACGTTTAATGGTCACGCCTTTCTAGACAATCGTCATGAAATGCTTGCCGAGCTGTCACTCCTGCGTGACTGCAGCCTTCACCTCTAGGACATAGTCTGATGTCAGAGGCCAAGTTGACCTAAAAGCGCGCCGCTAGAAGGTTTTAGGACATTTAAAAAATCCTGACCAACATCGGGACTCTCTGGTTCTCAGCGTATATTATTAACCTACGACCCTACCTTTAAATACGTCGCAAGATTGCCCACGACTACACAAATCTTAACACATCATATTTTTCATTGCAAACTTTGTTAGACGTTTATGTGCAAATGATGAAAAATATAATATGAACCACTTCTCTTTACCTACTACACTGTCATAATGACACATCCTCAACTGAGTATTGTGCTGGGTGGTACAGAAGAGAGAGCTGTCAAATAGCGAAATAAAAAATAATATTTTCAACAAATTAAGTTATATTATAAAGAAAATTAAATCCTTAAATTTAAGAATAATTTGATCAAGTAATAAATCAGTATTTTATTTAAACACTGTATTTAAATTAATGTAATTATAGTGTTATATCTCCCTTCAATTGATCACAATATATTAGTATTTTATTCAAATTATCAATTACTATAATAATAATGATATTATTTCTCTCTTCATAGTAAATAAACCTACCGTTTATTTTCAATGTTTGAATAATTCTATTCTCTAATGACCCGGGACTTAATATGGGGTTTTGCGGCGGGTCGTCTTGATAGGACTTACTAGACGTTATGTGTAAGTTTCCTAGCTCGGGATGTCGAGAATGGTATGGGCCGTCAATTATGCCGACCCAATTAGCAAAGAGCAACTGCGTAGTAGTTATTACCTAGACTGTTAAAGCTCGGTAAATTTTGCTTAGAGACCTCTTTATTCAGGCTTAAGAATCACTAAGAGCGTGAAAATCTTCAGACTAGGGACCCACGGATTGATGTCCCTCCTGCAGGATTTGCTCACTGGATTTTTCCTTCCTAAACCCCGGTCGGATTTGAACCCGCGACTCTGGGGACCAGAGGTAAGGAACATAACCACTAGACAATACTAACAATATTGTCATGAATTAACTTATTTATCTGAACTTTGGGAAATGTTCGAATCCATATATTTTCTGCTGAAGTTTCCGTCAGCTTATCGAGACCTTCTGCAGAGCTAGTTTTAAAGAAAATTCAGTAAATTCAGCGAAACGCATGTAGGCACGGATACAAGCGGACAACAGGAATAAAGCGGATGATGATAAAATTGGCAAAATTGCGTTCTTTTGTTTTCATGTATTATTAAACTTAAGGCGGCTCCGTGGCGCAAGCGGTTACAGCGCGCCTCTCACCGCTGGTGTCCCGAGATCGAGTCTCGGTCACTCTAAATGGGTTTCGTGGTGGACGAAACTAAGCTTGGCCAGGTTTTTTTCGGGGTTTCTCCCGTATCCACTTGCCATAATTCCATTTCACCATTTCTCCATACTCATCTCATCCATTAAGATTCATTTCGTTCATCAGGCATGGTCGGCCGGCATCCATGTCATTCACAGACCTCTATATAAGGGGCTTAATCTCATCTCTTCCCTCGACCCGACCCTGAGTTGGACACGAGTTTAGTTAATAATAGTTAAACTTACCCAAATTGCTAGTTTTACTGGTGATACTACCACCAACACATTTCTCGTACTGTACAGTTTTAATTTGGCCGCGTTTTAGGATTATTCTTATTCACTACAAATTATTTGTACCGATAATACTGCAGGTGCATAAAAATGTTGAATATAACCTCCTTTGTAGCCGTGAAATCTGTAAGGAATATATAAAGCAATAATTAAGTCAACTTTCCAGATTATCCAGTTATTCAAATGTCATCCCTGAAAAGGTAAATTTACCGAGTGAGTTGGCTCAGCAATAGCGTATGAAACCCTTGTCAGATGCCCCGACCAAACTGTTTCTTTTTTTTTCCCCCTCTCAGTTGTCGAGGCAAGTGCTCGATTGAAATTTTAATATCAGGAGTCATTTATTTACCATTTCATAATTCTAAAAAAATATATTGAATTTTCATATGTACACAATTCTAAACATAGTAAGTAAGCAACCAAGAATATATATATAAATGGACTAGTGGTTATGTTCCTTTCCTCCCTAGAGTCGCGGGTTCAAACCCGGCCGGGGTCGATGATTTTTTTAGGATGGAAACATCCAACTAGCAAGTCTTCTGGGATGGACTTTAAGCCGTGGGTCCCAACTCTGAAGATTTTCAGGCTCGTAAAAGATCCTTAAGCCTGAATGAAAAGGCCTCTAAGCAAAATTTACCGAATTTTCCCGTCCTAGTACTACCTTGGTTTCCTAGATGTCAGTATGAGGCGGAACGCTGATCACGGACTTTCAAATGACATCTATACGAAAACAAGTGTAACTAAATTAGTATGGTTCAACATCTTCCCTGTAGGGGGAGAGCGCCTAAATCTCTGTTAAGGGAAATATGGGCTTACAAAATACAAGAAGATATATATATGACATGATAAGAAAAATAAATGCCTGGACGGGATGTGAACTCGACCTCTGGATTGGTACTCCAGCGTTCTATCCATTACACAACCTGCTAAAATCTAATACAAACATTTATTTATTTTTTAATTGTATACATATATACAATGAAAATATGGTCAAATAAAATGAAAGAAGGCAAGATTCCCATGAAAAATACTAGAATATGTGCCACCTGGTAGAAGAAGAGGGCAGAAAAATTAACGTGTATTTATGCCGTTTTAAGCAACGTGAGGAAAAATAATTGGACGATGAAAATTGGAGCAACAGTAATATTGGCACAATGACAGTAGATTCATTAGGTGCAGAGAGTTGTAAAACACATGCTAAATATATAAACTACTGGATACAAAAAATTGGCGCGAGTTGATCTTATTAAAGAGTATAAATCGGAATTAAATAAAAAAAGTCAATTTTATTCATTGAAGGATTGTAAACGAAAATATTTTGAACAATTAATAATTATTATATAGCTTATAAACACTTGTTACTTTTACGAGTAATTTCTAATACGATCAATGTTATCATTAGCTTCAAATTGTTGCAATAGTCGCTTAAATGCGAACTAGATCCTTTAAGAGTAAATAAGACAAGATGTAATTATAGACAATTATCAAGAATACTTTTTGTTGCCTAACTAAGTTCATTCAGTTCATATTTATTTAGATACAGAAATGTGGCATAATAAATAATTTTTCCCTTTTGTATAGCTCATCAACAGCAAACGAATCTCTAATAAATGTATACATATTAACAAAGCTAAAATACATTTTGCAACATCGTTCTCCATTACAATGTTGTAATATTGAAAAATCATATTTTTGTATTTTTTTAACATTTTTTGATATTTAGAATTAAATATTTAGATAATTATTGTGAGTACATTATCCATATTTTGAAGTATTAAACTACATATAATCTATGTTAAGGCTACAATAATTATGAAATTCCATGAAATTAGAAATCGACAATATTATTTTAATTAAAATTAACAAATGTGGTAGCAAACTCTGAAATGTTTAATACATACAGCTCAACGGTTATGTTCAGTTATAATTTGTTATTAATTTAGTAGAGACGTTATCTGGTGCAATATGCCGAATACAGCGCAATCAACCAGTTTCAAAATTTAAAAAGTTAAGAATCTGAATTTAAACAATATTTTTGCGCGATAGTGCGTTTTGTCATACCTACCAGCAATGGGGACCATGTTTGAAAGTTCAACTTCCTACATTTCGGGGCTGCCAACTTAAATAACTATACTGTAATATTACATATTACAATCCACGTGCGGGAAGTAAAACCACTGCCCTTTATGTATATACAAATATATATCCAAAAGGTAGTGTTAATATACATTACCTGAAAAAAGTCACTGCATTTTAAATGAACTGAACTTTATTTGAAACAATATTGAAAGTTGACTTAACAAAATTCTACTAACACATTCAGACTTTTTAGCTTTATAGTCCAATATTCTTATTTTTGAAGAAGCTAACTAGTGTAACAAAATCTGCAATATTGATACCTTCTTTTAAATTTATCATCGTCATCAGCATTGAATATTCTGACCACATACTCGTTCGAGACTTTAATGTTTCACTCCTAAGCACGTAATAAGCAATCTTACTTTTTTCACTTACACTACAATTCTTCTCCTCTAGCCACTTTATGAATGAAATGTATTCATATCTTAATTTATATTTCTCTGGCACTAAAAAGCACACGTAACTTACCACTTCTTCAATTTCGTCGTTTTGATTTCAGTGATTCATACTTGCAGCCATTTTATACGAGATTAATACCAAGGCCTGCTGTAATCTCAACAATTGTTTTCGGAATTTAGCATATATACATTGGCCAGACTGATAACGTCAGTCAATTGTATATAATGAACTCAAATATTTCCAAAAAAGATATTATTTTACTATTTGAAAACAGCATCGCGCAAAAAATGTTTTACAGAATCTCGGAAATTAAAAGCCTCGCTATCGTTCGGTTTTTAAACATTTCCCTCGATTCTGCAAATACTATTTCCCAACCTCGTATTGTAATATACTATTGTGGGGTGAACAGTATTCGGTCCAATTACTTGGGTGTCATTGGTTAGAGTCAGGATATACACAAAGAAGGTAGGTAAATAATTGTAAACGTTTATTTGTTAGGATTATTCAAATAACAAAATATGTGTGAGAACTACAACTTTGTAAATTGGAATGCTTGATTGAACTTCAGTCTGGATACGAAATATAACAATACGAAATGTAACATTTAGATACTTTATTTAATTTATATAACAATATAATCATCATATTTACATTTTATAACAAAACATTACGACCTTTACTGCACTAAGGGAAAATTATGGTAAATAAATACTGATTTCTCTGCAGGGTGAGTCAAAAACGTATTAAAAACTATGTTTTATATAAGAAAATATACAATTTACACCAATTACGTTAAGAAAATATTCTTGAATCATATTTGTTGATAATGGCAAGATGTTTTGAAGAATTCGACATATGTATGTACCACCACCTACTTACCTAACCATAACATCCAATTGAAAAATAGATCGATCGATTCCATAATGTAATAAAAAAAGATATGTTAGTTTTGTTTCTTGACTGCTATGAGAAATTTTAACATTGCATAACAAGCGAACAGCACGCTGTGGATCGTAACTGTTTATATCATAATATTCCCATAAACGTAATATTTCCTTTGCCGATTTTATTTTTCGTCGTTAAATCTTTTTGGAATTATTTATAGAAATACTTTGACTATTTAACTCACGCCCCAAAAGGGAGTCAATGACCAATCACTTTACAATGAGTTTTTATTTACAACCAATCACAGTCGTCTTTCGCCTAGAATTTACCAACTAAAGTTTATCATAATAAAGAAAGCACCTCCTTTTTAACATTCTGAATAGGTCATAGCATTATTTTGCAGTGACCGACTCACTAAGAAATACGGCTACCAGATTGTATGTATAGTGCATGGATGTCAACACATACCGCATGCGGGAGTTAATATAAAAACATTTGTAGCAATTGATTATACCACCAAAAAAAGAAACCACTGTTTGCACTTTCTTAAATATTTTTTCCCAAAAAAATATAATTGTCATATTTACATCATAGGACATCACCACAAATGAATTAATATACAGTTTGATGTGTTTCATTTTGTCTCCACTGGAGTGCATTCTTACAATATTGCGTTCCTTTGGCAATGAATAATATGATCTGGTTACAGTGACGAACAAAAGCAAATGAAGCGTGCCAATCGTTTCTCATTTGTTTTCAAACATCGCTGTTTACATAAAATATATACATATTTTAAAATAACTATTTTTAAATAATGATTTGTGAGTAAACAGCTTAATTTTATTAGTTAAATAGTCCTAACGAATGCCACTCTTGATTTCCAAATTCTCGAAAAGACCTGAATTCAGCCGAGTCCATCCGATCGTTCATTAGCCTCCTATGCGAGTTCGGTCATTACGATTGCGCCAAACGGCAATGTTCGGCCGGCTATCCGGCGGCCGGATATACGGTTTCAAGATTGACCGGATATCCTATATCCGGCCAAACAGCTATCCGTTTCATCTCCAATTAAAACACATTTAATTCATTTGGGTGTAGCAGCGCACGCCGAGTATTGTCTATGTACAATAATACGTGGTCGATGGATTTTTTAGGACGGAAAAATCCAAGGAGCAAGTCCTCCGGGAGGTACTTTAAGCCGTGGCTCCCGAGTCTGAAGATTTTCAGGCTCGTAAAAAATCCTTAAGCCTGAATGAAAAGGCCTCTAAGCAAAATTTACCGAATTTTCCCGTCCTAGTACTACCTTGGTTTCCTAGATGTCAGTATGAGGCAGAACGCTGACCACGGACCACTCAAAATGACATCTATACGAAAACAAGTATAACTAAATTGGTATGGTTCAAATTCTTCCCTGTAGGGGGAGAGCGCCTAAATCTCTGTAAAGGGAAAACATAGGCTTACAATACAAAAATACAATACTAATTTAGAGTATTACATGATCTTCTTTTCTTTGCGGTCCGGAACATTTAAATAACAGGCAGGAAAAATTATTGTTTCGCCAATTTAAGGTTAAGACTCTCTATTTGTGATACAATTCGTGAATTGAATAAGACAGTGATGGTTTTGTTAGAATTGACACTTAATATCAGATAGTGCCAAACAATAAATTTGACTCATGTATTTTATGTCTTTCGGGCTAAATGGCCGTGGTCTGGTTTCATTAAAACTCGACGTTTCGTCTACTACTGCGGTAGACATCCTCAGGAGATTCTGCGTGTTCTTCGACTTGTTAAGTCTTCAAATGTCTGCAGCCGACATTTGAAGAGTTAACAAGTCGAAGAACACGCAGAATCTCCTGAGGATGTCTACCGCAGTAGTAGACGAAACGTCGAGTTTTAATGAAACCAGACCACGGACATTTAGCCCGAAAGACATAAAATACATGAATCAAAATACCTGCCGGAAAGTCTACAATTTTAAATAAATTTGACATTTCTTCATAACCGATTAATGTATGGACTCACGTTTAATAGGACTAAATAAACATAACAGTATCCAGGAATAAACAAATAAAATGGTACAAAATGCAAAAGAAAAGTTATTTTTCAATAAAAGCGTAAAGTATTTAAACTCAAAACTCTGTATACTCTAAAAGACCATATTCCTAATGAAACAATAAGGCAAAAACTCGAAATTCTTAATCTAAATAAAAAATACAAAGCTATAAACAAAAATGGCATGAACACATTTTAAGAATGACCTCTTCTAAGCTAACAAAACAAGCACTGTTATACCAGCCTCAAGGCTACAGAGATCTGGGACGTCCTAGAAGACGATGGGAAGATGAATTCTGAGAGCAGAATAGGCCGAGGGCCTACCATGAAGATGCTGAAGACATCCAATATATTTAGAAATGAAACACTAATTACTTACAGGTGTTAACTTACAGGAGTGAAACTTGGGTTCTGATTGAATATGACACATCTCAACTATCTTTTTGAAATAAAGATACTGAGAAGGATATATGGACCTATTAAGAAAAAGGCGTTATATTATGTAAATAACACTAAGAAATTGTGACTGGCAGTAAACATAAATAAAACTAAATATATGTTCACATATACATTATATAATGGAAAAGAACACTTAATGACAAATGAGGGAAATTTTGACGAAGCAGATCCAAGGTGTTTCATACAAAACTTAATCTAAGTTATAAGCTGTTTATTTTTTAAAACTCATGTCCCACCATTAAAATACTGACTAGTATGAGATGCGTCGGACTATAAATAACAAGAAATAACCAGCCATATTTACAAAATTTAGCCTTTACGGAATATTTCAGCAAATGTCGAGCTATATTTTCAAAATGTACATTTTGAAAATACGGTTGGCTAAATTTTGCTGCAATCTCTAAATAAGGTCTTCCATTCTACACATTTAATTAATTTAATGCTAGATTATGGATATCACATCTAAACGTCTCCAACAACCGATAGATTAATTTCAGCATATTTCGTTTAACTAGGTTCCCTATCTAAAATTCCTAAGTTGAAACACATCCATAACCACATAAATAGCATATATATATATACACACACACACAATTGGACCCTCTAAAACCATTAAGTGTAGTTCATCTGAAGCCAAAATTTAAAAATCGCTCTAGCTGTCACATTTTGATGTTTCACATCGAACTTCAATACATCCTATTAAAATAAACAAAAAAATGAACGAAATCCAACAATTAGAAACTGTTAAACGACTGGACCGATTTTGATTAATTTTTTCTTTGTGTTTGAGTGAGTCCATGCATGGTTTAGGTTCATAACTGAACCCTCTAAAGGCATGAGGTGTAGGAGTTCGCCTCAAGCAAAAATTTATAAATCGCTCTAGCGGTCACAATTTTCGATGTTTCATAGCGAAACTCATTATATCCTATTAAAATAAACCGAGGTAGGTATTATCCAAAAATATATAAAATCCGACAATTAGATGTGTAGGTTTACCTGCAATCCGAAATTAAAAACTAACAACTGTCATGTTTGGTTTCGTCTCAGCGTATAACATACAATTTAAGTAACCTTTAATATTTAATTTATTTAGGCGTAACAATTGACGCCCGGTATTAGCTGGTATTTCATATATTTTAGTACATTTAAATCAGTTCCCTATTTATCAAGGTATAACTTTTGAAACAACTTGCGTTAGAATCACCTACTGTAGGTCCTATAGTAACAAGAGTTAGATAAACAAAAGACGGACGCCAGAAGACAAACTCGGTATCATTGCTTCACTTGGGTGGCGATGACGATTATCGATTATAATGCATGATTCCTGTGGAAGGAAATTTATATTCACAAACATTGGGAACCAAATCCGGTTAGTTGGGCGGATGTACTACTTCAGTGAACATCGCGATCCTCTCTTGTTTCATTGTTGGGGTTGTTACCATGGTTATTACACATACATATTAATGCGTAGCTCTCTATGGCATATACTAGTATCAGCGTGGTTTCGTCTGCAATCATACTGGATGCTCGTTATCACACTGAATTAGCCTTAAATTATATCAAATTAACGTGTAATTATAATCACAGTGTACAGAAATTTACTTAAACCATACTGAAATTTATCGTATTAAATTACCATAAAATCACATCGAATTATTATGCAAAATAATACTGAATTATTGTGAATCATATTGAATTATCGCGCAATCTTATTGTATTATTCGTGTTAACATACTTAATTTACAGCAATAATCTGGAATGTATTGCAATAATACTGAATTATAGTGCAATCATACTGGATTATCTTGCAATTCTACTGATTTCTACAAAATTACATCAAATTACTGTGACATCATACTGAATTCTTGTACATTTCTCATAGTAATCCCGCAACCATAACAAGGTATCGCACAATCATACTATATCATCGTGCAAATACAATGATTATTCATGTAATAATACTGAAGTATCGTGCATTTACACTGAATTTTCGTACGTTAAGAGAATTCTCGTGCAGTTACTCTATCTGAATTCTTGTGTATTTAAACTGAATATTCGTGATCACATAAATTCTCGTACTTACTGAAATCATAACATACAAGCTTAATATAAAATGATATTTCCGAATTTGTTATTAAATTATATGCAAGATATGAGGATTACAATAATGAAACTGAAATAAAAAACGAAAACTCGCAAAGTTGACTGCAGAAGAATTCACGCTGATAATATTCTAACTCACTGCAGTTATTACAAAAAAGCACGTCAACCATAGACGAATTCTTTCTGTTTTTTCACACAAGATAAGAATTTGCAAATTTTGTTTCGATTCAGTTGAATTCCTATAAAAGTTGCCGTTTCCCAGACATCATTGGCGCGTCTCATGTCCCAGAGGGGAATCCCTGCGCACCTAAATCCGACCTGGTTTCACACATGGAAAAATATCAGAGTGTTTCCTAACAGCTCACACATTCTCCGCATGTCTTGGCAAATCACTCGGGAACTGCAAAGTTTCTAACCATTCAATATGTACCTCACATCTTTGTCTTTAGTAGCGATGTGAATTTGTATCTAAATTCAAAATGGATTTACACTTCACTGATTAAAACACTATAACTACACCCACAAAACATACACAACAGTGAGAATAATAATACATAAATAAGTACCGTACATGAATAAATTAAATTATGTATTTCCTCTTTTTATTCTTTTCATCGTCCTCCTTTTGTAGGTTTCATCTCCCCCATGGAACTCAGTCAGTCGCATGAAATGAGTAAATCTGAACACTGCACACACACACACACACACACACACACACACACACACACACATTAGACAGGTACATATTATCGAGACACCGCCTAAGACAGAACATGACAATACAACACAAGAGACAAATCAGATACAAGATGAAAATTTAAAGTCCTATCAAAAATCGATACAGTTTTCAAGTTGGAAAGTAGGGACTCTACCAATCACACTACGGCAAATGGATATTATATATTTCACATGTAAAATATATTTTATTTGTTACTAGCAAAGCGAATGAACATAATAATTTGGTATTTAGGAAACACAATAATATTAGCGCACAGTTCAAGAGAAGGGAGAAACAAAAAGCGCAGTCGAGACTCGGTTTTTCACATAACACAAATTAGTTGCTACTATTTTTATACAAAATATTTTAGTGGATATCACTTTTTTATATAAGTTTTCTTGGTATCTGAGCGAGTGAAAAATTACTACACAATTACAACTACTATTAATAATAATAAAATAGTAATAATAATAATTTACATATAATCTAATTAATTGAATAGCCGCCTAAAAAATGTAACCTCCATTTTTATCAACTTGAGTTATATATGAGAAATGGTTGTACACGTGGGAAAAACCAAGTAAAAGTCAAATTTGGAGAAAAAAAGTGTTATAATCTGTTAAATCTCACGATTTAATGATGAAATTATTAATTATTATGTTCTTGCACAATACTTAGCGAAGGTACGTACTAACTTCATTGTTTATTATACATAACTTTAGCATAAAAAATAGTCTACAATTCATGTTCAAGTGTTGTACATTTCCTCCAGACGGCGTATTTATCGCTAAATTTTTACATTTACTTGTTTAATGTTTGCATTTTTCTTCATAATTTGTATTACGTAAATAACGTTTTTAATGACTTAAAAATCATATTTATTTTCAATATTTACATTGCATTGACAATATAAATTTGAAGTTTTATTTAGATGTGACGTTACAATTTGTTTAAATACATTATGAATCAAATAAGGGATTCATCTTTACAGAGCATCACGATAGGATCCCAGGGACATGGTCTACAACATCGTGGGTTCCAAAACAGTCATAAAGTATTGAGCTGTATTAGCTCGATACAGTCATTAACTACAACGTTTCCAGTGTACTCCTACCTAAAGGACAGAGACTTCGGTCTCCTAATTTACTAACTTATTATCAGGGAGTGCATTTTAGTTCCCGAACGAACATCTGATCGGGTAGTTCTTCATAGTGTACCTCTGACGTAAGAAAGATGTACAGATAGATACCACTGCAAAATGCGCATTCGTAGTACATGCTAGTTATGTTCCATCGACACACCACATATAAAGCGAAAACTATAGTCGGTCATATAGAAGTTGACAAAATGGATTACTTTATTTTGCATTCTTCACTAAGGTGAATTTGCTCATGCTGATGTTCCACGTGCGTGCGTGGATAGTTTGCTGATCAACGTATAATTCAACAAGGGGAGAGTTTCTATGCCGCTTAACTGTGATTAATTGTACTGGACAATTCCACGATATTCAAGATCAGCCATCATTTTCTTTGATTGATACTAGGATTATATCAACGCAAATTAAAAATGTAGGCCTATATAAACATTTGCTACTTCATTACGGCATTTTTTATTATTGCTATTTTAAACCCAATAATTAATTTCGAATGAAGTAATATTGTAATAAATCATTGGCTAATCAAATCTTTCAAAATATTCTAATTATTAAATATTGTTGTACATTTATTGTTAATATAAATAGTGTTAATGTATTTGCACATTTAGTTTTCTATGTCCTTAAATTGAAAATTGTATCAATTCAATGGTTAACTGTATTATCACATTTTTTAACAAAATATTTATTTAATATATGCCTTTCGGCAGTTACAACTCCTGGGATAACGGCTATTATTTTATTTAGGCATAACAGCAGTTTTCATATATATTGTAAATTGCTATTAACCGCCTTTCTGCTAGAAATTTTCATCTTTGATTACACTGAAGAACAAACTTTTTCATATCAGAATAAAAAAAAATATAAAAAATATATATGTGATTCTGACAGTAATTTATCTCCTGAATTTAAACATGATACCGGGTTTTCCCCCCTCACTCAAGGTTTCCGAGAGACAAGCATTTATAATTTCAAACACTTCAATATTTTCTATGTTCTCAACTACATAATACTTAAAAATTCCGACTCACCTATAAAACAGAAATAAGATTAACTGTTATATTTCGCCTGTGGAGTATCGTTACTGATGATCCAACAATAATGGGCCACCATATTAACATTTCATTAGCCTTGATACATCTTCTCCATAGCTGAAATCTCCTGATGAAAGTGTTCCCTGTGAACATCCCTCATTGTGCCAAGATTTTTCGGGAAAAAATCTTGTGCAGGATATATAGGGCCTACATTTAAGGGTATATTACAACCCAAATTTTTGTAGGATATTATAGGACATGAAGACAATATCATGATAATTTTCACCTTTTCGATTCCCCAAAAAACTGCGAGTAACGTTTCATCGTCATTATCGTCATCATCATCATCATCATCAGCATCAAGGATTAGACCTTCTGGTCTGTTCCGATCTCATGTTAGAATTGGTCTATCCATCTTTTACTAGGTCTTCTAACATTTCTTCGTCCTTGTGGTTTGTAGTGAAGAATCTGTTTCCGAATTATATTGTTATCCATTCTATTGATGTGCTCCATCCATTCATCTCTGTATTGTGTAATTTTATCTAATAGTTTGAATATATTCAGTTCTCTTCGTATATCCTCACTACGCCTTTGATCGAACGTAATAACTTTTTTGAATGCTTGCCAAGCTGCTTCCTCCAGGGGATCCAATAGTTCCTCATACTTTTCATCATGCATTAGATGGTATTTGTGGACCCATAAATATTCCTTCTCTCATTTTTGCCTCACCAATTTTAGGAAACGTCTGTTTTGAGTACATGAGACCTCGAGTATTGCCCATAATTTTGACAAAATTCTTCATGAATCCTAGTTTCATATGTAACGGAGGTAGATACACGTTTTAGGATTACACATTGCGTCATGTTTCACTTTTTCTGTCCAGGGATGAATTATTCAAGTTTAAGCCATTGTTTTGTAATGTAATGTTATTTTTCTGTCCCTACTATCCCAGTGACACAAAAACCACGTGTACTTTGTGAAATCAAGCTGTAGATAAAGAATAAGTGAAATTACCTATAAATCACCACAAATATTCCTTTCATACACTGCATACTGAATATTTTCCAATACAGTTTTAAAGTTTTCACATGTTCCCTTCATAATAGTTGAGCGAGCTACAGATACTGATGGGAATTTATTACCATTATGCAGAAGCGCTGCTATTAAACTACGAATAGAGGAATAAATGAACAAGGGACATACTGTTGGGTTATATTCAATACTAAATGCCTCCGAAGAAGAAGAAATATCATTACAAAGCACGAAGTAGTTTCTCTTCAGAAAATAGTCTTCACATTAAGAATGAAGTTTACGATAAATACGTATCTTTGAATTTTTTAAGAAGATTCCATTCTCTTATCTGGGAAACTAACATTTCAAATTGTTTTTGATTAACTTTAAATCTCATTTGAGATCGTTAAGATGATAAATGAATCAATGAGTGAGGCCCAGTTGAATAACTTTATTCAAAAGTTGTATCACCACAATCTGTTGCTTTCTCATTCTTATTTCCATCAGAATCTAAGCTCTCTTCATCTAATACACATGATCTGGATGCTATGGTATGGCCAATTCTTTGCAGTGTGCAGCTGGTCTCATTGCAGATTGCAAATTACAGTACATCACTCTATGTTTTGATTTTGACGTAATCCTTTTAATTTTTGTTGCACAGGAATAAAAGGCAGGGAAGTGATATTCGGGTTCCCTCCAAACCATAGGGATAGTAAATGGAATGTGGCGTGTGCTATTCTTTCATTCAGAGAGAAGCATATAACAGGATACACAACTGTATATGAGTCCCAAGCTTTTTTTTTTGTCCCCGTTTTACACCCAAAATAAAGTTCATAACATTTAGCCTTTGGGACTTGAGCGTCGCTTCACCACATACTCTGAAGAGTTTGAAGTTGTTACGTTACCTCGGTACCACACCAGAGGGCAGTGTCTGTACTGTCGATGTGAAAGGGTGGTGTGGGGGTGAATGTTTTGTTGCTGTTTTTAAACCCAGTCCAGTTTTCAGTTAGTGAATGACTTGCCTTAGGGACAGTGATGCCTCGACAACGTGATTTACCTGAACCAATGGCTTGGAGGGCCATAGGAAGGATGGAAGCTGGACAGACACAACAAGAGGTGGCACAAGCCATTGGGGTGTCCCAAAGCGTGACTTCCAGTCTTTGGAATCATTTTCAAAGAACATACTGTTCACAGAAGAGCCGGACAAGGTCGACCAAGGGCAACAACAGCAAGGGATGACCGTTACCTCTTGTTAACAGCCCGTCGGAATAGACAGCAGAATGCAACTCAACTGCGAAATACACTTCAAACAGCAACAGGACGCAGGGTGTCAACTCAAACTGTCCCTAATCGACTGCATGGAAGTGGTCTCTATGCCCGTAGGCCCATGATGTGTACCAGGTTAACTCCACAACACCGTAGAGATCGCAGAAACTGGGCGGAGGAACATCGTGGGTGGAGGCATGCTGAATGGAGATCAGTTCTTTTTTCTGATGAGTCGCGATTCAACATGGAATGTGATAGTCGGCGTGCATTCATCTGGAGAGAAAAAGGGTCACGAAACAATCCAGCTTTTGTACGTGAAAGATCCCCAGATCCCCATATGGTGGCGGTGGATTGATGGTGTAGGCAGGAGTTAGTAGTGGTGGACGTACGGACCTCTACGTTATCCAAGGTGGTACTTTGACTGCAGTAAAGTATAGAGATGAGATTCTCCGACCTTTTGTCGTGCCTTATGCTGATGCCATAGGTGATTCTTTTCTTTTTATGGACGATAATGCACGACCCCACAGAGCTGGCTTGGTGGACATGCTGGAAGTGGAGGGTATCGAGCGTATGCAATGGCCAGCTTCCTCCCCGGACTTAAATCCGATTGAGCATGTGTGGGATGCGTTAGGCAGGTGCATTGCAGGCAGACCAGCACCTCCCACAACTGTTCCAGAGCTGCACATTGCTCTTATGGAAGAGTGGCCACGTATCCCCCAAGAACTCATTGCTAACCTCATTGCATCAATGCCATACAGGTGTGAGGCAGTGCTGGCCGTTCGAGGAGACCATACACTATACTAAAAAAACATTTTCACCCATGTTAATGTTGCTTTGTTTGTTTGCCATATTCCTAATCAGGATCTCTTTGACATCTGGTGTGGTACAGAGGTTACGTAATGACTTCAAACTCTTGTTGACATTCTTTTGGAGTAATAGAAAGTGATTGAATCTAATACTGGTCCTAAAAACATAGTCTTAATAGGTTATTCCACGATATCTCCTAATTTTTTTGAGCAGTGTATATATCAAAAGTTGTTAGGTTGATTTAAACAAACTCTGGGAATTTTTAAAATAACGACTAAATAAAATAAATCAATTTGTATACATGTAAAACAATAATTCAGACACACACAGCACGCACAATAAGGTATTTACTGGTTCATTGCTATCTCACAACTGTTATCGTTCTGAAGAATGCGTGGTACATTAGATCACGTTTGTGGATGTCTGAACCTGCACGCCTATAGTAATGATACCATTTCATTTAGCTAATTTGGTTCCATCATATTTATAATATACTCTATGAGCTCTAGTATTAAAATGGAAGAAAAAAAGTTTAATTTAAAAATTTGAAATAAAAATGCTAGGTGATGAGAAATTCCGAATACGTATTTGAAAACACGATACAAACTACATTATGTACAACTATTGGTACTCGTGAGACATACATCGTGTTGACCAGTGTTATCAAATCTTTCTAGGTGCCATTTGTAAGGTCAGCCATCTTTGTAAACAATCCTAGCCACCTTTAATGTTCTCTGCAGCTCTACATATAAGATTATTTCCTTCAGCTACACAATTACATTATACTAGCTGGCCCGGCGAACGTCGTATCGCCTTTAAATATTTTTACGTTAATTTTTCCGATGTTTTAATAGTTATCTGCTATTCGGGGCGGAAACAAATCCAACAAATCAAAGATCATAAAAATCGGTCCAGCCGTTCTTGAGTTATAAATAGTGTAACTAATCCGACTTTGTTTATATATATATATATATATATATATATAGAAGTCCCGGCCACGCGTTGCTGTGGCTAAGGTATACGTTAAATTATGTTGTAGTACACTAAGTGAGAAATATAAATCAGCAAGTTTTTGTTTTACACAATTCTTTAGTTCTGGTACGTTAATTACACCCGGTATAAATATGGGTGGTGGTTTATGTGGAAGTGGTTTTGTTGATTGAGATGAATTTATGTTGTCAGCATTCTCAGTACCATCCATAAGTGTGTCATAAGGATTATACACATTTATTGATGGAATATTTTGAGGAGACTTGCTGATTTCATTATACTTTCGTTTTTTTCTACGAACTTGTTGGCAGTTTGGATTCTCATCATCATCAAGAAGTTATCTTGTGATATATTATAGTCATCTTGTTTTTCATTTAATTGAGGCATGGAGATTGTTTCTGTAATATTAGGCATATTATTATAACTAAGAGACTTACTTACAGTTCTGTTACTCCGTTCCTTAGGACCTTCATATGTTTTTTAAATTGACATTCTTCTTAAATGTAAGATTTATGTCACATAGGCCTATACCAATTTGCGGAAATTCACTTGATATCTTATCATTCATGGTCTCTAGAACTGATTCGCCACATTGTTCAATGTCCCCTCTCGGTCCAGTTAAATTTAAATTAAGTTGCTGTTGTTCAGCCAGATTACTTAAAACTAATACTTACACACGAAATTAATATTATTATCTATATATTGAAAATAAAATAAACACAAACACACTTAAATTATGAAATAATCAATATTTGTAATTCAATTGAAACTCGCGGTTGCAACAAAAAGCACAGCCACCTGGTTAAATATTAAACCAATTACCTTACATCGTCATCTTTTAGAATCGTATGGAACTGATAGATAATTATAACTCTTTGTTAAATAATAAACAAATAATTAGCAATAAAAAAATAATGCGACTATAAATTTAGTTATAAACAACCGTAGGTCTGAAGTTGGATCAAACAGCACACAGCGTGAAAAATTTTATTAACATCGGTTAAGTAGTTTAGGATTCCATCGCGGACAAACAACATGACACGTAATTTTTATATATTAAGATTGCATAGTTGTCAGGGTTTGTTGCGTAATTCGCCTATTGCTTTTTCAGAGCTAAGCTGGGATTCATTTCCTCGCCCATCAGCAAATTTAAACGCAACCTCACTTTGGACGGATATCAATTAGTCTACATATCAACTCACGATGTTAATGTAGTATTTTTTCTGTTTTATTCATGACGAATCTCAATAAGACTTCTTCCGGTTTTTTCAAACTACCTGTACATGTGAACAATTTTAATTCAAAATTGTAGGCTAACACGAAACACAGCGTTATACCTCCCTAGAGGATTTTAAACATTCACATATATGGTAACACGGTAAAACACTTCCTGTACATCAACGCACGAACAATATTTCCATAATATGCGTCATTATCTGCTTGTGGAATTGTTCGCTATAGGGCAACCAAATTGTAAACAAAAATAGCGAACTTTCTAACGGCAAGGGAGATTTTGTTTTGTAGAATTCGCTAAACGTGGATCTGTTGTAGACTGTAATTTTACATGACGATTTCGCACTGTAGCACCTAAAGACTTGCAGGCAAAATAAACAGTACATGGTGTACGAAGTTCAAAGATACTGTTGTGATCAGGACGTCCGGTACCATAGCCCGAGAGGCCAGTTCATTACAAGCAGTCTTATACATCAACACAAGAGAATTCTAAAACACAGAAAGCTTTCGTTACCAGATGTCACCAATTTTAATTTATATTTTTCACTTATCTCTGGTTACTAAACTTGCAAGGATGTTAGGACGTATATTAAACTAATTTGCATGTTAACGTTTGTTGGAAAATGGAGAGCTTACGTCTGTACGGCCATGAACCTGTGGGTTCGATAGTGCCAGTGAATTAGTGGGTTAAATAGTGAACTGGTTTTAAAAATGGATGACTCAAGTTCTGTCAAATAATTTGTTTGGTGTTTCTTTTGAATTTTTTTTTATATTACACTAGCTAATACCCGGCGTGCGCTGCTACGTCTAAATAAATTAAATATTGAGGGTTAATTAATTATATGGTATACACTGCGACGAACCAAACATGGCGGTTGCTAGAGTAATTTTTGATTTCAAATTTAAGGTAAATCCTTACTTCTAACGGTCGGATTTCGCTGATTTTTGGATAATACATACCTCGGTTTATTGTGATAGGATATTTGTTGTGAAACATAAAACATTTTGATCGCTAGAGCGATTTTTAAATTTTCGTTTCAGGTGAACTCCTACACCTAACGATCTTTGAATATAATAGATAACAGCTAAACACTGGCCGTATCTGAAAACCTGTATATTATAAAAAATTAGACAACGATCGGTTGAACGGTTTATAAGTCTATAAAGGACAAACAGACAGGAAGACAGACATTCTTGTGTGTGTGTGTTATATATATATATATATATATATATATATATAATTTTAACATTTTTATTTGCATTTGAATAGCTATCTATACATTATTAACAATACATTTGAATTGGTGATAAGCAATAACTCGGTCAATTGTAAAATAAACTCATTGCTTTAGTAATGGGAACGTCTATATAGCATGTGTAGCCCGTGAAAGTTCGTAATATTGTTATACTAAAATGGGCCGCAGTACAAATGGGTTTGCGACACCTTTATTAATGTCTATAGTCTTCCATAACATTACTAAAACCCGGAGATACGTATTAATAAATACTGTTCAACAAAGAAACGTCATATTTGAGCCATTTAGAAGCAAAAGGGTATAAATTATTATTTTTTCAGAAAAATTAGTTTGGTGCATATTACATTCGTGAAACATAATTTTATTTAGGGGCAAAGGGATGTAGGTATATGCATTAGGAGCAGATAGAGAATTATTGTTATTGTTAGAATCCGGATGTTAGGCACTTAAAAACTCAAAATAGGCAGGCAGGTAAACAAGGACTAAAAATCATTAATATATGCACTAAAAATTCAAAATAGGATCTTACAAAAATGTACTACAACATAAATGTTTACAGCCTTACGTAATGTATATAAACATATGCTATCAATAGCATAGGAAGAAATTGGAGATGATTTTGGAACTTGTTTTGCCTTTTTATAAAGAGCATAGTTATATGTTGCAGTGTGCAGGATGCTTTCATCGAAATTGGAGAGTTTGTCTTTTACTGTTGCCCGTTCTTTAGGCAACGTAAAACAACTGTTCTAAAGATAAAAAGAATAAGCCACATATACTTGTCGCACCACATTGTGTTTGTAGCACCTGTCTATGAATGATGACTACAGACTGACTTCAGTATTAGCAAGATCAAAAATAATATTGCCACTCACTTAAAGGTTTCAGCACCAGGTGTGAGACAGAGAAAGAAAGAAATCAAGCTTGAGCCATCTACCCTCTTTGTCACTCACCAATGTTTGTATTGAAAAGAAGCAAAGCTGTTCTATATAACTTTCTCCAAGCCTTAGAGCCGGAGGATAATACAATGGGACATAGCTTAGGCCTATTTCGCCTAACGGGAGTCCATTGAGGGACAAACCATGTACCTGCTAGATTACTGTCACCCTTATCCCAAATATTCTAACAGAATTTATAAAGAGAACACTTGCAATTTTCTATGCAATGAAATGTGTCATAAATTTAGCCCATTTCAAATAATTTCATTGAAATACTAAGTTACTTTCGAGAAAAAATTGGCAAATAGGCATTGATAGGCAAAATGAACTTCATGTAAAACAACTCTAGGGTCGTCGGTATGAACGTATGTGAAGTTACTTTTACAATATCTATAATAAATATCTATAGATATTTTCCTTATTATCCGGTCTCTAGTTATTATTTTTAATTACCTGTAATTTTTTATGCAACTTCAACTTTAAACCCTGCTTTCTCAACACTCCAAAACTTGAAATTACACACCATTGATTCTAACCTGTTAATCTTAGATATTATGAAATTTGGTAACTACATTAGAAAGTGTTAATTTATAAGTTTAACCAACTATTCTACTCGCGATCCAAACAATTGGATACATTTGCCTGAATAATCCAGTAGAGTCCAGTTAAAGGTAATCGACAGAAACAAGAATTTAACAAAGTCATGTAAATGATTTCATTGCGTTTATAGTATTATTGTCGGTGAATTCCTTTACACGTTCACCAACGTTTGAAAGTGCAATTAATAGGCAAAGCACAATAACATTATCACCTGTTTCTGTGATAACTGTGATTTGAATACAAATATAATCACAGTTATTTATGTAGTGAATTATATACGCACGACCTCCTGTTTAATGATTGGAAACAGGTTGTGATGCTAATGCAATCTGTTGCAAATTTCAAAATGTAACCAGCTATGCAATGCATCATCCAATTTCCATCAAAAACTCAACTCAAATTACACTGAAAAATATCGTGAAATATATTGCACCTCCTAACAAATCAACAACAATAATAATAATTATAATTATTTATTTATAAACAGCTTTACAATGTAACAAAATATCTTCCTGTCCTAAAAGCTTTTTTTAAATTTTTATCTTCTTTCTGCTTGAAAAAAGAAGAGAATTCAACTTAGAAACACATTTTGCTTTCATAGATTTTGAAAAAGCATTCGACACAGTCAAGAGATCAAAACTCTTAAATATATTGGAAGACAGAAATATACCAAATTTACTTCGGCAGAACATACAAAATATTTACAAAGACAACATCATAAAGATTCAATTAAATAACAGATTTTCTGAAGAAGGAATTATAAATCGTGGTGTGAGACAAGGCTGCCCCCTATCCCCAACACTTTTTGCAATTTATATCAATGAAGTAATATGTTGCTGGAACAAAACATATAAATTTGGAATAAGAATATCAGAAAATAGAAAATTAAACACCCTATTGTTTGCAGATGACCAAATAATAATAGCAAATTCCGAAGATAATCTACAGAAAGGTCTGTATGAACTTAACAAAATTACAGAAGAATATGGATTAAAGATATCTACAGAAAAGACAACAATTATGGCATTTCAAGGTGTAGATCCTGTCAGAAGTAAAATTGTACTGAAAAATACAATTTTGGAGCAGGTGAATAATTTTACATATCTAGGATGCAATATCTCATATGAAGAAGAAAAGGATGTAAATGAAAAAATATCTAAATTTTTAAGAATTTTAGGGTTAATAAATTCTATCTTCAAGCCACAGTTAGTCCAAAAGCATTCAAGACTGAAAGTGTATAAAACACTGGCTTTTCCAACTCTTTTGTATGGTAGCGAAGTATGGACGTTGAAACAGAAGGATATACAGAGACTTAGATCTGCTGAAATGAGATATCTTCGGAGGATTGCAGGATACACACTACTAGATCACAAAAAAAATGAAGACATCTTAGAAGAATTACACATGCAATCTTTAGAAAACAAAATTTCTGATTATAAGTCAAGATGGATGCAACATGTTCATCGAATGGAAGATCACAGAATACCCAAACAAATGTTAAGATATCAACCTGCAAGAAGAAGAAGACCAGGACGTCCACTCAAAAGACTTCTGGATGGTGTTTCTCTTGAGGCCGAAACAGGTCAACAAATGGCCTAAATTCGTGAATGTACTATGATGATGATGATGATATCTTCTTTCTCCATTCTTCTATATTCTTTCCATTCCAATTTATCTCCTCATACCTCTTATTACATCATACATACATTTAAATCTAGGTCGACCTCTCTTTCCTTTCCCAGGTGGAATCCATTCCAAAGCTTGTCTGGGTAATCTTTTCTCTAGCATTCTACGTATATGAATATACTATTCTAGTTGTCTGTATCTCACGAAATCAAATATTGTATTTTAAACTTTCATTTATTGTCTGGTAATTATATTTCTGATTGTTCCTATTTAGAGTGTCTGTTTGAGCGTCTGAAACAATCAATTTCAGTAAACATAAGTTTTACACTAAAATTTGTATTCAACTGCCAAGTTTCTGCACCATATTAAGATAATCCGGACAGGGTCCTAACACATGACCAGTTACCAGTATTTCTGCTCACGATGCGATTTATATTGCCTATGCATTATAGACACCTAAATTGACACCAAAGACAATAACATACAGAGACTTGAAACACATAGACGAAGAAGCACTACTTCAGGACGCTTTACAGGTTGACTGGAATCTCATCTCGAGCTTAAAGTCTGTAGATGAAAAAGTGGAAACTTTTAATAATATTTTGCAGTTATATGACCGCCATGCACCTCTCAAAAGAATGAGAGCTAGACGACTTCCTGCACCCTGGATGATACCCGAAATAAGAAAACCAATGACTGATAGAGACTTAGCCTTCCGTACTTACTTACGCAACAAATGTGACCTTAATCTAATTGAATACAAATGACTAAGAAACAAATCCATCAATTAATAAGAAATGCTAAACTAAGACATACATATAGACTAATTGATCCCGGTATTAGATCCTCAGAAATGTGGAAAAATCTGAAGACAATGGGTCTTGGGAAAGAACTTCAACAGACAAATGACAACAGGACTAGTGTGTCTATTGAACATCTAAACGAATACTTTACAAACATTAAGACAGGTAACACTATTACAATAGACTGCTCTGACAATAGACCGACTGAACTTTCTCCCACATGTGACAATTTTTTCCTTCCTTACATACATACTGATGATGTAAAGAAAGCATTGAGGGAAATTAAATCTAAAGCCATAGGTGAAGACCATATCAATATAATTCTTATTAACAATATATTGGACATTACCTTACCAACTTTGACTCACATATTTAATGCCTCTATCTCGAACCCGTAGGTTCATGGCCGCGCGGACATAAGCTCTCCATAGATCCATATCCTGAGCTAATGCTTTCCAATCATTCCCTGTATAATTTACTTCCCTCAAATCATAGTTAATGTTATTCTCCCACCTCATTCTTGGTCTACCAACTGTGCGTTTTCCCTCTGTAGGAAAACCAGAGGGAAAACGCCCAGTTGGTAGACCAAGAATGAGGTGGGAGAATAACATTAACTATGATTTGAGGGAAGTAGATTATACAGGGAATGATTGGAAAGCATTAGCTCAGGATAGGGATGTATGGAGAGCTTATGTCCGCGCGGCCATGAACCTACGGGTTCGATAGTGCCAGTGAGTAAGTATCATGACTGCAACATACCCTAACATATGGAAGTAAGCACATGTACGTCCTATCCCCAAAGTAAATACTCCTTCCCCTCAACATTATAGACCTATCAGTATCTTACCAACCTTATCTAAAGCACTGGAACGGATTATAAATAAACAACTAACCGACTATTTAAATGAACACGAACTTCTTGACTCTTACCAATTAGGATTTCGGGCTGGTTACAGGACGACATCAGCATTATTTAACATTACTGAGGACATACGTGAGGCTATGGATCACAGTAAATTGACAATTCTAACTCTAATCGGCTTTTCCAGAGACTTTGACACGGTTAATACAAACATTTTACTGTAAAAATGGAAGTTATTAAATTTTTTTCTGAAAATTCGATTCAGTGGTTCCATTTCTACCTTACTGGTCGTCAACAGTGCGTTGTTCTAGGTGATCGTTTTTCTTCATGGAGGTCAATGGAGTGCGGAGTACCACAAGGATCAGTATTAACTCCAATTTTCTTTTCTATATACATTAACGACATAAGTGACTACATTAAGCATTGCAAATATCATATCTATGCTGATGACTTACAACTTTATATACATACTAGACCGGAACTGATTAGTGATACAATTAACATCTTAATGAAGATCTTGACTCCATAGCAACATGGACAAAACAAACAGACCTGTTATTATAAATCCTGAGACGTCACAAGCAATTGTCATCGGTCATCAAAGTCTACTATACAAAATTGATTTTTCAGCGATGATTTCTGTAAATATAAATCCAACTGAAATTCCGTTTAAACCTTCCGTGAAAAATCTTGGTGTATATTTCGACCAAAATCTTAATTGGCAGGTTAATTTAAGAGAAACTGTTAAAAAAAGTATTCAATTTTCCATTATCTAAAACGTTTGAAAGATTTACTTCCTTCTTCATTGAAAAAAGTACTTGTCTCAACTTTGATTATGCCCCATTTCGATTATTGTGACTTACTCTTAACTGACACAAATATTACATTTGGACAAAGACTACAAAGAGTTAATAATGCTTGTGCACGATAGTCAACCTCCGTAAATCAGACCACATAATTCCAGTATTTGAAATGTTGTCTTGGCTCCGATTGGAAGATAGGCGAACGATACATTGCCTCCGCTTCTTATACAACACTTTGTCCACCTCATCACCCCTTTATATTTCTACTTGCTTTCATTCGCTATCCTCCCACCATAACTTAAACACACGATCGAGAGAAAATTTAACTCTGTACTATATTCCAGATGTCTTCGGAGCAAAGCAGAAAGCCAGCCCTCCCCTTCATTTAAAATGCTGGCGCGTCATTGGTTGCGTTGCAAGTGTCTGGTGGGAAATCCCACGTCAGCATTATTCACAATATTACCATATAAGTCAGAGACTCTTGTCGTCCCCAACTCCTTTCAAAAAAACGTAAAAATGAAAATATGTAAAACTATTAGTCTACCAATTATATTATATGGGTGCGAAACATGGACTCTTACTTTAAGGGAAGAAAGGAGATTACGAGTATTTGAGAATAATGTTCTTAGGAAAATTTTTGGACCAAAGAGAGATGAACAGACAGTTGAACGGAGAACACTACATAACAGTGAACTACGTGGTCTTTATAGGAAGCCAGATATAATAAGAACAGTTAAGTCTCGTATACTGCGATTGGCAGGGCATGTTGCGCGTATGGGGAATGATAGACGTGAATGGAAACTTCTTATAGGAAAACCAAAGGGAAAACACCCAGTAGGTAGACCAAGCATGAGGTGGGAGAATAACATTAACTATGATTTGAGGGAAGCAGATTATACAGGGAATGATTGGAAAACATTGGCTCAGGATAGGGATGTATGGAGAGCTTATGTACGCACTGCCATGAATCTACGGTTTCGATTGTGCCAGTGAGTTAGTTAGTTATTACAACACAAGTTATTGTTTTTTCCCTCAGTATCACTTATGTGCTATGTATTGATGAAGCGTTATGTTCAGTAAAATTAAATAAGTGTTGATCCTACATTAGTGAATGTGATATTTAGCAGGCGTGTGCAAGTGTTTTTTTAATAAGTGCAGTATCCCTTTCTGAAAAGATGCCGATAATTCTATGCCAGGTCCTTCCGGAATGTCTCCTGTGAAGAAATAGAGGAAAGGATTTCGTTCGGGAGAAATACAGACAATTATAAACGTTCATAAAACGTTATTGAAGGAAAACCCTCACACGGTGATTAGAGATTATTATTATTGGTATTTATTATTAATATTAATATTATTTATTTTATTATATTATTAGTATTATTATACTATTATTGGTATTTATTATTATTTATTAATATATTATTATTATTATTAGTAGTAGTAGTATTAGTATTACTATTATATTATTATTAATATTATTATTATCATTATTAATTTCATTATTATTGTCAGTATTGCATTTCACTGTTGTTAAACAAATATGTTATGAAACCGTAATTGCGTGTCGATGTACTCGTAAGGTTTATCCGCTTGTGAAGCGCGCTTTTTCGCCGTTACAACCACTGTTTACATCTGCTCCGTAGACATCTGGAACCGACTATAGCTATTCCTCTACATCGAGCATCTCACTACTCCCCATCCTTCCTTGTTTCAGCCACACGACCCTGGAATTCACTCCCCTCGTATATCAAGGACTGCCCATACTCAGAAACAGTTTAAAAGAAACTCACTTCATATTTCCTTAGGAAATAAAATATATAACCCTGTTCCATGTATACTTTTATTGTTTGTTTATATTTAAAACTTTCTTTACCAAGCCTTTGATTTGATCTAATTAAAGGTTATTATTTTTGTTATTATCATTATTATTATTATTATTATTATTATTATTATTATTATTATTATTATTATTATATTTCTTTCTTACCCTTGTCAAATTTATATTTGTAGTCTATCTATTATGTACCAATTATAATTCATATTGTATGTATAATTTAACCCTAATGAAGTGGAAGAGAAGACCTTACCGGTCTTAACTCCATCAGGTAAAATAAATAAATAAATCATCAAACTTGAACATACAGAATGTTCGAGTATTTAGAGGTCTTACATGTGGCTGTAACCATTAAATGGTAAATGGTAGAATTTTTATTACATTTTGTTATAACCAACAAAATCATAATGAAGTTAAAGAATATTCAGATATTTTAAATTTAAAAGTATATAATTTAAGATCATTAGAGTATAATAGTAACATATATTTGTAACAGAAAAATATTGGATGAAAAGCTAACAAACTGCTTCTACAACAACTGATGACATATAAATATATTGTACGCAATTTACATACAGAAGCATAAGAAGACTTGGAGAAAAGAAATTGCTAATGACAATAAACACGTTTATTATTGGAATGTAAATATAAAAAATAAATTGAAACGAAGAAACTGAAGTACATAAAATGGATGAATACTAAGAGTGATGAGGATTGAACAGAATTTTAAAAAAGCACAAAAAAATTGCTGAAGAAAAAATAAATTCTGGCAACAAACATGTCACAGAATTCAAAATTATATTGGAACCAAAATAACTACTGAATCGTGAAACACAACAACAACAACAACAATAATAATAATAATAAGAGAAGAATTGAAAGTACAGCCTTTATTAGATAAAGTCACGAATTACAGACAGAAATGGATTGATCACATGGATGGAATGAGTAAGGAGAGATATCCATTGTTAGCAAGAAATTATCAAGCAAGAGGAAGACGTGATGTTGGAAGACCTAGAAGACGTTGGGCTGATGCACTATGAAGTCAGAACGGGCAATTGCCTAATCCCTGGAGTGATGATGATGAGTAATAATAATAGTAATAGTAATAATAATAATAATAATAATAATAATAATAATAATAATAATAATAATATTAGTAGTAATAATAAATTACAGTATAATGAGGAACAATACTACGAAAAGTAATATTGAGCGATGTGAATCCGGTGTTCTTAATAACTCTTCAACAGTTATTAATAAAAGTAGAATGTATAGCACAGTTAAAATTATTCATTATATTGCGACATTTTCGCAGATTATATGTGTGTATTTATTTATTTATTTATTTATTTATTCATTCATTCATTCAATGCCCCAGGTTGTCATTTCGACATTTCCGGTATTATCCTCTTGGTATTGGCGTAATTTTAACCCACCTCTGAGGCTGGGACGCCTGAAAGGTGGGATTACGGCTCCCACGATGATGTGATGGGTGATGATGTTGGTGCGCCAAAAGAGTATTTAATCCTAAACTTAATCTAAGACGAACACTTAAAAACTAAGTTCGAAATATGTGTTTACTTCTTAATACAGGACTTCATCCAATAACTAATGAAGTAGGCCTACTGAACATGTCGCATGTCATTCCATACTCTTATTTAATTTTACAGTTGATTACGAGGGAAAAATAACAATGTTCGATATTTTTATCTGAGATCCAGACTTCCCTATATCAAATTATTTGACTGCAACTTCTCTACAACCGGATAAATGTAATTAGTTTAATTCATTTACAATTAAATGAATTAAACCAAAGCAATTTAATTATATATATAGCCAATATGACATGAAAAGAAAAATAAAAGCCTGAGTCGGGATTTGAACCCGAGATCTCTAACTTTATATGTTAGAGCTCTAATCAACTGAGCTACTCAGGAATCACAAACATTTGTTTTTCTTTTACATACAGAATGTATAAAAAAGGATGGCGCAAACTTACATGGTTGAAAGTACACGATAATAGAAGCAACAATGTACCAGTAAACATGGGTCCGCAAACGAGTTGTTTGCGAGATAATTACGAATGTATGGTTACAAGCCGCCACTGATTTCATTGTAAACATCGTCCTAGTTAGTACAAATTAATTTGAATTTACACTTTACTATTAATTTTTCATCTCATTTAGTTCACATTTCACAGTTCACTTCATTTATGGATTACCTGTTAAAGGAAGTATTCGAAGTGTCTTCATTGCATCTGGATACAATAGTGTTATCGTCTCTGCAATGAATGTCGAATTATTTCGAAAACCTCTGGATCATTTCTGAATTTTTGACAAGCATGTACAACTCTCCGCTCCAGTTCTTCAACTGTGTTAACTGGTGTGCTGTACACTTCGCTTTTGAGGTGATCCCAGACACAAAATTCCAAACGATTTAGATCAGGCGATCTTGGAGGCCAAGGTACAGATCCGCCTCGACCTATCCATCTTTGGTCGTATCTGCGCGTTAGATACCGTATCACAGCAGCAGCGAAATGTGCCGGAGCCCCATCATGCATGTACCACAAACTCCGACTTTGCAGAAGGGGAACATCCTCAAGCAATCGAGGAAGATGACGCCGCAGAAACCTAAGGTACCTCCGTCCATTAAGTTTTCGTGGAAGAATGTGTGGCCCAATGAGTTGATCACCCAGTACCCATAACCACACATTCAGTGAGAAACGGTGCTGATGTGGTGACTCATGAACAGCATGTGTGTTTATTTCACACCAAAAATATGTATTATGATAATTAAAAACACCATCGCGTGTGAATCCTGATTCGTCTGTAAATAAAATGTTACATGCGAAACGAGGGTTGACTACAGTCTGTTGTTATATCCATTGACAAAACATCACTCTAGGAACAAAGTCCGCATCATTGAGACATTGAACTCGTTGGAGGTGGTAAGGGTACAGTAAATTGCACTGTAAAATTCTCCATACACTATTGTGGCTTAGTACAGGCACTTGTGTGGCAAGTCTTCTCGTCGAGGTTCCTGGAGAGAGTTGTACTGCTTCCAACACCATATCCTCAACCTCAGGCGTAATGCGAGCAGGCCTACCTACTGCTCTGCCATGTGCAAAACCCCCATTTTCTCTTTCGGGGTGTCTTCGATCAGGATATGTATCTTGGTACAAACGTGCAGCCTCCCGTGCATTGTCATTAGCCCTACCGTACATGAAATGCATATCCGCATACTCTTCGATCACTGTAAGGTTCCACTGTAACTACAACACAGCGCAAGTAGCACTCCTCAGACGAGACTGTTACCTTTTGAGATTGTGTACTGTATCCGTCCTGTACGTTCTGCGTGTATGGTTTGATTACAACTCCACCTCTCGGCAATGTTCAGTTTTATAAACAAAGAACATAGGACGGCTTCAAGTGCGCAAGGAGTGAACCGTACGATATTACAAAAAATGACGTCAGTGGCGGCTTGTAACCATACATTCGTAATTATCTCGCAAACGGCTCGTTTGCGGACCCATGTTTACTGGGATATTGTTGCTTCTATTATCGTGTACTTTCAACCATGTAAGTTTGCGCCATCCTTTTTTTGATACAACCTGTATATTATTCTCAATTCACACGAGAGGCAGCGGAATATCGTTACAGATCTAGTGGCTATTATAACAATAATTTTTAAAGAGAATTTTTACTTTGTAACAGTAACGCTTGTATATGGAGATGTTCTAACTATTTTTTTTGACATTTAGCAATGAAGGCCAATTATGACAATAAAAAAGATAAATGCCTGAGTCGGGCGTACAGTTATAACATTTATATATACAGGATATTTCTAAAATATACCGATAAAGTTTGGGACCAGATAGATAACCTTCGTTGAAGCATATTTTGTTAAGGAATCTATGGCCTGCGATGCTTCGTTTCAGTGCTAGAGGGATCTTACAGGAAGCGATTGAAGGAAACGGATAAACACACCTTTCAGTCCAAGATGGGTTGTCATTACTACTATCGCTTGGTTTGTTTACTTCCGGAGCTCAGTACTATTCGGTATCAATTACAGCAAGTTTGTTTACATTAATTGGTACGATGTGTTGTTATCCACAGTCGGAACAAGGGTGTACCTCATTCTGTTGTGCTATTCAGTACTGCTGTACATACTGTACTGTATAGTTCAATGTGTTTAGCTTGTAGCTCTGAATATCAAACGCACACGTGGTTTCAACAAAACGGGGCACCACTTCACTTTGGGAATGAAGCCATGGCCATCTGACAGCTACAATTGGCGCTCTTTGTATAGGTAGGGGTGGGCCCACTGCCTGGCCGGCACACTAGACTGACCTGACCTGCCTAGAATTATTTTTGTGGAGCTACATGAAGACAATAGTTTATGAAACCCATGTTTTACTCTGAAGAAGATCTTGCAGTACGCATTGTCAGCGCAGCAGCTGAAATAAGGGAAACTCCTAGCATCTCTGAAAGGGTATGTCAAAAGTATGGTACGTCATTGTACAGTTTGTTTGGATGCCAATGAACGTGTTTCCAGCACTTGTTTTGATGGGACAATAAACTGGACCAATCCCAACAATGCAACACTGGAGTGAGATTTTTTTAAAGTTTTGTTTCTGCTTCTCTGTAAAGTATTTGGATTAACACACATAATTATGTGACACAGAATGATTTGTTATTTGCATGTACCTACTTCATTCCATTCCTTCCTCTAGGACCCCTCTTACACTGAATTGAAGCGTCACAACCTATACGTTCCTTAATAAAATATGCTTCAAAGAAGATTTACTATCTGCTCTCCAAAGTTTGTCGGTCTAATTTAGAAACACCCTGTATATGTCTGTTATATATATATATATCCATCCATAGTAATTCTGCCCGAAGGCAGGTCTTTCACTGCAATCATAGCATTTTCATGCTATGCTTGCAGCTTTACTAGAGAATTGTAGGTGTGGTATCTTCCCGTTGCTTTCCACACCAGTGAAGGCTGATGATAATGATGAGGATGATGATAATGGCCATATGTTTCGGGGACCGTTTGGGCCTTAAAGTTTTCCTGACATTTGTCTTATTATTAGTATTACTACTCTATTATTATTATTATTATTATTATTATTATTATTATTATTATTATTTTATTATTATTATTTTTATTATTATTATTTTTATTATTATTAATTTAATTATTATTGTCAGTATTGCATTTCATTGTTAAACAAATATGTTATGAAACCTTAATTGCCTGTCGATGTACTCGTAAGGTTCATCCGCTTGTGAAGCGCGCTTTTTCGCCGTTACAACCACTGTTTACATCTGCTCCGTAGACATCTGGAACCGACTTTAGTATTTTTCTTGGAAATTCGTCTTCTGTCATTCTGTTTACATGGCCATACAATTTTGTTTTATGAAATAACCAGTTTAAGTTTGAACATTTATAAGTTGTTTAATTATATTCTGTATTTTATTTCTTGTAGAAGTTCCAGCTGAATGCATACAAAAATCAATTTGTGCAGAATTTAATTTTCTTATTGTTATTGGTTTTAATTGTCACGCTGCATTACCGAATGCTATTATATGTATATATACATTTTATAATAAATTATCTTTAATTACTCCAAGAATCACGTTAGCATTCAGTAATTATATATTTTTATTAATTATTAGATAAGTATTAATAATAACAATCACATTACATAAACCCGTGGTACAGAGCTCCAAAGAGCCAAGACTAACTGAACGAGTTGCGATAATAGATTAGCAGAAAATATAACAGGGATTAAGACATTTAACAAGTTTTATTGGCTGGATTTGACTTTTCGGTCGAAATTAAAACAATGCATTACTCAATAAACAAGTGCGTGGATTAGATCACAACATGAGAAAGTAGAGCTCACCGTATATGAGGGATATTTTAAGCTAATCATTTCATTTAATTTAATTTTACATCAATCAGTTGTCCTCACGAGGCTAAGTGTAACTCATTCCACACGCTGTACCGAAGAGTTAATGAAAAATTAAATCTAATAAACATACAATACATGACTTCAGTATACTGATATAGACACAAAGAAACGACGTGACTACAAGATATTCAACCAAGGAAAATAAAATTGAAATAGGCATGATCGATTATGCAAAAATATCATTATATACTTTATGCGTATGGATTAAAAGGAACTGAATTTTACATTTATGTTCTTGAAGGTTCATTAACTACGCAAACAAACTTCGAATTCGGTTAAATAAAATCCAAACTTGCTCTTAAAAACACCATCTTCAATATTGGGAATTATAACAACTGAACAAAATTAAATTAATTAAATCAGTTACATAAAACTTCCTTTCCGTTATTATTATTTAACAAATAAAAGTTTGTATAAAATATTTCCTTTAATATACTGAATTCGTAAAATAAATACAACGTCGATATCATTTTAATAATCCAGCGATAGGAAAACTGTATTTCCTAGTTCTAGAATGGTCTTAATCTCAATATGAATACATTTATAACCTAATACACCTGAGTGTATGAAACTGTAATAAACCTTTGGAGAATTGAGTGGTAAACAACCTGTCTCGTTTATATATCAAATTTGGGAATTTTTAACATTATGAGGTTCAATTCATAAGAATTAAATGAATCGCGATTTCTTCTTACCCCATACTCCTATGTTTTTTTTTTAACACAGCACTGCAGTATCAGCGACCCTTTGCCACCCTCTTCAGCTGTTTTAACGACTGTCAATTTTTTCTTTTGCCGGTAATTATCCAAACTGCCATCTGGTGTTCTTTTGAAGGACTTATTTTCTAAACTGCCATCTGGTGTTCTTTAGAATGAATCATTTTCTAAACTGCCATCTGTTGTATTTTTGAAGATGGCAGTTTAGAAGATGATTCATTCAAAAGAACACCAGATGGCAGTTTACAAAATAATTCCTTCAAAAGAACACCAGATGGCAGTTTGGATAATTACCGGCAAAATAAAAAATTGACAGTCGTGAAAATAGCTGAAGTTGGTGACAATGGGTCACTGATAATGCAGTGCTGTGTTTAAAAAACATGGAAGTATGAGGTAAGAAGAAATCACGATTCATTTAATTCTTATAACCTGTCTCGAATTCTACAGATACAGTGGACATTTGAGAGAATTAAGTAAAATTTCATACGGCCGTCGTACTACAGTACATGTACTGAGATTGGTGATCACCAAATTAAAAATTTACTACAATTTGTATGATTGATATGACTTTCAGTTTACAGACCAAGAAGTTCAGAGTTCAGATTTTTTCTACATGCAGTTCTATCAAAATTAGAAAGTAAATTGTGAAAAAAAAATAGCAACAGGAGAAATTAAGAGAGAAGTTAATAACAATAGAAGTCTTCTTCTTAGTCACGGTTTAAGCTTTATGCTAGTCCGTTGCGGTTCCAAATTCCTGCTCTTTCCATCTCACAAAAAGAGGAGTATGAAAGTACATACAATTCCATATAATTGTTAATAGTCTTAAAGAATTAAATTGCTTGTAAAAATGATAGAACACTATCCAACGTTTACAGAAATGGTTGCTTTAACTCATTAGCAGATATCAATACTCGTAGTCATATGATCCAATACTCAGCAGCTGTGTTCATTTGACCCAAAAAGACTAACAATGGAACTTCATCAATTGCATGCCGAAACCTACCTTAAAATAGCTTATGATGTACCAAGATCGTGTCCAAAGAATACCTGCCGCTTTTAACTGCAAGACACTAAAATCCAGCGCCAAATCTATAATTTTAATTACAGGGAAGTAATACAACTCTTCGCATGATGGATTGCCAACCGCGCAGCACCCGCCTCACTCCACACCGCTAGCAGGGATGTCCAACTACTACGTACAGCGAGTTGCCAATGCTAGATTCTGGCTTCGATTTCTGTGCCTTACAGTTAAAGTGGTCAGATAATATTTTGGACATTGCCTTGGTAATCACAGCGTTTCTCTGGGAGAATGCAATGGTTGACAAATCCCTTGTTAGACACGCTGTTTTATAATTCTAGAGCTAAAAATGTAATATTGGCGTTCAGAAACACGAATCCACTGTCGCCAGAGAAATGTTCTAAGCTATCGTAAAGAAAGAGACGAGAGAAGTAGAGATAGTGTTAAAATTACAACTTAAATATTAAAAGTGGAGAGAAAAGATGTACCCAAGTACTGATACAAATATTCATAATACAACGAGTTTCTATTTAATTTTAATGACACTCTTAAATTAGATGTTGGTTCCCATGGAATAGTGGTTATCATGCTCGACCCTGGTTTTAAGATTCCCGGGAACGATACGAACTCAGCCGGGAACGATTGATTTTCAGTGCGTAAAAATTCTGAGCATAGATTATTTTGGAAAGAAACTAAAGCCATTGG
The DNA here is from genome assembly GCA_030220185.1 of Diploptera punctata. Classification (NCBI taxonomy): domain Eukaryota; kingdom Metazoa; phylum Arthropoda; class Insecta; order Blattodea; family Blaberidae; genus Diploptera; species Diploptera punctata. The sequence continues at coordinate 395,948 of JASPKZ010004195.1, forward strand.
TTCATTTCGTAGACTTTCCGGATGTAAAATAACCTTATGTTTGAAAAAGAGGACTCTGATAAACATTTATCGCATCTTTGAACGTCCAGATTTGAAATTCGACGCTAATGATTTTACTTGTTGAAGAGAATCATTAAATAAAACAAAAGCATATCACAACACTCATGATTCAAATCTGAATGTAAACATTCCGACAAATTTTACCCAGAGATGTCTTATTTCTCCCTCCCATTTTTTTTTAATAACGAGCCGTACATCTACAACATGGAAGTCGAGGCTTTATTTCCCTTTCAGAAAAATGTTATAACCTTAAATATCGTTGAACCAGCGAACCTCGGAACCAAATGCGAGGATAGTAACCACTAGTCCAACAGGTCTGGCATACTTAGTATATTCCTTATAAACGTTTACAGAACAATACAGTAAAATATCCAGTACGCAGTATCTTTTTATCTTAGACGATTTACTTGAATTGACAAGAGCAGAGTAAGGGATCGGGATGAGTAAGTTATGAAGTTATCTACGCATTTAACTTTATCGTCTTTAAAACGCACTACGGGAACAGACTTGGAATGTAAATAAACAACTGCTTCGATACTACAGGCTGAAAACATTGAAAACAATTTGCATGATATAACAAACAAAATAACTTACGGCTATGTGTTTTATCTGTAAGAACAAAGTTCCTAGTGCTTAAATTATGAGATTCTATGACAATGGGTGTGGGTGGATTGAATGCAAGTAGTCAAACCGTGGGAAAACGTGCTACAGACTTTAATCATCCTATTCCCTAAGTCTGGATATAAGTATACTAGGACACGCACCTCAATGCTTTGTTATGTCTACGACATCATCTAGGAGCAGTCTGTTGCTTCCCATTTCTATCGAAAAGGAATTTGGTTTTTAAAGTTATATTACAGATTACTGAATTTTAGTTGAAGTAATGAAGTTTCCTGAAGTTAAGTGGTTCTTCCGCTGACATTCCTTATAGCGTGTTTTGCTTTGCAACCGCCTGCATGAAGCAGATAACACAGGTATTAAATTAGTAGTTTTTTTGTTAAACTCTGTCAATTAACGTCCATTAGTAGGGAAGAGTTTGTAGTTTCAAATTAATATCAAATATTTACATTGCTCAATGTATATGGGGTAGAAAGAGAAGGGGGATGTAGACGTGACGTGGTCAACAAGTGGCCAAAGTAGGGTGACACCAACCTGCGTGGAATATCACTTCCTTTCTATGACGAGGGGTGGTTTTTAAAGCAAACAAAACTTGGTTAAAATTTTACTCTAAAGAATACGATGAGACAATGAAGTAAAGAGAGAAACAAGCAAAGGACTATAAGATACGCTATAACGTTATATCAATTTTATTAAATAAGCAAGATAACCACATCTTAAATTAGATATTAGGTCAGAGAAGTTCGAGAATCCTACACACTAATCTTCAATTTATTGATTAGTTCAAAGAGGTTCGAGAATTTCATACCAACTTTAATTTATTTATTAGGACAAATAATCTCTCACACTATCCTTAATTTAATCCCTCACACTATATTTAATCTATTGATTAGGACAGAAAATCCCTCACACTATCTGTAATTTATTGATTAGGTTAAAGAGGTTCGAGAATCTCTCACACTAATTTATGTATTAGATCAAATAATCTCTCACATTATCTTTTAGTTTGTTGATTGGAACGGAAAATCCCTCATATATTTAATTTATTGATATGGGCGGGAAATTCCTCAAACCATCTTTAATTTATTGATTAGGACGGATAATCTCTCACACTCTCTTTAAATTATTGGTTGGAACGGAGAATCACTCACACCCTCTTTAATGAATTGATTAGGTCAGGGAATACCTCGCACTATCTTTAACTTATTGATTAGGTCGGAGAATCCCTCACACTATTTTTAACATTGATTAGGCCGAATACTCAATCGCACTATTTTTAACTAATTGATTAGGTCGGAGAATCCCTCACACTATCTTTAATTTTCATATTCCATTGTCATTTTATTTATTTCATTTGCTTGTTTACAGTCATTCTTTCCATTCGTGTGTAATTAAAGTTTTACAAATTATCTTAAAAATTAAGAACATTATGCCTACACTGAATCCACTACAGACGTGAACAAAATCAAATAACGCATTCCCATGATTTAATATTTCATTAACTATGTATTTACCAATTAATAAGTTCAATGCCGCGCCGTGGACAAATGGTCTAAAGCATTTTACGTTGTGTTCGCATTAGCTCGAGATCCCATGTGAGCAGTAAACGTTTTCATAGAATTTCACCCAGAACATGGAATCGGTGCCCACTCATAATCGTGAGGAATTTGGCAAACTAGGAAATGTTGCGGCTTCATATAAAATACGTTAGTAATAATTTATTTGAATGCATCCTTATTTGAAGTTAAAATCTGGGCGTAAAATAGTAGACACATTCTGCTTGCAGTCTTGTTTTTTCAGGTTTCTTTATCTTACTTTAGATCTACAACAAGCGACCCAGAGCTTCATTTCTCATTCGAAGGAAGCTCCAGTCCTGCTGAAGAGTTTGTACTTCCAAAAAAGTTGATAGACCCAATTGGATTTGAATTCCGAATGTTGGAATTAGCCCATTGTGTTCGAAAATCAAGGTTGATGAAAATATCTATTATAAGCTGATATTTGTTAAAGAGCATGATAGCAAGGCTGAAGGTAGCGACATGCTGACTACATGACTCACCCGTAAATGAGACTAATCATTCCTCCAATTCTGTGATTGGCTCAAGTAGATGTGAGACCAGGTTTCTAGGCCATTCGCATACAATATACGAACAATTAAAATTTCATTACAGTTAATAATATATGAAAGTTTATAACACCCCCTTTATTTTAAAATAACTTTTCAGCATACTCATTGTTCAAGTCATGCAACAATTACCCCTAGGCAATCTGAATATATAACTGAAGAGAACGAACAATAATGTGTTGAATTTACAGTCATGCTCGCATTTTTTTTTTTAGAGTTGCCAGATTATGAAATTTGGTTTTAATTTTCCCCGGAAATTGCAGATCCAACAGGAGTTTTAGAGGGAATGATTTGTAATAGGTTTCGAGGGTAAATAGTATGTTGTATTCCGGAAGCACGAATTAAGTCTCTCTCTATCTATCTATCTATATATCACATAAATATATATATATATATATACATATAAAAAAAAAATATATATATATATATATATGTATATATATATATAGAGAGAGAGAGAGAGAGAGAGAGAGAGGAGAGAGAGAGAGAGAGAGAGATAGACAGACAGACTATAATATTCACACAATACTAAATCCTTACATATTCTCTCTCCCTTCTTACTCAGTAAAATTAAGTAGAGTAATTCTAAACTAAAATAAAAATAACACACAAAATTATTAAATGTACTAAGATACTGGAACCTAAAACTATAAAAATAATACTGGTCATCAAGATTTTTTTTTACTAGGAAATTGAATGGTGGACCTAGTCCAGTTTTTATACTGAATTCAGGTATGTAATAAAAATTCTTCCACCAGGCATAGTGTTTTGTGTCTGTCATTCTTGTCAATTTATCTTACTTCTGTATATTATGGTTAACATGATAGTAAATTATTGAAGTGGCAATTTTATATTCAGAATAAATTAGTACCAGGAAGACTTATTTTCTATTGCAACTATTCTAAATCTAACGCTTTGCAGACTCATTCATTTCGAACATGTTTCTAACACGTTCAAATGGTTGCAAGATTTTAACTAAGGAGCTAAGGAAGACTGCCAATAGCAGTATTCAAATTGTAGCGAGCTTGTCAACACATGTAACACGGTTTTCTTCTGCATATTACTTTTAATTTTATTTGTAATTTTTATATATTGTTTTCTATATACGCCAAGAAAGTGTTTACTTTAAATTATATAAATAATTTCTGCTACGTTTATTTATGGTAAACTAACTAGGAATTTTCAGAGGCAAAATTTCAACACGACAACATGGGACAATCCAAAAACACTGTTCTTGGGCTTTATTTTTACTATAAAGCGAGCGATTTAGATAAAGACTAGGTCCCAAATGTGTGTATCATATGTTGGCTTTCTTGCTCGATGGAAAAAATGGTACACAGCATCTAATTTTTTTCAGTCCTTCTATGATTTGGAGTAGAAGTCGGAAGGATCATGGATCAGATTGATATTTCTGTTTAAAACTGATATAAAAGGAAACGACAAGCTCCCAAAAACAAAGTACGTAGTTTACATATCCCAATTTTTTAGCATCTGCAATGGGACCTGTACCAGATTTCATGATATACATAGTAACTTAACTAACTCCAACTTAAAAATTTTAATCCAGCTTATAACGAAGACCAAAGAAACAAGACAAGTGACCCTACATTTAAAGCAAGTAGTTCCATCAGAACCTCACTTTTTAGCTCAGTAATAGCTTAATGGTTTACTATTACGGAATAACGCGGAATGTAAATTTGTCTGGAACAGTTGGCTGAGCGTTTAATTTTTTAAATCAATAATTCCACCGGAAGGTTTGAATTTCTGCTTTTCCAAGAAGGTACAGGGATATGTGTTTGCGTAGTCGATATTGATTTGATAGACTACTTCTCTAAAGAAGGCCATGTAGTGTTTTCAAATAATGTTTGTTCAGTAACGGAGACACTTTGGCATCAACTCCACCCAAGTGAATGGCGATTGTTAATGGACTCATCGAAATTTAGTATGAAGGCTGTATTTCTGCATAATGACAATGAATTATCATCAATATGGTAATTATGAGCTTATGCTCTTTTTATTTTCTTGTTTGAATCCTTAACTTGGCAGATTCATTAATTTATTTTCGAATATTGTAAATGCTTCTTTCGCGTATACATTTCTTCTGCATAATAAAATACATTTCATTTCAAAAGTACATTTGGAAATACACTTACTTTGCTATTCCGTTAGGGATGATCGGAAAATACGCACACCTCGAATTAAACCTAGAATTACTTATTTTTGACTTGATTGTAACGGTATTTTTGTTTTCGAATTGATGTCATCAACTGAGCCTCTTCAAAAATCTGAGATATAACCTAACCATTTGAATGATATTCTCCGTTTTTTCTGGTGCAATGCTTGTCATTACCCTCCATGGTATCATTACCTTATCATGGTGGAGTGGCTTGCTTGCTTAAATGATCCTGAGAGCTATGCTGGCGGTAGTATTGCTGCCGATAGGGTTACCCATGCCGGACTGGTCGAAGGTGATAAGCCAGACGAAAAATGTACCTTGGGCGAAAGAGTGACGATATTTCACCGTAAAAATACAACCGTCAAGAAATGCGGACATGGGTTCATCTGGGGTAAAATTTTCCGAAGGTCAACATGGGTTCATCTGGGGTAAAATTTTCAGGAGGTCAAATAGTCCCCCATTCCGTTCTCCGGGCGGGGACTACTTCAGGGAACCCATGCCAAAGGCTCAAACACAGGGACATGATCCTAGGAACATGGAATGTTAGGACTTTATACAATAGCGGGGCACTAGAGATATTAGCGCGGGAATTAGATAAATCACCCTTGGATATAGTCGCTTTACAGGAAGTTAGGTGGCCAGGAGAAGGTAGTCAGGAATCAGGAAGCTTTGCATTATACTACGGGGGTGCAGAAAGATCTGCATTTGGAACGGGTTCTTTAGTCAGAAGGAGGATCCTATCCGCTATCCGAGATATTAAGTTTGTTAGTGATAGGATATCATACATAATTCTAAAGGGCAAACGACATGATTTTATAATTGTAAATGTACATGCCCCCACAGAAGATAAAGATGACAAGATCAAGGATGAGTTCTATGAAGAATTAGAATGCTTATTTGATAGCCTTTCATGATATCATATGAAAATTGTCTTAGGAGATTTTAATGCAAAAGTGGGGCGGGAAGATATATTCAAACCAACAATAGGCAAATTCAGTCTTCATGAAGATAGTAACGACAACGGGGTTAGATTAGTCACATTTGCCACATTAAAGAATCTCATTGTTAAGAGCACAACATTTCAGCATAAGGATATTCATAAATACACCTGGACGTCCCCAGATGGAGAAACTCGGAACCAGATAGATCGTGTATTAGTGGATAAACGCTGGCACAGTAGCATCATTGATGTTAGATCAGTTAGAGGGACAGACTGCAATTCGGATCATCATCTGGTCAGAGTTATCAGACAACGGCTATCGCTTATGAGAGGAACAAACGCTAAAGATGATTATTTAAATTTTGAATTAAAAAACTTGAAATATGATGAAATGCGGCAAGAATACCAAATAAAAATTGCTAATAGATTTGAAGTACTGGAATCTTCAGATGACAATGTGACAAACGAAGAAGAAACTGATATAAATAAAGAATGGGAGGCTATAAGAGATACTATTAAATTGTCAGCATCAGAAAGCATTGGTTGTTTAAAAAATGGCAAAACAAGAAATGGTTTGATAAGGGATGTGCCGACATTGTAAAGAAAAGAAAGCTAGCAAAAATGAAATGGTTATACGAGCCAAATGTGATAAATTTAGAACACTTGGGTAGTGTTAGACGGGAAACCACCAAGTTACTAAAGAGTAAAAAGAGGGAATATTTGAGAGAGAAGGTTAATGATCTTGAAGTGAATGCAAAAAATAGAAACATTAGAGAATTATATCAGTGAATTAGTATAGAGAAGAAAGGGTTTCAGGCTAGAAAAAACATAATTCGGAATGAAAATGGGGATATGATTGCAGAATTTAGGAGTATATTAAATAGATGGAAAAGTTACTTTAATCAGCTATTAAATGTACATACAGAACAGGACATTGAGGATGATAATTTACAGACAGCAGAAATGCTAGTCGCAGAGCCAAGTGCATTGGAGGTTGAAATGGCAATTGAAAAATTAAAGAAGTATAAAGCATCAGGTTCAGATGAGATCCCAGCAGAACTTATAAAATCAGGGGGAGAAAAATTGATGGAAATTATACGCTAGTTGCTTAGTATGATTTGGGAAAAAGAAGCTCTTCCAGATGAATGGAAGGAATCAATTATCGTACCAATTTATAAGAAAGGAGATAAAACTGATTGCAACAACTATAAGGGGCATCTCATTACTTTCAACTTCGTACAAAATTCTAACAAATATATTAGTAAGCAGACTTACTCCCTATATTGATGACATTCTAGGAGATCATCAATATGCACTTAGAAGAAACAGGTCTACAACAGATCAGATTTTTAGTATAAGACAGATTTTAGAAAAGAAATGGGAATATAATGGTACTGTACATCAACTGTATGTAGACTTCAAAAAAGCATATGATTCAATTAAGAGGGAGAAGTTATATAGTATCCTGCTGGAGTTCGGAATTCCTAAAAAGTTAGTTAGACTTATACGAATGTGTCTAAATGGCTCAAAGAGTAGGGTGCGTGTAGGCAAACAGTTTTCAGACACTTTTGAAATCCAGAATGGGTTGAAGCAAGGAGATGCACTATCTCCTCTACTATTTAATTTTGTACTAGAGCATGCCATTAAATCTTTAGAGAATGAGGAAGGCTTACAACTCAATGGTATTAATAAGCTGTTAGTTTATGCTGATGATGTAGTACTACTGGCCGATAGCGAGGAGATACTAAAGGCCAACACGCACACACTATTGAGTAACACTAAGAAATTAGGACTGGAAGTAAATATCAGTAAAACTAAATATATGGTCACACGTAGAAATACATTATATAATGGAAATGGACAGCTAATGACAAATGAGGGAAATTTTGAGGAAGTGGCTGAATTCAAATACCTAGGAACAATAATCACAAATAGGAATGAGATGCACAAAGAAATTAAACATAGGCTCAATTCTGGAAATGCATGCTATTATGCATTGCAGAGACTTTTGATGTCCCAACTCCTTTCAAAAAACGTTAAGCTGAAAATATATAAAACTATTATTCTACCAGTTATATTATATGGGTGCGAAACATGGACTCTTACTTTAAGGGAGGAAAGGATATTACGAGTATTTGAGAATAAAGTTCTTAGGAAAATTTTTGGACTAAAGAGAGATGAACAGACAGGTGAATGGAGAAGACTACATAACAATGAACTACATGGTCTTTACAGGAAGCCAGATATAATAAGAACAATTAAGTCTCGTAGACTGCGATGGGCAGGACATGTTGCGCGTATGGGGAATGAAAGACGTGCATGGAAACTTCTTGTAGGAAAGCCAGAAGGGAAACTCCCAGTAGGTAGACCAAGAATGAGGTGGGAGAACAACATTAACTATGATTTGAAGGAAGTAGATTACACAGGGAATGATTGGAAAGCATTAGATCAGGATAGGGATGTATGGAGAGCTTATGTCCGCGCGGCCATGAACCTACGGGTTCGATAGTGCCAGTGAGTAAGTAAGTAAGTAAGTAAGTAATGCTTGTCATTAAACAGCAATAAATTAAATAATTTCCCATTCATTCATACGCGTCTTCACAACGGATTATTTATCATTTAATTGCAGTGCGGTTTCTTCGATGTTAATGTATGGACTACTTTTGCAATGCATATCGGTAAACTTATGGCAATAACAAATCAGACAGTTGTTTTCAAATATTCTGTTCTTATTTATTGTAATTGAAAATAGTGCATAATTTAAACAAAATAAATAGATTATACACAACTGACTTGATATAACCAAAGATTCTAAATGCGATATAACCGTAGATGTTAGAGCGTCTGTAAATAAACATGAAGCAAACAAAATAATTGTTTGTCATTAGTGTGGACTGTGTACTCCATACTGTTAGGATATACTAAACTTAAAATAACACACCCGCGCATTGGTTTATACTTCTTATATGAGATATACCGGTACGTGTGCATTGAACGAGTATTTGACGTCACAGTGAATCCTCGATTAACAATGTCGTAATTTGCCACATCCATTGTATAAATATGGAATAATGACACATCAAACAGTATATTGCAAGATGTGCAGGAAGATCGGATGATAAAGAAAGGAAGAACATTAATCAGGGAAGATTGTTAGCAGTGATAAATTGCATAGAGTACGAGACACATCACTAATGATGTTTGCATGGTTCGCCACACTAGCTTTGCCTCATTTTTCAAAAAATCTGGCATCGCAGTTTCTCTCATAAGTATGAAAATACATCATCTACTCTTATACACTACTTTCTTCAATCATGTGATAGTTTTAACTATTAACTAATCGTAAATAACTTTCTAAGTTGGCTACAGGTGTTAAGCGAATTTCCTGGTTTTACGATAATATAACATGGAAAGAAAAGTAAGCGCCTTAACCGCGGGATTCCAGTATTTATAGATTATGATTTTTGAAATTGATGTAGTGATGAGGTTTTTATTAACAGTCTATACTCTTTTGCTGCTATTTACATGAACCAACATACACCTAATAAATAACGCGCATTTTTCTGCTTTTTATACATGGACGTTATTATATCGCGATGAGAGAAAGAATAAATACCGGAGAAATTGTCACATGCTCGTCGAGAACCATGCTTGCAGAGGGCTACAAGTCATTGTCTCCGCAGTAATTATATTGTAAGCCTACCTACGTAATACTTTATTGCACTTAAATATGTATTTAATTATAAAACTAATTATTGTAAATTCATATAACTTAGTTGAGTGCTCACGAGGCATTAATATCTTAATTCTAAAGGTAAAATAAGGATTGATATTATTATATCTAATACAGGATAGATGTAATCTACAGTGTAAAAGTTAAAATTGTTGGGAATGTCTATACGAAGATAACTGAACAGAAATATTTAAATAATTACAGAGAAGGTAATTTGCCAAAAACAAGAAAAAAGACCCTAACATCAGACTTAAAATTAATAATTTCGTTATTTTTATGCAGAGTAAGAGTTGCATAGATTCTACCTTCAATACGTTGGCAAGAAACATATGAATATCGTCCTCACAGATCTAATATATACACATACGATAATAGTGTTCTATGCCTGTCCGGGATGATACATACAAATTATACAAATTATGTAAATTATGATTTTATAGTACGTAGGTGAGGAAATAGTTGTATTGCAATGAACTGAGATAATATGGAACATGGATATGAAGATTTAGATAAAATTGATAGCAGTAGGTAGCTGTTCTTCGTAATATACAGGTTGACATTGGTGGAAAATAATCAATCATAAGTGAAAAGTTTAATTTTAGCAGTAATATTAATAGAAATTCATGTTTCGTATTTTCTTGGATATCCCTTCCTCTGTAAATATTGCATTCCTATTTTCAGAACACTCTAAAAATATTTTGAAAGAGGAACCTCAAGAAAACCACTAAATAGGAAAGAAGAAAACATAAAGGAAGAAGGCAGTATGAAAAATGAATAGAAGGAGTAGAAAAATAGGTAGGATGGGAAATGATGGAGAAATAATTAGAAGACAGTGATAATTGAAAGGCAAATGTAAGATTATCGAAGTTCTAGACGGACTGCAGTATTAATAATAATAATACTTTATTTATTCTGGCAGAGTTAAGGCCATAAGGCCCTCTCTTCCACTCAACCAGTACAAATACAAACAAATATTCGACAAATATAGATATACACTATACTAATTATAAACACTTAAAGATACAATAAATGTATTAATGTGTGTGTATAAAAATAATATTATAAGTTCACGAATTTTAATATTATTTTATTTAAATAAATATAGTCATGATAGATTATTTACAATATAAGGTTGTTCGATAAAAAATTTGTTTGTACAAGTTTATTTGTGAATTACTTTATAATGTTGAGGAGTACTGGCCTGCTTTTATTAGTATAAATGAGACATGAATTTTAAAAAATGCTTTCCATTTTCCGATTCCATGATAAATTTTAAAACAAATTGAATTAAAGGAAGCAAAATTAAATAAATCTGCAACGTAAAAGAACTGACACAACTGCAATAGCTTGATACTTATTTATACTTCCAATAATACCAAGGAAAAAACATAGGATTCCTCCTATTCTATATACTGGCCATAATTCAGCCAATAATCACCATGATTTTAAAGTAAGCACGAATGAGTGTCTGAAAAATCGTTCCATCTATTACGTTGATTTTTTATGAAATGACAAAATATATTGTTCAAATATTTATAATTTTATTTTCGTACTAAATCTAGATCAAGTTCAAAATATAATCCAAAGTATATTTTTTACTGAAAAAATAATGGAAAGTTATTACTGTGATTCCTCCTCTATATATTGAAACTTTCAAAAAAGAGTTTTAAACTTTTTGTAGCTTGTCAAAACTTGAACTCGATGTGTTAATAACAAGACAGAGACGGGAAGAAACTTTTTCGTGACAAAATTGCAAACGGCAGCGCCTCTGGTGTCAGTTCATATAATCATCGGATACAATGTGAAAGTGAAGGATAACTTAAAATTATTTTAGATATTCTTGACATAGTTATCAACTCATAATTTTCGACAAATATAAAAAAAAGGGAGAGAAATTTGTCGAGTTTTTAAAAATGAAAACAATTTTGAAAACCAACCACTTAATAACTGCAATGCATTAACAGAACAATCTATCTGGGATGAAAAGGATATCCCTGAAAAAATTACTAGTTATAATAAAAGTTTTGGAATTATTAATCAAGTTATAAAAACATCCCTTGTACAAAAAACACCAGATTATATAACACTTTGGCTAGACCAGTGTTGACCTGTGGTAGTGAAGCATGGACACTAAAAAGACAACATGAAAGCAGAATAATGGCTTGTAAAAATGAGATTCATGCGCAAAATAGCGGGTTACACCAGATGGGATCGGCAAAGGAACACCGATATCTTAAAAGAATTGAAGACTACGCCAATTTTCGAATATAGTAAACAGTACCAACTAAATTGGAAACACCATCTTGAAAGAATGAGTTCAAATCGGATCCCCAAAGCTGTTTATAATTATATACCAAAGAGGACGAATATCTCTGGGCCGTCCATGAAACGCTGGAGGGAAAATTTTCTATAGGATCGTAACAGGCCTTGGACTAATACTTGAAAGGAAGAAGAAGAAGCATTAACAGAAAAAACGTATTGACTCATGACTAGAACTTTAAGTTTTAGGCAAATACATATTTAGTTCCCTTGGGAGCAAGTGAAAACATAATTGTACAGTGCATGGATACCTCAAAATAATTACAATTAGTATATTTCAGTATACTTAAAATAGTTTTTAGTATCTATTTTTGTATTTTTGTACCACAACTGCCTTCGTGTTTTCATTATTTAATGAAACAATACTATTTTTTTCGTCCTCACGCTATCTTTTTGAACAACCTGTATTTTCAGAATTTACAGTAAGAACTCTAAATGAAAAATGATATAATTCAATTTTACTACAATTTAGAACACAATGCATCTAAAGTTTTATGGACCTGGTATTGATTTAGTTTGAACCGTCTGATGAATATTGTGAGATACAATATTATAAATCCTACAGGTTTTAAGAATCATTTCCATCAAATTAGGACATAATTATAATATTTACAAAAGTCGTATTAGTAAATTTTAATAGTAAAAACGAAACAAAAAATTACCAACGCTAGCGCTTTAAATATTTTCATTGCAACATTTTAGAACCTCTTTATAAATTTAGTGCATCAATAAATTATTTTCTGTACCCACTTCAACAACAAACATTTACTACGACTATTTAACTCATGCCCCAAATGGGAGTCAATGACCAATCACGTTTCAATGATTTCTGTTTTACAACCAATCAGAGTCGTGTTTCACCAAATATTTATCAGTGTTATGATTACCATATTAAAGAAAGCTCCTCCTTACAATATTGCGTTCCTTTGGCAATAAATAGTATGATCTGGTTGCAGTGATAAACAAAAGAAGCAGTAGAAGCGTACCTATCGTTTCTCATTTGTTTTCAAACATCGCCGTTTACATTAAATATATAAATATTTTAAAATAACTATAGTTAAATAATGATTTGTGAGTAAACAGCTTAATTTTATTCGTTAAATAGTCCTAACAAATGCCACTCTTGATTTCCAAATTCTCTAGATAAATTCACTCCTCACTTGGTGAGTCGTGAATTTATCGATAATTTGGAAATCACTCGTGGCATTACTTATGATTATACAGTTTCGTAATATTTTCACTAATAAGTAGATACAGTATTTATATTTTTACCATCTCCATCATCATCCGTCATGAATTAGGCGTGTGTAGACCTGTTTCGTCCCCATCTAGCAGTCTCTTAAATGTCTTCCTGATCGCCGATGTCCTTTGCGTTTTTATTGCATTATAATTTTTGGGATTCTTGAATTATCCATTGTTTATTACCTGGTCTAGCCAGTTTAATTCATATCGGTTCAGTTTTTCTTCTACTGATTCTACATCTAATTGTTATAAAATTTCTTCATTCTTTTTGTCAATCTAAATGAGTGTATCCTGCTGTCCTGAGAAATTTCATTTCCATTGCTTTGATTCTGTTCCTGTCTCTTTTCTTAATGTCCAAGTCTGACTTCCGTATGAAAGGGAGAGAAATGCCAAAGTATTATACATTTTTACATTTGTGGATTTGTGTACAAATTTAACTTTAAATGTGTTATTTACTGTAAGACTAGCTAATACTCGGCGTGCCTGCTACGCCTAAATAATAGAAAATTAATGTGCTTTTATGTTTAGTTGAATAAGTAAAAGCGAAAATAATTATTTTTTTTATTTTTTAGATACCCCGAGCTAATTATCCGGCGTTGCCGGGGAATCTACTTATACCAATCTTCTTGACATAAATTAATTACGAAAATAAATGTGTTTCATGTTTAGTTAAATAAGTAAGAGAAAAAATGTATATCTCAATTATTTTTAGATACCCCGTGCCAGGGGTTTTCCGGGAATCTACTCATCCCGATCTTCTTGGCTTAAATGAGCAGAAAGACAAAAATTAATGCACTTCTTATGAGTAGTTGAATAAGTAAAATGAAAAATAATTATAATTGTATATTGTAATTATTTTAAGATTCTCCGTGCTGATTACCCGATGTTGCCCGGGAATCTACTTATCTTGATCTTATTGGCATAAATGAGTTAAAAGATAAAATTCGTTATTGTGAGTTATCCGTTAAAGAATACCCGCCATGTGCTGCTATGCTTGCACAGGAATCTACGTACTTGTCTCGATTTCTTGGCATCAGTGAAAGACAAAAATGGTTATTGTGAGTTATCCATAAGAGATAAACACATGCTGTCGTGGATGTTGTTGTAGAGCTTTTTGAGATATTCAATTCTGTTTACATTAATTTTATGTATTTATTATGGTTTAGTCAGCGTAAGCCATTTAAGAGTCCAAAGGGCTACTTTTTTCACGTTTTCCACTACAAAGGGTGATTTTTAAGGGTGTAGGAGTTGAGTATCACAACTCTATTATAGCCTGTGTTCATCCCGGGAATCTCCTGAACATTTTGCAAAAATCCCATCGCAATCGGATCAACGGTATGGCCGCGCATGAAGTACGAACAAACAAACATTAATTTTTATATATTAGATTTGTGTAAATTAGGCGATTTTCTTGTTCGCATCTTTTTCAGTTTGATAGGATGTTTCGCTACCTTAAATAGTTGATACTTTGTACTTGTTCTATGAATTGTATATTGTGTATTATCTTATTTCTGATTGAATCATCTCCTAAGAATGTCATTACTTTGACTTTTATACTGATATTTCCATTCGAAAATCTTTTAATATTTTATTTAGTGTACACAGTACTATTTGTAAGTTATTCTATCAATGGAAATTATAATTTGATCATCTACGAAAAGTTGGATATTTAATGTTAAGGTACTAGTTATTATGATTCTTGATGTATAGATTAGGTTCCATTTACAAATGATTTAATTCAAGTAAGTATTAAATAGTGTTGGTGATAGTGAGCAACCTTGTCGAACTCCATTATTAACATATTTACTTTATGAGATACGATTATATTTTTTAACATAATGCTTTATTCTGTGATCGCAGGAATAAGTTATGAATTGTAAAGTTGCTATTTTTTCAGAAGAACGCATGTTTAATTGTGAAAATGCAATGTTAGCAAGAGATAAGAGGAAACAAATCAGAAGTATTAAGAGGCCTGGGTCACCACATCCATCACAGTGGAGGTGATTATAATATATCGGTACGTAACTCAATTTGGGCCATTTTAGACGCTTTATATTAGCTTGACCTGTATCTGTCTATGTAACGGAATATTTCAACTCGATTTTCACCCACTTAAAAACATTGGATAGACTTTAAACTTTGTATACTTGTAAAGGACCAATGACAATACAATAATTCCATATTTTTTCTAAGATCCTGGCCAGGATCATCAGGACATAAAAAAAACAAAAAATCGGTATAATAGGTTGCGGACTTATCGACTTTTTAGTCCATCGTTGTAAGAAATTAATATTATATTCTCTGGTAGCTCGGTTGGTAGAGTGGTGGACTGTAGTGGTATATAATTTCAGTAATCCATAGGTCGCTGGTTCAAATCCGGCCCGGAGGATTTTTTTAGTAGAGTTTTACTTTTAGCTCATACTACTATAGTATTGAATTTAAAGATATTTACATTTATCTTATTCTGTAAAATATTAATGACAAGTTAGTAAACTTAACACATTGTAATTTATCTGAAATTTATGAGAAGGATACGATTAACTGTAACTATTTATCTGTATTAAAATATTCAAAAATATTATAATAATGTTAGATAATAATAATTTTAAAAATATATAATTATATTCTTGCCTAGACACTAAAAATATCGTAAGCAATTACATTTTCATGGGATTTCGGTTTATGACAATCAATTAAAGTAAAAATTAAAAAAATAAATAATAGTTTGAAAAACTAAAACAACACGCTTTATTAGAAAACTAAACTAAAAAATAATAGTTTTAAAAAACCAAAACAACTCGCTTTATTAGAAAACCGAACTAAAAAAACGAAAAATAATTTTAATTTCCAACACGCTTGGGATAAAATTAAAGTGGTCAACAAAAAAAATCATCTCCAACACATCTAGAATAAAACTAGAGTTATCTACAAAAATATAATTTTACCATCAAAAGCGTGGGGTGCTTTTATGGTTTTTACGTTTTCTTCTTAGAGACTTTACTTTTACCAATATCTGTTTATTATTAAATATATTAATTGATATAGAACTCCCCACGCTTTTGATGGTAATTTTTTGTTTGTAGATAACTCTAGTTTTATTCTAGATGCGTTGGAGATGATTTTTTTGTTGAGCACTTTAATGTTATCCCAAGCGTGTTGGAAATTAAAATTATTTTTTTCATTTTTTAGCTCAGTTTTCTAATAAAGCGTGTTCTTTTAGTTTTTTAAACTATTATCTATTTTTTATTTTTTAGTTTAGTTTTCTAATAAAGCGTGTTGTTTTAGTTTTTTAACTATTATTTGTTTCGACTTATTTCAATTTCTGTGACTCATAATTAAACTCGTAAATAACAATGGAACTGTCAATCATTGCATGCTGAAATCGACCTCGAAATTTATCACAGAGAAATTAGAAAGGTGTATCAAAAAAATTATCGGCCTTTGTAACTTTAAAGCACTAAAATCCGCGCCAAATATCTCAGTTAAAATACAGGTAAGTAATACAACTAGTGGCTCGGTAGATTGTATAACACTTATTACCTGCCGTCCGCGCCGCGTCCCGCCTCACTCCACTCCGCTCTTACTCGAGCAGGGAGACCATATGCATCGCAGAGTGGGTTGTCATTGCTGGATTCTGACTTCGATTTATGTTCTTTGCAGTTAAAATTGCAGATAATTTTTATTTGGCATGGTCTTGGTACATAATAACGTTTCTCTGGGAGAAATTTCAAGGTAGGATTCGGCATGCAATGGTTGACAGTTCCCTTGTAACAATTCCAGCTAAAGTTCAGATAAAACCATTATGACTGATACAATATCATTATGTGTAAGGTTCAGGGAAAGAAACAGCCAAGTCCGGTTTTGTTAAATATAAGATTTCATCTTCTTGTGAATGTATGGATGCAGGGCTGATAATTTTCACAATATGGATCCTATAGAACGCAAGTAGACAGGTCCGAAAATTATGCTAGCTTATTTCATAAAAAAAAGAGCAAATAACTCAATGTAAATTCCACCATAAAAATGGATATAATCTAAAATGTTATTTGAAAGCTTTCTAGAATTCAATTTTGGATGAATAACTTTTGACATCTTGTTTCTCATACCATGTTATGCTGGACGTAGTCTAATTGTGTTCTGAACCGGCCAGTATCAATAGGAAAGGAACTCTGTAAAACAATTGTAGTATGTGAGAATGGAATATTTCCATTAACGAACGTCCTGCAAACTGCATTAATATGGATGGACTCTTTCTTCCCCTCAACCATTCATACAATATCCTCGTCAAAATTATTATTCTCTAGATTTTAAAGATGATAACACAAGTCATCTACTAACTCAACATCATCACTATCAACAGCTCTCCCTGACCTTCCCTAGAAACATTATATTTTCTTCTCTATATTGGCTACTGTCAACATTTTCTCATTACTTTCATCCCAGAATACTTTGAATCGAGTTTCAATCCAAGCCATGATCTAACTCTTGTCTAATTGTTTTGTGATTTCACCATAAAAATGGCTTGTCAAATAACTCTATTTAGTTATTATCATCTTTAAAAATCCAATAACGATTATAATGTTAACAATCTATAAATAGCATTGTGTCCACCGCTGTGGTCTTGGGATAGCGTCGCTGTTTCGTACGCAGGGGGCCCGGGTTCGATCCCCGGTCGGGAAACAAATCCTGGATGGTGTATTTTTTTAGGTTTCTTCCTCACCTGTAAGAAAAACTTCAAGTCCCAAACGGTCCCCGAACATCATTATCATATTCGCCATGTTTAGTATGAATGTGTGTGAATGGTGTATTTCGTCTTAATGTTGTGTTGTCTCGGAGGAGGCCTTGCTACTGAGATGATCACTCTTTCGGGGAGGCCCTCCATGTCCTTGTGTAGTCAAAAATGTATGTGCATAATGCTTCATTAAAATCCCTCTCCCGACAAGTTGTGTACTGTAATGGCCGGGTGACGTGTGGCATGTAAAACACTGCAAGATGAGAGGTACAACTACGTTAATGGAATGCAATAAATATCACTGTTATATCGTTTAATATTTGCAGTGATATTCTTGTTAAAAAAAGCTAATTTCTCTTAAGTCGAATTTATGATTCGATTTAGCTTGTTTACGCAAACTATATAGGCTAATATCTTTTGTTACTTAAGTTGTTTGTATCCAGTTTCATTACGAGGAAAACAAAATTGTGGCTGCTAAAACAATGTTGGGTTTCAGGCAAGCATCTATTCATTCATCTTTTTTATCTTCGATCTCATTAATTTAAATATTACCATACAAAATTCGTTGGGAAACTGACATGACAAGAGGTTGACATGTGGTTTTTAAAATTCTGCTTTTAGGTAAACACCTTCACTTATAATTTAAAGGGAACAAACTGAGAAAGGATTTTAGAACGAAACAACAACATGTATCATCCTCTCTTTCGCATAGGGGCTGCTTACGGCATTGATATGATATCTTCCATGTCCAGCGGCGGCCTCTTCACATTCTTCATTTTCGCTACCCGTTTCTTGTAGGTTGATAACAAATGGCTGGATCACTTTGTCCATTAAACCGTCCTTTTCCCAATAAAACTCTTCCTCCTGTTTTACATGTTCACACGCCATTTTCCAATTTTCTGGTATCACTTTCGACAAACAATTTTCAAACAAACGTTTTATTATATTTCAATGTTAACTTGTGTTTTGCGACATCATTTTTTACGTGGACCCAAATTAATTTAATCGTGACGAGGTTACAGTGATACGGTGGGAGATGGATTACAGAATGTTGTTCTAACTGTGCGATTGTATCGATTTCACATTTTATAAATCCATTTTTTTTTATTTTATGATCTCACATAGCACTATTTTCGTAGCTCGTGGATCATATTCAATATTATTTTCCCGTAATTATTTCCGCATGTCTACTTTAAGAGTCGATGATATGAGCTTTATTTAGTTCCACCGAATGATAGGACGCGTTATCCATCATATAACGCTATGTTGGGAAATATTTGATAGAAGCTTGTTTACAAACCAATCTTTAAAAACGGTGGCGCCCATCTCCTCAAGGTAGTCCTTCATTGATTTCGAATGGAAACACAGGAAAACGTTTGGAATAAATCACTCAATACAACCTGCATGCATGATGACACATTCATAGGTGAATCAACTTCGCCGTCGGATTTCTGTTTTAACCACAACTTTGCTGAAGTATGGTTCACGTTCGGCCAAGTTTCGACCATATAAATGATTTGTCGGCCACTTTCTCCCAATTCCCAAATTTTCCGTAAGAAATAAAATCTCTTAGCAACAATACCTGGGTTTTCCATTAAAAACGTTCTTCCCTCAATGGTCTAGGATAAAGAAAATTAGAGTTTTCAATATCTGCCGTACAACCCATATGCTGTCCTCAAGCATATTAACGTTCATCTGAGCTTTGTGTATGTCGGGTAACCCAGGTACGAAACTTGTTTTTTCATAACGAATAAATTGTTCTTTTAATGAAAGCTGCTGCAAACGAATTTATTTTGATTTTTGTTGGTGTTGTGTTAGGCCTTTTTTCCTAGGGGTTCTAATTTTGATTCTCGTGTTTTCTGCATCTTTCTTTTGATTTAAAATTCTGTAAACACTTGCGCGAGATATTCCAGTCGCAACTGATATTGTAGGTTTTTCATCCCTTAAGGCATCAAATTCGTCGGTGAAAAACTTGTGAACATTTATTATTTTTCTTCCGTCCAACTGCAAAGCTTTCCCTTTTGTTCCAAGCTGTTTTCAGAATAACAACAACCAAAATTAATATTAATAAATATAGCAATTGTTTAAATATTTCTACGTTTTGAAACATTTTTTAAACGACGGTTTTTAACACCGAAAACAAAACAGGAGTACCACTCTAGCACAAAAATAAATACTGTAATAATAATAATAATAATAATAATAATAATAATAATATTAATAGTAATAATAATAATAATAATAAGTTTTGTATTGTATTGGTAGCCTATGTTTTCCCTTTACAGAGATTTAGGCGCTCTCCCCCTACAGGGAAGAATTTGAACCATACTAATTTAGTTACACTTGTTTTCGTATAGATGTCATTTTGAGTGGTACGTAGTCAGCGTTCCGCCTCATACTGACATCTAGGAAACCAAGGTAGTACTAGGATGGGAAAATTCGGTAAATTTTGCTTAGAGGCCTTTTCTTTCAGGCTTAAGGATTTTTTACGAGCCTGAAAATCTTCAAACTCGGGAACCACGGCTTAAAGTCCCTCCCGGAGGACTTGCTCCTTGGATTTTTCCCTCTTAAAAAATCCTTCGACCCCGGCCGGGTTTGAATCCGCGACCCTCGGGACCAGAGACAAGGAGTATAACCACTAGTCCACCGCGGCCGACTAATAATAATAATAATAATAATAATAATAATAATAATAATAATAGCGAATATGAAAACGCAATGGAAACACAAATATTACAATTCACATTAGTACTGAAAAAACACTAATTAACTGACAAAGTGATGATAGCTGCAAGACCACTTCTGGAATGCACTTGACGCGAGATCTGTTTTTTAAATGACAAATACTACCCTCAATTCTAGTAACCTACACTCAAACGAAGCATGCAGCCGTCTCAAGTTATTCCTCATACTCTCTAATGGTCCTTTCGCACTAATTTATTCGAGAAAATGCATTCCTGTTTTATTCCATTGGCATGAAATGAGTTTCGTTGATAAAAAAATGAAATTGCGGTCGGTAGAGAGGTGTTAAATTTTCACTTCAGGTTAAACCCCTACTAAATGGTCCGAGTTTGCTGTTAAACGAACTCAATATTATCTTTCCTTATTAATTAATTTACTAATTTACATAAAGTGTAAAAACAACCATAGATGCATACATTTTGAATAAGCCCGATCAGCGGTAGCTCGTGCTCGAGGACAGTCCAAAAACAAATAACATAATACTATTAAAAATGCAAACCTTTACAAATATTTTATTAATGTAGTTTACGGTCATGGATCTACTATAAATCTTATAAATTAATATACTATAACAAGGACACATTTATAATGCAGGCCCTGTTGCTTTATTATCAGGGAGCGGAATCTGTTCCACAATGTCGAAAGTACTGCTATAGACTACGAAAATGCGCGCGAGGGGGTTGGCTGCATCCTATGATTCCATAGTGTAAACCGCTTGGTATTGTTGGCGCATGCGCATAATGTATGGCTGAAACGCATCACACGTTATAAAGTATTTCCAATAATATTATTTCTGCACTGCTTGTTGGATATGCGTTTTGTAATTTCAGTTATGAATTTCTGATTACTAAGCTCTGGTTTAATTTTTATAAAAGAGTTAACATAAACGGAATTACTAATGTGATCTAAGCAATAAGTTGTGTGGCTTTGGGTTATAGTAAAAGCTCATATGAATTTTGTCTGGTATTGAAATATGTGCTTCAGATTTATGACATTTATTTTTGCGGTAATATGTCAGTAAAATATTTTTTAAAACTTTTTCGAAGTCAGGGATATTAAATGTTGTATAATTGAACTTTGTTCGGTAATCCATGGGCCTTCTTAAATCTTAACAATAGGTTTCTGCAGTAATATAAGTTGTAATCTTGAAAGTTCCATCCCAACCAGCAATCCCGTAAAGAATTACAGACTGGATCAGATCTTAAATATATCCACAAGCAGTAACTGGTTTGGGACAATTGACCATGAAGTTATGAATTTATAGATGTTTGACGCAATCTGTTATATAAATAGGCAATATGTTTGTTCCATTTTAGTTGTCGGTCAATTATAATACATTTTTATTAAGGTATTTCTAATTTCACAATTATGAATAACCTATCTGCTAAAACCATCTTTTCAGATATTTTAACACGTCTGTTGTGGAAATGGCGATATGGAATATGTGACATAAAAGTAAAGTGATCCCACAACAGGCCCGGAGGCCCTTGGGGTAGTAGGAGGTTAAGGCTCCCACTTTTTCTATACAATCGACCCTTTATGTCAGCCGGGTTGTCAGTCCTGCGTGACGGCCGCCTTTACCCCCAGAACAAGCGTCTGGTACTCATTTCCGTTAGAGGCTGAGTCTACCCCAGGGCCATAGTGCCGCCAGAGGGTTTGGGTCAGTTTAAAAATCCTGACCCCAACGGGAGACATAAGGATCGATAATAAGCAATATGGTTTTTCATTATACATAAAAAATATTATTTTTCCCATTCTAGATGAAAAATACGTGAAGCCATTGTGATGGTCCGCCACATAAAAGGTACATTGTTTTGAGCGAAATAACTCTTCCTTCTGCTGACGTTCATGAATTGTAGTGGAAAGAGTGAAACAACTTACGAAATGTGATGGTTCAATCGAACCAGATATTAATATGTGTGCTGTAATGGAATATCGCCTGCGCTCATCAGAGAAGTATCGGAATTGTATAGTTACATGCATTTTGTGTATTGAACTGCATCTGAAATATATATATACACACACACACATCCATCCATCCATCCATAGTAATTCTGCCCGAAGTCAGGTCCTTCACTGTAAACATTGCAGCTTTACTAGGGAATTGTAGGTGTGGTAGCTTCCCGTTGCTTTCCACACCGGTGAAGGATGATGATGATGATGGTAAGGATGATGATGATGGCCATATGACTTCGGGGACCGTTTGGGCTTTAAAGTTTTCCTGGCATCATATATATAGCCCCTGCTAGAGTGTCTGGAGGACATCTAGGGAGTTAACAAAACCCTAGACAAGATTCGCCGACGCTTCTCTTGGCTGCACCAACGGAGTGATGTAGAGACTTGATGGCAACAATGTGACATCTATGCAGCACGCCGAGGTAGCTGAACACGCAGCAGGGGCGAACGAGAGAATGGTGGTCTCGCATTGGTAGAAATAGATCCGCGAATCGTCAACTCGCGAGTCAAAAGACCCGCGCAGATCATCGAAATGTCTAGTGTTATCATTCCAGAGATCTCTACGAGCATCTACTTACCCTTTCAGGTAAAATCGGTGGCCAGAGGCTTCCATGTTTCGAAGTGTCTCGTTACTCTAAACCTGCAAAGTTCCTTCCCGCCTATAAAATATGTGGCGAGGACGGAAGCAACTTAGTTGTGTTTTGGCAACGATAATCGAAGGGTGAAGCGAGCGTGTGTATTCATCAGAAAGTGTTAAATAATTGTGAAACAGATAAACTTTGAATTAACATTAATTATTAGTTCAAATTCTGAACAAACTGTTAGTAAATATTTGTAGAAATAAATACATTGATTGTGGAATATTGAACGATATCTGTGAGCCGAAATTACGTGAAGATGAACCCCCCTCACTGCGACAATATATATATATATATATATTCTCTTTAATTTGCTTACTTGTTATAGTGGCTACCAGGTGGCAGTGAAGACCGAGTTCTCGCTACATCTTGTAATAATAGAGGATATATATATATATATATATATATTCCGCGTTTTGTCCAGAAATATATATATATATATATATATATATATATATTTCTGGACAAAACGCGGAAAATAAGGACAACACTCATTCATGAATAAATATATGTTATCAAAATGCAATAC
Organism: Diploptera punctata; assembly: GCA_030220185.1. NCBI lineage: Eukaryota > Metazoa > Arthropoda > Insecta > Blattodea > Blaberidae > Diploptera > Diploptera punctata. The sequence continues at coordinate 419,755 of JASPKZ010004195.1, forward strand.
CATTAATTATTAACAATTATATATAAATTAATTAGTGTATAATGCTATTGTGTTATTATTTAATTGTAATATTATTGTGTTTTCTTTATGTAATTGTAATGTTAATGTTTTTTTTAGTGTATAATGCTATTGTGTTTTTATTTAATTGTAATATTATTGTGTTTTTTTATGTAATTGAAATGTTAATGTTTTTAGTGTATAATGCTATTGTGTTATTATTTAATTGTAATATTATTATTGTGTTTTCTTTATGTAATTGTAATGTTATTGCTTTTTTGTTGTTTATTTTTCTTTACACTAGTACCAATTATTACTTTATTGTAACGGACTATCAACAGCACGTACGGCTTACTGCCCGTGCGACCCATATTTGTAAATAATATTGAAAATATCTTACTTTTTGTCTAATAAAGTCCTACTATATATATATATATATATATATATATATAAGAAAAATAAGTGTTTGTAGTGGATTTGCCCGGTGCTGTAATGGATAGCACCCTCGAGTACCAATTGAGAGGTCCGTTTCAAATCCCGTCCAGGTATTTATTTTTCTTATCATGTCATATATATCCATCCATATTAATTCTGTCCGAGGGCAGGTCTTTCACTGCAATCATAGCATTTTCATGCTATGCTTTGCAGCTTTACTAGGGAATTGTAGGTGTGTTAGCGTCTCGTTGCTTTCCACACCGGTGAAGGATGATGATGATGATGATGATGATGGTCATATGATTTCGGATACCGTTTGGGCCTTAACGTTTTCCTGACATTTGTCTTACAGGTGAGGAAAAACCCCCGATAAAAACCTCACCCAAGAAAACTGCCCCGACCGGGATCGAACCCGGGCCCGCTGCGTGACAAGGCAGCACGCTACCTCGAGACCACAGCGGTGGACACACACACACAGACATACATACATAAATATAAATAAATACATAAATAAATAAATAAATACATATATATATATATAAGTGGTTAATCTAATAGCTCTAGTGGAAGTAATTGTTTTATAGTAACTAAATTTTTGTATTTACGATTTAATTGCCAAAAGAACGACACATTATGTAAACCAGCAAAGATGGGTTATTTCGGAATGGAAATTTACCTGGAATTCAAAATTAGAAAATTACTAGAGCGACCGCAACTTCTGTTTCCTTGGAACTAAATTGAATTCATACGATTTAATTGACAAAATATGATACATTCCGCAAGCAAGGAAAATCGAACGAAAATATCGAATTTCTAGGAATTTGGTTTCTGTATGTACTTTTTAGTCACCTATTTTTGTAATTTCGTAGCAACTCGTTTCACTACAAAAGTTTTCCAACGTTCTGTGTCAGCCCGGTCAAATATTATGTCACGGGATCCCGAACAAAATACATTTTTTTTTTCAAATATTCCAAGTGTACTTTGTTGTGCTTTATTTAATGTCTACGTTTCAGAAGGATATGTTGCAACTTATATTAAAAATTTCATATGCATTGTTCAAATTTACTTGAAATTAAATGTCATATTTTCTTAAAACTCGAATGTATCTGTAGATGTTAGAATACCTCTAATCTTATCGATCTGCTTCTTTGGGTCAATACGAGCAGGGCGTGTACCACTATTGTTATCTATATTCAAATGATTTATAATTAATTAATGCGGCATGTAAATAAAACCATAATACAGAATTTGTCGAAAAAACAGAGGAAAACTACAATAATTCGTCGACTCTCAAATTTATACTTGGAATCTGACATCTACTACTTTAAAACACTCGTCTGAATATATATGATTTCATTTAGGCCCTATTTATTTAACCCACAAAAATATGTGTTTACAACAAAAAATTGTTTTTCGAATTCCATTATTAATAGTATACTGAAATAAATTAATTTGTAAAGATGAATGACTAAAATCGTATAATTTTTAAAGGTAGATCGAAGCCTGCAAATCTGAAAATTAAAAAACAAAATTACCTATTTTGGTTAAAGTAACATGTATAGAACGTTTTATTACATTGTAGTTACAACCTCTTTCCCACCGCTGTGTCTGTGTATTATATGCCAACATTTATACTAAAATGATCTATCAAATATATCGTTTGCACGTTATTTCATATAATCACAAATATTGTATAGATATAAAAGCATAAAAAAAATACACACATTGAAATTAACTTTACGGTTTACGGCACCCATAGGTCTAAATCCGAGTTCACTACGTCCGTCCGCTGATTCCCATCGTCAGCTAACTGAATCAAGTTCAAACTTATCTGTGATATCCAGTTTCAATATCCTTACCAATATTATTCTACCTCCTAAGCTAAGCCTTCTTAATTGTCTTTTCATAATGTTTCACGAAAAAAATTAAATCATTGCTACTGTAACCCATCCAAAGTATACATTTCACTTCATAATTCTGTCATAATTAAATAACGATACAGATTATGGAGTTCCTCACTGCGAAGCTTCCTCCATTCTCCATTCTCCATTATCATTTTGTTCTTCTTCTTCCTCTTCTTCGCGGTTTAGGCTTATTTACTAGCCTGTTCCGGCTCCAAATTGCTGCTCTTTCCATATTTTCCTTGGTCTTCCCAAACTTCTTCTTCCTCGTGGTGAATAGTTGTATGCTGCTTTTCGTATTCTATTCTCAGTCATCCTTGCCAAGTGTTCTTTCCAGTTTGTTCTGTATTTTTCAATTGTTGAGTTTAATTCCTCTATTTTTAGTTGTCTTATTTCTGTGTTATGTTTTTTGTCTGTTCTTTGATATCCTGCTATTGGTCTGAGGAATCTCATTTCAGCAGCTAGTATCCTGGCAGCTTGTTGTGTTGTCACTGTCCATGTTTCGGATCCATAAGTAATAATAGGCACTGCCATTGTCTTGTATAATTTCATTATAGAGTCTTTCCTGGCTTTATTTTTCAAAGTTCTTTTTAGTGTACCTGTTATATAATTAAACTTATTTATTTTGTTATTTATATCTGTTTCTGCTGTGTATGATATTTCGCAACCTACGAAGTTGTATGTTACTACTTGGTCTATTGGTTTATTTTCTAATATTATCTTTGTCCGAACTGGATGAGCACCCTTGAAGGTCATTGTTTTTTTTATTTTTGTGAGGATATTTCCATGTTGTATTTTTTTATATTTCATTTGGTTTATATAGCATTCTTTGTAGTTCGTCTTCTGTTTTTGCTACTGAAACCTATCATTTTCTATGAGACCAAATATTTTTCTTACTATCTGATGTTCATCTCTTAGTAGGAGAGACCACCTCTCATATCTCATACAATTTCAGATGGAAAAGATTGCTTTATATTTTCCTCTGAACTGAGTTCGGATTCGAAATTCCTTAAACTGTAAAAGTATATCGACTTTGTAAACAACTGAATTCGGTTATTTCAGATCCTGAGGAGGAACCGATGTCTTGAGATGACAAAGACCATCAATACAATAGAGTCTGAATAAATCCACGTCACTTTGTTGAAAGCACGCTAGCGTGAAAGAAGCGAAGGAGTCATTAAATTGTAAGATTTACTACTAAGCATCGCGATTTTGTGAAACACGCTAAGAACAAAGTGAAAATCTTATTTAAAAGCTGATACGGAAGACTTTTCTATGTTACGTCTGTCTAAAATCCGAGGGATTATCCGGAGCTGTAATCTTCTTCGGAGTTTCTTTCAGATATCATTGTTAATCCCAAGGAACAGGCGCTATCATTCGCAAATAAATCATCCCTGATCCTTCTGCCAACAAAATCGTACAGAAAAATTAACCCCAACAGATGTACCTAAAGAAATAAGAAAAGAGAAAAAATATATATAATGTACTATCTTGTAAAGAAGATTCAGTTTCTCAATAATAATTTTACTTTTTAACATTTGTACACGCATAGCACAATACTTTGTTCCTTTAAAACTTGAAGAAGAAGTAAGAGAATATCGAAAAAAGTGAAAGTGCATTAATTTTCAATTAACGAAATAAATAATAAAGTGACATGATTAAAGTCAGGATTTTATGTATTATCAAAATACAAAACTAAGCTTTAAAAATGCAGTCCATCCCGGTGGACCATGGGTTACTATGCTCGCCTCTGGTTCCGAGATTCGAGAGTTCAAACTCGGTCACAGTGGATGGATTTTTAAGCGCGTGAAAATCCTGAATAACCTTCCTTTGAAAAATAAGTAAAGCTCCTGAACCACGTGTCTTAGATTCGCAACACGTGCAAGAACTTCAAGCATAAAGTTAGTTGGCCTTTTCGCGGGCATATTTGAATGATGACGGTAATAACCAAAGATGTTCACGAGCATCGATAAATAAAATTATGATCTTCAATTCGCCTTTTTGTCTTCGTCTTATTCTTCTTCTGTAAAGAGGGATAAAAAGTAACTCGTAACAACAACAAAAAAAGATACGTACTTTATCTCTTATTATAATTACCTGACACTACTGCACTTTGTTTGTTAAATAGGGATACATTTATCATAAGTAATGCCACGAGTGATTTCCAAATTATCGATAAATTCACGACTCACGAAGTGACGGGTGAATTTATCTAGAGAAATTGGAAATCAAGAGTAACATTTGTTAGGACTATTTAACGAATAAAATGAAGCTGTTTACTCACAAATCATTATTTAACTATAGTTATTTTAAAATATTTATATATTTAATGTAAACGGCGATGTTTGAAGACAAATGAGAAACGATTGGTTCGCTTCATCTGCTTCTTTTGTTTATCACTGCAACCAGATCATACTATTTATTGTCAAAGGAACGCAATATTGTTAGAATGCTCTGTAGTGGAGAAAAAATGAAACACTTCAACTGTATATTAATTCATTTCTGATGTCGTATGATGATCTTTGAAAAATAAAGCCAGGAAAGAATCTATAATGAAATTATATAAGACAATGACAGTGCCTATTATTACTTATGGATTCGAAACATGGACAGTGACAACACAACAATCTGCCAGGATACAAGATGCTGAAATGAGATTCCTCAGACCTATAGCAGGATATCAAAGAACAGACAAAAAACATAACACAGAAATAAGACAACACCTAAAAATAGAGGAATTAAACTCAACAATAGAGAAATACAAAACAAACTGGAAAGAACACTTCGCAAGGATGACTGAGAATAGAATACCAAACGCAGCATACAACTATTCATCACGATGAAGAAGAAGCTTGGGAAGATAAAGAAAAAGATGGAAAGAGCAGCAATTTGGAGCCGGAACAGGCTAGCAAATAAGCCTAAACCGTGAGGAAGAAGAAGGAGGAGAAGAAGAAGATGTATTATATAAATATGACAATTATATTTTTCTGGATTATTACCTGGGAAAAATACATTTAAGAAAGAGCAAACAGTGGTTTCTTTTTTGGTGGTATAATCAATTACTACAAATGTTTTTATATTAACTCCTGCAAGCGCTATGTGTTGACATCCATGCGCTATATATACAATCTGGTAGCCGTATTTCTTATAGGATCAGTCACTGCAAAATAATGGTCAGACCTGTTCAGAGTATTAAAAAGTAGGAGCTTTCTTTAATATGGTAAATTTAATATTGATAAATATTTGGTGAAACATGACTGTGATTGGTTGTAAAGCAGAAATCTGGAAACGTGATTGGTCATTGACTCCCATTTGGGGCGCGAGTTAAATAGTCGTAAGTAATGCCACGAGTGATTTCCATATTCTCTAGATAAATTCACTCCTCACTTCTTGAGTCATGATTTATCGATAATTTGGAAACCAAGAGTGGCATTTGTTACGACTATTTAACGAATACAATTTAGCTATTTACTCACAAATCGTTATTTAACTATAATTATTTTTAAATATTTATATATTTAATGTAAACGGCGATGTTTGAAAAAATGAGAAACGATTGGTACGCTTGGTTTGCTTCTTTTGTTCATCACTGCAACCAGATCATATTATTTATTGCCAAACGATCGCAATATTATAAGAATGCACCCTAGTGAAGAAATTTATAACCAACGTTATAGGCATTAATTAATTTCTGATGTCCTATTGTAAATATGTCAATTACATTTTTCCGGAACGTCATTTCCTGGAAAATAATTCGTTTAAGAAAGTGCAAACATTGTTTTTGTGGTTTAGTCAATTGTTACAAATGTTTTTACATTATCTCTCATATGCACTTTCTGTTGACATTTATGCACTATATATACAATCTGGTAGCCGTATTTCTTCGAGAGTCAGTCACTGTAAAATAATACTATGACCTATTCAGAATGTTAAAAAGGAGGTGCTTTCTTTATTATGATAAACTTTAGTTGGTAAATTCTAGCCGAAACACGACTGTGATTGGTTGTAAATAAAAAAATCATTGAAATGTGATTGGCCATTGACTCGCATTTGAGGCATGAGTTAAATTGTCATAGGTAATGCCACGAGTGATATCCAATTTATCTAGAGAATTTGGAAATCAATAGTGGCATTTGTTAGTACTATTTAACACATAAAACTAAGCTGTTTACTCACAAATCATTATTTAAATACAGAAATTTTAAAATATTAATATATTTAATGTAAACAGCGATGTTTGAAAACAAATGAGAAACGTTTATATTTGATTTGTAAAAAATTCAACCATATCATATTATTTATTGCCAAATATAATCGCAATATTTTAACAATGCACCCTAGTGGAGAAAAAATGAAACATCAAACTGTTTATAACCAACATTATAGGTTATTAATTAATTTCTGATGTCCTATAATGTAAATTATATTTTTCAGGAACGTAAATACGTGGGAAATAGTACGTTTAAGAAAGTGCAAACAGTGGTTTGTTTTTATTATGGTATAATCAATTGCTACAATTTTTTCTATTATATCTCGCAAGCGGTATCTGGTCAAATTCGTGCACTATATATATATACATATATATATATATATATATATATATACACACACATGTATATATATATATATATATATATATATATATATACAATATAGGAGCCATATGCATTGTAGGATTATTACACCTCAATATATTAATTGCTATATTCAACGTACTTCTTAGAGTGTCAGTTACTTGCAAAATAATGTTATGACCTGTTTGGAATATTAAAAAGGAAGAGCTTTCTTTAATATGATAACATAGGGTGATAAATATCGGGGTGAAACACGAGGTGATTAGTTGTAAAACAAAATTCATTGAAACATGATTGGTGATTGACTCGCATTTGGGCCATGAGTTAAATAGTCTTTAAAAATATATCGGTAACCTAGAAATATATTGTTTTAAGTCCTTTTCATAGAATTGTTGTTATTTGTCATGCCCATGGACATTGTGAGAATAAAACATGAATTCTATATTTAGTTAGTAACCTAATACCATTAGTAATCGAAATATCAAATTTCTCAAACTGTCTTGGACACGAAACATACGATATTAACCTCATAAAAAGAATTAAAAAAATTGACTTAGAATAATATGGTTCTAGACCATCGATATATGTATTTTTAGATAGAATCTTAAACCATTCAGTCTGCACCAATGTATAAATGGTTACTGAAAAATTATTGTATGAGTACACATCTGTCAAGTCGAGGTAGGACAATAATTTTTCACGACTACGTTTATCCTATTTTCTTAGAGATATACTGAAGGAGCTCCGGTTGCAGATTCAGTACAATAATCCTTCAGAAGTCATATTTTCATTAATAGATTATATGAAAACAAAACATATTTTTGAAGTTAAAATATTCAATAATATCCTGCATTAAAAATATTACTGATACAATAGTAAAAGTTCTAGGAAATATGTACAGTTATATGAGAAATCTGTACTTCAATATAGGTATCCGACGACCAAACTTCAATTTTAAAAATAAATTTAGACCCCATAAAGAAATACCTTGCTAGGAACTCATTCATCTCTTCTTTCAATATTTGTATTACTCTTTTCATTCATTAAGCCTTTTATCCTAGAATTTATGTTGGCATTACAAAATAGAATCCCGCGCCGTAGCCAAGCGGTTAAGGTAGGAAGCCTTGGCGCAGAGCTACGGGACTTGCGCTGGTTCGAGTCTCCATAGGGGAAGAAATTTCCTCATGGTATTTCGGCCAGTATGGGACCGGTGCCCACCCAGCATCGTGAGGCAATTGAGTAGCTACAATAAGTAGCGGCTCCAGGTTGAGAACCCAGCTATAACGGCTGGGGGACTCGACATGCTAACCACATGTCACCCCTACACTGGCTGTTGATCATCTACCTCTGTGATTGACACATGTGGATGTGAAGGGCCAGCAGCCGGCTGGTAAAAGGGCAACCGCTGAAAAGTGGAAAGACTCTCAATCGGATTACAAAATAGTTTTTCTTGGTCTTATTAATTATTCCCAAAAAATCCTTACAAATAGTTTTAAAATAAATTATTTTGACAAAGTAAGGGTGATCAAATAGCGTTGTTCTACCAATTATTTAGAAGATTGATTTTACCTATATTTTTTTTCTGTTTCTTCTGGTTGTTGGAGTGCTTTCTTGTCTCTCATATGTATATTTTGTAATTGTCTCCACAATCATATTGTGAGTTACTGATGTCAGATGAGTATTAGAGTCGTTGAAACACAAATTCATACTCTTAAAATAATTAGAACAAAGGATATATATTCACATCAGTATATTGATCGTGCAAAGGTAGAATAACCACTAGCCTTTTAATTGAAGGCTGGAATGAAATATGTGAAAATGACTATACATTTTGCTCAGAGACTTCTTATTCAGTCTCCTGAAATTCTTTTACGTGACCTAAATATTCTGCATGAATCCTATGGCTTTCTTTCGGTTCAAAGGTAGACGTTCCCACGACTTTAAACTTTGATAAATTCCAATCATCTTTATAGATGCAAAAATAGTAACTGGTAGACTATTTGTAACCACAAATTTTAAAGTTGGCGAAAATTATTTAATTTCCTTCATAAATTTGATATTAATCCATTATATAAAGTTTTGTATATATCATTCTCCTTATACGTTATTCGTGTATCAGACAACGTTTTATAATTGAAACTTTCTCCTACATTTGTTTGGTTTATATTATTTGCTAATTAATTAATACCTTTAATTACATTCTTCAGTCAGGTATTAGTCTATTCTATAGTGTTTTGTTTATTTTTATTCTTTTTATTATTGTTTATTATTATTATTTTATATTTTGTGCGAGATTTTATTTTGTATTTTGAAATATGATCTTAAACTTATATTTTCTGTTTTCTTTCCTCCATTTGTGACAAAACATTACAATGTATATTTACTATATATACTGACTCTGAAATTGAACTGCACCCGAGTACGACCACTTGGTCTCTAGGGTGTCTATACTGTGTACAATATTTTTTTGTGAATAAAATTTATTCTTATTCATATATATAGATTCTTCATCTAAGACTTTGACGACGATGTACCGGTATAATACGATTTAAAGTTTTGGTTATTACACCGTGCAGTTATATAAAAATAAAATGTAGCCATAGAGAAAATAATAATAACTATAAGATATATTACCATAAAATCATACAACATGCGCTATTGAAATATTCAATTACCCGGTCTTTTTTAATTCGTAAATAATTAAATTATCGGTTTATTTGATCTTGGAATTCTATTACTAAATTATATGTCAGGTTACTGATATACTAAGGAATTTTATAATTAACTAACTCACGGGCACAATCGAACTCTTAGGTTCATGGACGCGCACACCTCACTAACCTGAGCTAATGCTTTCTAATCATCCCCTGTATAATCTACATCCCTAAAATCATGGATGTTATTCTCCCACCTCTTTCATAGACTACCAACTGGGCGTTTTCCTTCTGGTTTTCCTACAAGAAGCTTCCATTTCCCTCTTGAATTCCCCAATCGTGCCAAATGCCCTCCATCGCAGTCTATAAGACTTAACTGTTATTATATCTGGTTTCCTATATAGGAATGGATATTATATCTGGATAAATTAAAAACAATAGTGGATCAAGAGGTTAATTCTGCTTTTAAATAAATTGGTAATAAAATATTTAACCGTATAAAAATAAGACAATCAAATTAATTAATTAACTAATTCAATTAGGCCTAATTAAAAGAGCTAAGTGAGTAAAATGCTTATGGGACGTGAATTCTCCCAGCTGGATTGTAACTTGTAGTTAGAGGGGAAAGGTATTTCAGAGTGTTTATACGGCTGCTTGTGTCCATCCTCTGCAATGAAAACACCAGAACATGCAATCCAAACACACCTTCAGCAGAACTAACATTACTCCACTTCCGGCTCACCAATTTCATTATACATCAACTTAATAGTTCAAATCCTTACACGATATTAATAGGTTATTCTAAAACCTTTATTATTATTATTATTATTATTATTATTATTATTATTATTATTATTATTATTATTACTATTATTGCTGTTCAGGAATTTCTCTTCTAGTTTCCCACCTACCTAATGTATCCCATGTGACCTTATGATCTTCTCTGGTCCTGTTTCCTATTGGTTTTTAAAGTAAGACTTCTGTATTCAATAGAGTATTTCTTCTGATAATATGTCCATGCCGTATTACCCGTCTTCTGTCTACTTAACAATATTAATTTGCACTTTGCATATTTTATTATATTGTCTCTTCTAGGTGTTCTAGCAGCGCGCCTTGCATATCTACATCAGTGAGTGTCTATTTATGTTTATGTTTTTGTTTCAGAGTCCATACTTCAGCTCCATATAGCAAAATTAATTTTACTCTGCACATATACTAATACTTTATTTAATACGATCATAATTGAGAAAATTGGATTTATAATATTATTTTTTTGTCTTATTATCTCTCCCTTTAATATTCGGAATTATGTATTTCTTTGAAGGATTGATCAAAAATATTTAAAACTTCGTACTGTTCTAATTCTCACACCACTTGTTTCCTGATCACCACATTATTTTTTTGATTGCTTTTGTGTTTCTGTGTTCGATTATCATATTTATTGTTTATGTTAATAGGTTTATCGTTTGAGTGAATGAACAGTATTTCAAATGCCCTGAATTAAATAAGTAAATAAATAAAAATAAATAACAATTATTCTTCAATTTCAAACTTGAATGTTCCAATTCTAATTATCTATCCATTTAATTTCCATCATCAGTCCCAGAAGGGACAACGGTTTCTTCATCAACGAAAATGAAATTTTGTATAGATGCAGTATCCACATTATACCGTACGTTGTTTTCACTCTCCGCTAAGAAGATAAAAATGGAAATATCTTTAAATTCGATACTATTGTAGTATGAGCTAATAGTAATACTCTTCTAAAAGAATTATCCGGGCCGGATTTGAACCACAGTCCACCGCTCTACCAACTGAGCTCTTATAACGATTGACTAAAAAGTTGATAAATCCGCAACCTATTATACCGGTTTTCATTTTCTGATAATTCTGGTCAAAGATTCTAGAAACCATTTATGAAATTATTGTATTGACATTGGTCCTTTAAAAGTATACAAAGTTTCAAGTCGATGCAATGTTTATAAGTGGGTGAAAATCGTGTTGAAAGATTCCGTTACATAGATACACAGGCACTTTTTTTGATATCCTGATGATTCTGGCCAGGATGTTAGAATACAATTTTGAAAATATTATATTGTTACTAGTCCTTTACAAGTATACAAAGTTTCAAGTCGATCCAATGTTTTGAAGTGGGTGAAAATCGTGTTGAAAGATTCTGTTACATAGATACACAGACACTTTTTTAATGTCCTGATGATCCTGGCCAGGATCTTAGAAACCATTTATGAAATTATTATATTGTCATTGGTCCTTTACAAGTATACAAAGTTTCAAGTCAATCCAATGTTTTGAAGTGGGTGAAAATCGTGATGTAAGATTCCGTTACATAGATGGACAGATACAGGTAGCTAATATAAATCATGTAAAAATTAATGTTTGTTTGCACTTTATGCGCGGCCATACCGTTGATCCAATTGTCATGTGGTTTTTGCAAAATGTTCAGGAGATTCCCGGGATGAACATAGGCTATATGTAAGTTGTGATACTCAACTCCTACACCCTTAAAATCACCCTTCGTAGTGAAAACGTGAAAAATAATCATTTTTGACGCTTAAATGGCTTTCGCTGCCTAAACCATAACAAATTCACAACATTAATTTACACAGAATTAAATACCTCAAAAAACTACAAAAAAGTCCGCGACAGCATATCGCTCATTTTCTGCAACGACGTCATAACTCGAAAATCACGATTTTTCAGGAGAAACATTTGAAGTTTTAAATATTGTGATTCCACCTCTCCCTGTGATATTAACTGAAATATCGTGTTTTTTAGTTATGACGTTGTTGCAGCAAATTAGCGATATGTTTATATTTTACGGATAACTCACAATACCCATTTTTGTCTTTCATTGATGCCAAGAAGATCGGGATAAGTAGATTCCCGGACAAGCGTGCACTGCCGATTGTGATAGGTTTTTTGCAAAATGTTCAGGGTTTTCCTGGGAAGGTTACAGGCAATAAGAGTGTTTTCATGCTCAAGGCCTTGACCCATAAAAATGACCCTTTGTAGTGAAAAAATAAAATAAAAGTGGCTTTTTGTACGCCTAAATGGCTTATCTGCCTAAACTATAACAAATACACCAAATTAATGCACACAGAATTGGATATCTCAAAACCAACTCTATAAAAAGCCCGCGACAGCATATATTTATATTTTATGGATAACTCACAATAACAATTTTTGTCTTTCATTGAAGCCAAAAAGATCTGGATAAGTAGATTTCCGGGCAAATAGAGCAGCAGCACGGATAACTCGAAATAACGCATTTTATTTTTGAACTCATTTATGCCAAATGCATCGGCATACGTAGATTCTCGGGCAATGCCGGGTAATCAGCACGGGGTTTCTAAAAATAATAATGATATAAATTTATAATTATTTTTACCTTTACTTATTCAACCAAACGTAAAAACAGATCATAATTTATTTAGGTATAGCTCACGCCGGTTATTAGATAGTATAATATACAAAAATGCATGTTTGTTCGTATTTTAAAGCAAATATATAACCTAAGAAGTCTGTGCTATTACTCAGTCCTGGTAGAACCATACAGGAATAGGGACCCTGTAGTGCAATGTAAAAATTGCCTAAAATTCCAACATTACAGGGAATCATGTATGGCCTCGCCACGCTGCAGGATCTGTGCTGATTCACACCCAGACACAGACTGCAGACTGCCTCCGAATTGCGCACCACGCTGTGCAAACTGTAAAGGGTCGCACACAGCAACCTCAAATCAGTGCCCAATCAGGAAGGCAGTGATGAATTCCATTAGAAACAGGGGCAGAAACAACACTACACAAAACAACATTGCACACACGCCACAAAGAGCACGAGGAACGCCAATACAAAACAGACGAATTAACAGACCCAATAATACACCACAACACGTTCCTCAAGCACAAAGAGAACAGGCGTTGCAAGCACTGAGAACGGGCGAGAGAGTCATGAGGGAGGCGGAGAACCGTGAGTATTCTCTGGCGGTCCAAAGAGATCCCAGAACTCAGGCTCAGCCGCAGCCCACAAGGCTCCAAGAGCCTCGGGATCGTGCTCCAGCACCTGAAGCTCGACCCAATAATAATACCCAAGAACACCAGCAGCAACAATACCAGCCCACACAATCAGAGGACCCACAAATGCTGGAAATCCGACGAGTTCAGCATCAACTGCAGCAACAACAGGAACTGCTTTCTAGGCAAACTCAGCAACTTAGAGCCGAGTGGCAAAAGTTGCGAGAGGAGCGGAACAGATTCCTGGAGCAGCGGAAGATGTGGGAAGCCAGGATACAGTATAGTAAAGGTCCTACTGAACCAATCAATAACCAACATAGTGATAGTCCACTCTCAGATCGTCGGGACGCTAACAACGTACCAGACGACAGGAGTGAGAGTCACTCAATACACGAGGATGGTCTCATCTCGGCGGTATTTGATGCACTAGACGATGCATATGACACGCTGAGGAGAGAGCCCACCCTTAGGGTATTGCCACACGTAGCTGCACGCTTTGTCAGCACCCTATTGAGCTTCTACTGATCATGGGTAGTAGGGGAACTGGGATCCTATTCTGGAATGCTCAAGGCATCCGTAATAAAAAAGCAGAACTACTACACTATTTAAACAAAAATAAAATTCCCATAGCACTAATAACGGAAACTCACCTCACGGATAGAGAAAAATTCAACAACAGAAACTATTCAACATATAGGTTGGATAGAAACAATAGACAAGGCGGTGGTGTGGGCCATCTTGGTACATAAAACCGTCAAACATAACCTAGTCGACTTACCCATCACAAATAGGACGGAATGCGTAGCCATTGGACTTAAAATTGGCCGCCATACGGTAACACTAATTTGTACTTATAATCCTCCAGGAGATATAGACATAAATGATATAGAAAATCTGATAGGAACAAATAACAATATAATACTAGCTGGCGATTTAAATGCCAAGCATACTGATTGGGGATACTGATTGGGGCTGCAGAACAAGTAATAGGGCCGGCAACAAACTCAGGGGATTTTTTTACGACTCCAATAGGAGCTTTCAAATCCTGGCACCAGATAAGCCCACTCACTACCCTAATAACATACATTTTCGACCAGATATTCTTGATATCGCTTTAATGAAAAATATTAACATTCCCTGTGATATCACGGTAGAAAATAACCTCCAATCAGACCACCTCCCAGTGCGCCTTACACTAAGAGGTAGACCAAGCAGAGTTCAAACAAGACAAATCCCGAATTACAAATTAGCAAACTGGACCCAATTAAAAATAGATATTGAAAATTCATTACAAGATCGACCATTAAACACGCCTAATGATATTGACACGGGAGTAGATAGCCTAACAAATAGCATAAATACGGCTATTAACACTAATATTCCAAAAAAATCTATTAGAACCAACCAGCCGTATCTCCCAGATCATATCCTACGCCTAATTAGGCAAAGGAACAATGCAAGAAGAAAATGGCAAAGGCATCACAATAACGTGCAATACAGGCAAGAAATGAATGATCTGCAACAAAGAATCAAGGTTGCTATACAAACATTCGTGTCAGACACCTGGGAAAATGTAATCGGCAGTCTAGATACTAAGGACATGCCGAGAACATGGAACATGGTTAAAAAAAGTAACACACAAAGCGGATACATATCCCCCTCTCATCTTGCCTAACGAGAAAGCCGTCACAGATCAGGAAAAAGCGGAAGCATTTGCAAATCATCTGGAGCGAACCTTTGTACCACATGACCCTCCGAATAACCCGCAATTTACAAGGGAAACGGAAACAATGGTCCAAGAATTTCTAAATAAAATACCCAATAAACAAATAAGAAAAACAAACGTCTCAGAAGTCAAATGGCTAATAAATCACCTTCCCGATAGAAAAGCACCTGGCCCTGATGGCATACAAAACATAGTGCTGAAACAATTACCCAACATCGGATATGCATTTTTAGCAAAAATAATAAATGCTATGTTCGAAATGAAGTATTTCCCAAAAACATGGAAAACTGGGCGTATAATATTATTCCCCAAACCTGGAAAAAATCCTAGAGAACCAGGAAATTATCGCCCGATAACATTATTAAACACAATGAGTAAGGTATCTGAAAAAATTATATGTAAGCGCCTTAATCACAATCTAAAACAATTAAATGTAATTCGGGATGAACAGAACGGATTCCGTCCAAAACATAGCACAGTAACCCAGCTAATGAGACTTGTTGAACATATCACTAGAGGGTTCAACGAAAATCGTGTCACGATTGGATTATACTTAGATATAAAACAAGCCTTCGACAGAGTGTGGCATCACGGCCTACTACGGAAAATGGTCGAAACAGGATTAGATGACGGAATAATTCATTTAATAGCTAAATATATAAACAATAGGCAATTCGAAGTTGCTTTCCATAACTCAAAATCCGCCCTGCGGCCCGTCTATAGTGGAGTGCCACAAGGCAGTATTCTAGGACCTACACTTTTCAATATATACATAAATGATATTCCACATGACAATAGACATAACAACACTCATCTATATATGTACGCAGATGACACTCTAATCACTAGTCAATCCTCCCGAACAATACACGCGTCTAGACAGATTCAAAATAATCTTAATATTCTCGAACCATGGTTGGAAAAATGGAGAATAAAAATAAACGTAGATAAATGCCAAGCAGTTCTTTATACAAAAAGGTATTCTCAATATCGATACATGCCCCCACAATTAAGTCTTTATGGACACAATATCGAGTGGAAAAACGAAGCCATTTATTTAGGTGTAACACTCGACAAAAACTACTGTTTAAACAACATATCCAAAATACCTTAGGCAAAGCGTATGGGACATTGAAGCTGCTATACCCTATTTAAATAACCATAACAAAATTCGAATAAACACAGGGCTAACAATCTACAAGGCACTATTAAGGCCAGTACTCACGTACGCAAGCCCCATATGGGGACACGCCGCTAGAACTCACATAAAGAAACTGCAAGTTTTTCAAAACAAATTATTATATATGATTACAAAACTACCGCGTGTAACACCAGTTGACATATTACACGATCAAACGGGTGTAGAAACAATCGAGGAGTATATTAAACGCATGGCTCTTAATTTTATAATACATGTGTAGGCCATGATAATCCACTCGTGGCATCGCTGGGAACCTATGAAACAGCCAACAACAAACACAAGCGTCCAAAATGGATCCTGGACAACACTTGACCAGTGAAAACTGATAGGGCACACACACACACACACACACAGAAACACATTACACAATTATTCAATTACAATTACAACATTAGCATATAATGTACATTAATAAAATATATTAACACAGCAAATTAAAAACTAATAACTAATCTTACTGCTACAGGTTCATCCCACCAGTTCCAGAGAAACTGACATCACCTGACAACTACAGATAGAACAGCAACAACTGAAGAATACAAAAAAAAATTAAAAAATGCACGTTACCATAATTGTATGATTAATTGTAATAATCTGAAATGTACGCACATTATATTTAAATAAAGAGAAGCCTGGATGCCCTCCCAATATAGAGTCATCCGAAAGCCAAACTTGGCAAGATCCCGCGTGATCGACTATTCCGATTGAGGTTTTAAGCGGTTTCCCTCAATCCAAAGAGCAAATGCTGGAATAGAACCCCAAAAGGTCCGCTTCCGACTTCACTCTGCTAATTAACTTCAAAATGAAATTCAAAATTTAAACCAGGGCTAATGTATTTTACAGGAACCCGGGGTTCTACCTATTAAGGAGGACCAAAATGGATCGCTCACCGCCAACACTAAAGTGATGGCCGCAGAGCTTTCCATCTATCTATCTATGCGCTACCATACAGTTTATCCGATTGTGATGGGGCTTTTTGCAAAATATTCAGGAGATTCCCGGGTTGAACATAGGCTATAATAGAGTTGTAATACTAAACCCCCTTCACCCTGCGGGTATTCTTTTACGGATAAATCACAATAACGAATTTTCTCTTTCAACTCATTTATGCCAAGAAGATCGGGGTAAGTAGATTCCTGGGCAACACCGGGTAATCAGCATGGGGTATCTATAAAAATAATTACGATATAAATTTTACTTTTACTTATTCAACTATAAATAAAACATAATTTTCGTCTTTCAGCTCATCTATGCCAAGACGGTCGGGATAAGTAGATACAACGCTGGGTAATCAGCACGGGGCATCTAAAAATAATTATATAAATTTATAATTATTTTTTCTTTCATTTATTCAACTAAACATAAACACACATTCATTTCCATTTATTTAGACGTCGCAGCGCACGACGGTTATTAGCTAGTATATTTCATATAATCTTGACTTACAATAACAAATGTTCAATGTGTTGTCCTTCCTGGGTTATACAAGCATTGTATTTGGAAACCACATTCTGGCTGATAGGAGTGAGAATGCCACGAGTGATTTACAAAATATCTATTAATTCACGACTATCGATAAACTCACAAAGCGAGGAGAGAATTTACCTAGAGAATTTGGAAATCAGTAGTGGCATTTATTAGCACTATTTAACGAATAAAATTAAGTTTTTTACTCACAAATAATTATTTAAATATAGTTATTTTAAAATATGTATATAATTAATGTAAACGGTGATGTTTGAAAACAAATGAGAAACGTTTGTTATGATTTATTTGTTCATCACTCCGACCAGACCATAGGCCTATTATTTATTGCCAAAGGATCGCAATATTGTAAGAATTCACTCTAGTGGAGAAAAAATGAAACACACCAAACTGTTTATAACCAACATTATATGCTATTAATTAATTTTTAATATTCTATGATGTTAATATGTCAATTATATTTTTCTGGAACGTAAATACCTGGGAAATAATAGTTTAAAAAAGTGCAAACAGTGGTTTCTTTTTATTGTGGTATAATCAATTGCTACAAATGTTTTATATTATATCCCGCAAGCACTATCTGGTTACATTCGAGCACTATATATACAATCTGGTGGCCACATGCATTCTAGAATTCTTACATCTTAATCTATAAATTGTTATATTCGACATATTTCTTAGAGAGTCAGTCACTGTAAAATAATGCTCTGACCTATTCAGAATGTTAAAAAGGAAGAGCTTGATTTTAAATTGATAAAATTAAATTGATAAAATCGAGGTGAAAAAGAGTGATTTAGTAGTAAATCAAAATCCTTTGAAATGACTGCCATTTCGGACATGAGTTAAATAGTCAATGCAATGTTTTGCACTGAGCCAGTATTTTCACATTTATTAACAATTCATCACAGACTCATACTTAAAATAATTTTGTGACACATTATTGGTCTCGTTTTTTAAATTTGCGGGAGACAGCGTAATCAAGTCCCGTCATATATGGTAGAAGGGTTTTCGTGAGTTGGAGGATCATCCAGGCAGGATGATATGTGTTGAACATGATGCATCATGCAGAAGTTATGTTGGTTTTACACACAAAAATACGATGAACCAGCGAAATCAGTTTCACCATCTTGATATTATATGTAATACTTTTTATACAGTTAAAGCAGGGAAAGAGCGCGGGTGTCGAATGCGGTTTATATAGACTTCGTATAGGAGAGTGAAAATACCTCTCGCGCGGTTACAATGTATAATGTAGACCCTGTATGTATAGATGTGTGAATATATATATATATATATATATATGTGTGTGTGTGTGTGTGTGTGTGTGTGTGTGTGTGTGTGTGTGTGTGTATGAAAAGAAAATTAACGCCTGAATCATGGGATTTGAACCCGAGACCTCTGACTTTATACATAAGTGCGCTTCCAGCTGTTCTACTCATACATCCCAGCACAAATATTTACTTTTTTCTTCCTTATATATATATATACATACCTTTCATGATATCGACACACACACACACACACACACACACACACACACACACATATATATATATATATATATATATATATGTGTGTGTGTGTGTGTGTGTGTGTGTTGTGTGTGTGTGTGTTGAATTTGAATGTGTTTGTCGATATCATGAAAGGCGCGTTAGTATATATATATATATATATATATATATATATGATATGAAAAGAAAAAAGAATGCTTGAGTCGGGATTTGAACTCGAGTCTCTAAAGTCTGTACCTTTAGCGCTCTAACCAACTGAGCTACTCAAGAATTCCAAGACAAACATACAATTTTCTTATACATGTAGTATTCTCAATTCACACAAGAGGTAGCGGAAATATCATTCAACTGCCATCTAGTGGCTAACCTAACAGTTAAGCAAATTATTAAAGAGAAGATTATTAAAGGTACAGACTTTAGAGACTCGAGTTCAAATCCCGACTCAAGCATTCTTTTTTCTTTTCATATCATATTTGCCTTCATTGCCAAATGTCAAAAATATATTTATAATATCTATATATATACAAGCGTTACTGCTATAAAGTAAAATATTCTCTTTAATAATTTGCTTAACTGTTAGGTTAGCCACTAGATGGCAGTTGAATGATATTTCCGCTACCTCTTGTGTGAATTGAGAATACTACATGTATAAGAAAATTGTATGTTTGTCTTGGAATTCTTGAGTAGCTCAGTTGGTTAGAGCGCTAAAGGTACAGACTTTAGAGACTCGAGTTCAAATCCCGACTCAAGCATTCTTTTTTCTTTTCATATCATATTTGCCTTCATTGCCAAATGTCAAAAATATATTTATAATATCTATATATATATATATATATATATATATATATATATACATATACATATATACACTACTTCCTGAATATCAGTCCCATCCTTTATATTTCTTCTTCTTCTTTTATTATTATTATTATTATTGTTGATTACCCTGCGAGACGCCAGTAACGTCTTCAGGGGACATCAATATTTATACTTTCAAGTCTCATGGAATTACACAATACAGAGATAAATGGATTGGACCACATCAACAGAATGGATAACAATATAATTCCGAAACAGATTCTTCATAACAAACCACTAGGACGAAGAAATGTTGGAAGACCCAGTAAAAGACGGATAGGCCAATTCTAATATGAGATCGGAACAGACCAGCAGGTCTAGTCCTTAATGCTGATTATTATTATTATTATTATTATTATTATTATTATTATTATTATTTGTAACTATTATTATTATTATTATTATTATCATCATCATTAATAGGTCATTTCGTTATATTTATTTTATTTAGCAGATTCACAACTTGCAGCGCTCGAATAATACTCTGTAATTATCTTACACAATAATTTCTCTGTCATACCCACCTCCTCAACCAATCCTTTTTTCTCCTCATACTTCTTTAAATATAATTAATTCACGTTACTTTTGCCCATCCTCTTCTTTTTCTTCTATTCTGGTATTTTCCTTGGGAATCTGTCATCTGTCATTCTTTGAATATGACCACAAATTTTAATTTATTTTTTATAAAATACATATTATTATTATTATTATTATTATTATTATTATTATTATTATTATTATTATTATTACTATTATTACTATTACTATTATCGCTATTACTATTATTATTATTATTATTATTATTATTATTATTATTATTATTATTATTATAACTAATATATCTAAACCCACGGAACAATCAACATAAAATATTTTACATAGAGAACCATTATCAGAGTTCAAAGTTCATTAAAAAAAGTCAAAATATTAATTTAATTTAGTTCTTAGTGGTAGTCGCCATAACGTACAGTAGTGATGTTATTAATTTGTAAACATTAGGATAATGTTGTGCAGGAGATACAGCATCTCTTATATGCTCTGGAAACCAATGCAATTGGATATGCGATATTCGACCAACATTGCTTTTTGTTTTGAAAATTGCAGTTTGATAAGAAAAAGAAGTGAAGGATAGATTAGATCCAGAGCCTACTGTTCTTCTTCTTATGAAATGTCATAACTCACATGACGTTTCATCTAGTCTGTACTTTATCATCCATCATGTCCCGGCGCAGGTCATCTGGCCATCCGTCTTCCCGTCAACATTAGACATTACTCAGATTAAATATCTCGCTAATCCAGACATAAATTTTCTCCTTGTTTCACTGAGTAATCTTTTACACATACAGCATCTGTCAGTAAAAACATACATATATCGATATAAATAATAATAATAATAATAATAATAATAATAATAATAAAAATAAAAAATAATAATAATATTTGTAGTAATATTCCACAATACAGTGTTTCTCCTTAAACCCAAAGTGATTTATCGCCAGAGGTTCCTGTCTAAAGCAACTTCTTCCCTCAAATCTCTAGCTCCCATACTTCTCCAGGTCTGCCTCTTCCACTTCTTCCATTAGCTTTCCAATCAAGGATCTTCTTTGGTATTCTACGTATCTTCTTCCATTCTTATGAGGTGTCCATACCATTTCAAACGTTTTGCTTCTATTTTTTTAATGTGTTGTTTTCAACTTGCATAATTTCTCTTATTGTGCTGTTCTTGATATTATTATTATTATTATTATTATTATTATTATTATTATTATTATTATTATTATTATTATTATGTCCACCGCTGTGGTCTCGAGGTAGCGTGCTGCCTTATCACGCAGCGGGCCCGGGTTCGATACCCGGTCGGGGCAGTTTTTCTGGGTGAGGTTTCTATCGGGGTTTTTCCTTACCTGTAAGACAAATGTCAGGAAAACTTTAAGGCCGAAACGGTCCCCGAAATCATATGGCCATCATCATCATCATTATCCTTATCATTATCATCATCATCATAATCATCTTTCACCGGTGTGGAAAGCAACGGGAAGCTACCACACCTACAATTCCCTAGTTAAGCTGCAAGCATAGCATGAAAATGCTATGATTGCAGTGAAGGACCTGCCTTCGGGCAGAATTACAGTGGATGGATTATTATTATTATTATTATTATTACTATTATTACTATTATTACTATTTTATTACTATTATTATTATTACTATTATTATTATTATTATTATTATTATTATTATTATTATATTAATAGTAAGGCGACTCCGTGGTGCTCGTCTCTCACCGCTGAGGACCCCAGTCTCGATCACTCAATGTGGGTTTTGTGGTGGTCAAAACGGAGCTTGGTCTGGCTTTTCTCTAGGTTTTCTTCCGTTTTCGCCTGCCATAATATTATTCCACCATTTCTACACACTCATCTCACCCATTTCCTTTCATTTCGTTCATATGCCCCTGTGATGGTACGTCAGGCGTCGTCAGCCGACACTCTTGTCATTCACGGACCTCTATATATAAGGATTCATCTTATCTCATCCCTTCAGCCGACCCTTGGACACGGGTTTAGGATATTTATTTATTTATATTAATAATAATAATAATAATAATAATAATAATAAATAACCATTATTATCATACTTTATAAGTTATTTTTTGTTACCTTCCATGGGAGGCAAGTCACTGAAGTGGAACTCAAGTGACACTGCTTTGATGTAGATAACATTACAATGCAAGAGAACAGACGTGAACCAAGGTGGAGATTTAGAATACCTTATTCTGCTAAGAATACAATTCGGTGCGAATCGTGCATTCATTCAAATGGTAAAAAAGCAATACACTCTTTTACAAAGATCTACTTCTGTGTTCCTAATATTGACTGGTTACAGTTGTTAACACCGGACATTATAGCCTACAGTATCAGATGATTCTTGTCCAGTACTTGCCGATGTTCACAGATAGGAAATATTGGGCTTGGTTTGTTACCCATGCGATATGAGTGATGAGGCAACAAATCTTGCCGTAATTGAGCGGCGGGATTCCTCAACAGTTGTGCATTTTAGGAAACCAGGTATTTGGTTTAAGTTTTCACTTCATACTGTGTCCGATGTTTTTCGCTGATGTTTGAAATATTTATGGTGTGCTTTTTTTTTTTTTTTTTTTTTTTTGAGTGTTTGAAATTTTAAACAAAATACTTGCTTTGTTCTTAATGATTTTAACATCATATATTTCAGGCTAATCGCGGGTGAAACACTAGACGAGGAAAATTTTCCACTGATATTCACAGAGTGATATAGAATTTTTATTACATATTTCTGGGGTTGTATATGGAACTTTCAAGGCAACTGTCAACCATTGCTTGTCGAAACCAATTTTGAAAATTCTCCAGACAGGTATTGTGATAAACCAAGGTCATGTCCAAAAATTAATATGAGCATAATTTGTGTTCCAGTTCATAACCAGCTTTGAATTACGGCGTTAATGTCCTTAGATGTTGAGGAGAGAGTATGTTAAATAATAATACTACCAACGTAACTTAAAGCAGTTGCCATATTGATCAACTTTCATGATACAGTATTCATTCATAATGTAGTAATTATTTTATTGATATACTTAGTGCAACATAAAAAACAATAAACCACATAAAAAGTTTATGATACGTGGCACACCACAGTAGAAAGCCTTTTACACAAAAAATCCAACGGATTTGATGGAACCGGGGAAACAAGACTGAATATTATCCAATGCTTGAACATATCCAATTTAATGTTGCGAGTTCAGATGTGTTATAGTTGTGGAGGAAATTGACTTAGAATGCAATTCAAGTTATATTTGATATATGTCACGACAGAAACAGTAAGCAGTTTTGACACCCTTGCACGTATGTAACACAGGTAGTGTACATGGTACGCGTTATACATAATAGAAGAGCTAGACGGCTTACTGCTCAGATACGCCTTCTGTGTGCATTATACCAGATTTTCATTTATTTACAATACACTTGCTTCTGTCTGAATCTGGAACACTGTGTCAACCAATAAAAATTAAATTACCCCATTATATTATAAACTAGCTAATACCCGGCGTGCGTTGCTACACCTAAATAAATGAAATGTTTTTTTTATGTTTAGTTGAGTAAGTAAAAAAGGAAAATAATATTAACTGTATATCGTAATTAGTTTTAGATACCCCGTGTTGATTACTCGGCGTTGCCCGGGAATCTACTTATCCCGATCTTCTTGGCATAAATGAGCTGAAAGACAAAAATGGTTGTTGACACTTATCTGTAAAAGAATACCTGCCGTGCGCTGCTACGCTTGCCCGGGAATCATGTCATCCCGATCTTCTTGGCATCAGTGAGCTGAAGATAAAAATGGTTATTATGAGTTAACCGCGGAAGTAGACATATACTGTCGCTGACTTTTTTGTTGATTTTTATGAGATATTCAATTATGCGTACATTAATTTGGTGTATATGTTAAGGTTTAGGCAGCGTAAGCCATTTAAACGTCCAAAAAGTTCCGAAAAACATGTTTTTCTCTACAAAGGGTGATTTTTAAGGATGAAGGGGTTCAATATTACAACTCTCTTATAGCCTAAAACCTCCCCCCCCCGGGAAACTCCTGAACATTTTGTAAAAAAGGCCCATCACAATCGGATGAACGGTATGGCAGCGCATAAAGGACATACAAACAGACGGAGAGACAGACACACACACACACACACACACACACATATATATATATATATATATATATGCATACTAGATTTAATTAAACATTTCTAGCCATGATGATCATGATGATAATAATAATACTAATACTAATAATAATAATAATAATAATAATAATAATAATAATAATAATAATAATAATATACATTAATTTTATCTGACATATAAGATCTTAACGCCTTCTTAACTATTCAATGAGATTCGATAAATTTAACCACTAATTAATCTCATAATATTCCTCTTCACTGACTCAATATAATTTCTTACCTTTAAGGACTTTATACGTGCCACATGGCACCCGGCACGACAAGTAAGGAGAGGTATTTTAATCTATGGATCATAGACACACTTTTCGATCACACAAGGACATGGAGGGCCTCTCTAAATGAGTGATCAAATCAGTCCAGGGCCTCCTCCTTGACAACACAATATTAAGACGAAAACACCTTTCACACACACATACAAACACACATTAATACTAAACATCGCGAATATGATGATGATGGCCAGATGATGTCCGGGAATAGTATCGGCCTTAAAGTTTCCTGACATGTGTCTTACAGGTGAGGAAAAACCCCGAAATAGCATCACCCATAAAATAACTTAGTTATATATTTACTAAAATATATTATTACATGAGTAAGCCTCCAATATAATAATTACATTATTAATTAATATAATTACTGTATAATTAATATAATTATTGGACATTATTACTTTATAACATTTGTGTTCATTTATTCTGAATTTAACAAAAAACAAGGATAAAGCAAGAAGGAGAAAAAGATGAAAATAAAACTACTAATAACACAGAATATATTTAATGGTTAATTAATGTTCTTGTTTATTAATTAACAGACAGCAATTTCTTTAATGAAAGAAATGGAATGCGAAGAGGTTTTATTCAAAGGTAACTTATTGTTAGACAGTATCTTGTGACATAGTCTCTGAAGTTCTGATAAGAAGGTAACTGCTCAATATTAGACTCAGGTAACTGAGATTGCAAAAGTAGAGAAGTTTGAAAAGAAGTGAGATAGAATGCAATTTACGTCTGTCACTAAGACGGAGGCAAGAGAGATTACTGAAGCGAGAGAGATCATAGAAGTCCCATTAAATGTACCATCATCTCCAAATAATAACGAAAATCAGTTATTTTTAAACCTAGTATTCCAAAATGAACCCGCAGTGTATAAAATCATTGTGGCAAGGGAGCAAAATCAATATGAGAACTCATTTTTTTCTCCATTTTAGTTCAACCGCTCATCTTATATGTACTTTTACTTGACCCATTCCGAACGAGACCTTAACAGTCGCACGACTGTGGGAGAGGAATTTCAAACTTATGATTGCATACATACTTTTTTGACTACACAAGGACATAGAAGACCTCCTCGAATCAGTGATCAGCCCAATCCAGGGCCTCATCTGAGACGATACAACATTCACTCACACATTAATACCAAATATGGCAAATACGATAATGGTGATTATGATGGGCAAATGATATTCGGGGACCACATGGGAACATAAAGTTTCCTAACTATTGTCTTACAAGTGAAAAAAAAACGAAAATATATCGTCCAGGAAACTTCTACTAAGCGGAGATCGAATCTGGCCTGCTGCATACGAGGCAGTGACGTTATCCCGAGATCACAGCGGTGGACTTAATAAGAGAACTAACGTTATATAATATGACAAACCTTTTTTGAATGAAGTTTTCAATTCATGGACTGCTACCGATGAAGAGGAATTTCCTTTGTCAAGAAATATCTATTACAGCGAACGATTGTATAAAGGATTAGAGAAACGACGTAATGTGGGATGAATTCACTTATTTATGTATTTTCGGCGTGGCTGGCAATTCTGACACGTTCGCAATAATTTAGGTGGAGTCTGGAACATGTGGGGGATGTATTGTGCCAGAGCTGAGTGTCGGTTACCCTCATCCCACCCCCTCGAGCTCAATTCGACAGTCGGATTTACATGCCTGGGATTGACGGAAAATACATACATCTTTTAGACCACAGCCATAAGAGCTCTTTCCTCATCTGAAATATGAGTATCAAACGATGGTCATGGTACGGCTTTGAAATTTAACTGTTAACTCCACATTCAAAAATCTTTACAGTGTATTCTGGAAAAACTTCTAATATTTAATCTTTGTAAATATTATAAAATATTTCAAAACAGTTTGCGAAAATAAATAACTAACTAAATGGATGAATGAAGGGATGAAAAGACAAGAGCATGTAAACCTTGAATGACAAGTGCCTCCTGTCACAGGTAGGATACGTTCTCAAGAATAAAACTCTAGAAAAATGAGACGTTCTTATAAGTGTATTTTAAAAAACCCTTTTATGGATTGTTGGCCGTGTTTTGCAGTGTTGTCTTCTCGACGTTTCATCACCTCCTGTGTGTGACATCTTCAGGATATATTGCTTGTTTAAATTCTCGTAGTAAATTGCTAACTAACTGTTAACTTGTGCGATTTTACGTACTTTTAATAGTACAGACTCCGAAGAGAGGTCGACCTTTACCCATCTGCTTACCGGAAGAAACACATTTTGTATTAGACCTCGAATATAGATGAATACATACAGAAACACTTGCCCATTAAAATATGTTCATGGCTATCTTTAATTAAATTATTTTTATTAACTCTTTTTCGGATTCTTCACCCACTTGTTTACCGAACAAATATTATTTGAACCCGAGAATTTGAAACATAAAGAATATGCCTAGGTCGTACTGCCTACTCGTTTCTGGTCATGACTCTACCTGGCAAGCAGGTATAAACAGGTAAGTTAATATAGGTGATTGCAATGATCCGTTTACCAAACGAAATACATATCAAAATAAAGTTAATCTAATTACAAACACGATTGTGTTGTATTTCCTGCAATAAACCGGTCATGAAATAGTACTGGCAGGCTTTGAATTTAAAAATCGGAGCGAGCAAAGATGCGTGAGAGAGTAGCTGCGCATGATGTGTCTGTTGAATGAAAAGTGCGCATGATTTTCGTACATGTGATGAGAAGGACAGCTCTTCTCTATTGCCGGGAGTCATTTTGGAGCGGCTGAAATTACACTAATTCTTAATTATAATTGTTAAGTTTATATATAAGTGTCTTAAATATTTCATTTGTAACGAAATGTCTGATATCAAGATACAGAAATATCCGTCAAAGTAATGTGTTAATGAGATATATATATTTTTATAACTCACCTGTTATTGAAGGGAACCTAAATATAAGTAAAGAAAAAAATAATAGAAAAATAAAAATAACATTTAACACCTTTGTGACATGTAAAATAAATTATTACCGGTATTAAAAATTGACATATAAAAAAATTACATTCAATTTTTTTAACTTATGAAAAAGATAGATTTAGTATTTTCATTACATAATTAATTTATGATATTAAAGAAATCTCATAATTAAAATATTTAAAAAATTATTAATGGTCATAAATTTGACAATACTCAAATTTACAGACACAAGTCTTTTTTTTAATTTTTAATGTCAACCAATTTAACATCATTAATTTAAATAAAATTATAAAGTACTTCATGATTTCTGACAAAATTTTCAATTTCGTCTTCATATTTACATTTTAAAACTTAATTTTAATATAACACTTGGAGTGATAACCAGCAAAATCTAGCGATTTTTTAGTTAACTGAACATCACCGTAATATTTTTTTTACGAAAAGCTAACTTTGATGCATAGTATTATTAAATGACTCATCGTCAAAATCAATTAACAGATTTTGTTGAAGTACACAAAAAACACTTTTTACTCATTTATATATTAATGTTTGAGAAACATCGCAATAATACGTAGCACGTGTTCGACGCAGTTACTTCAAAATAATTTTCAACTACGAACAAACGCTGTCCTCCTCAATCGCATGTACAAACATCATACGCACTCTTTCATTCAACAGACACGTCATGCGCAGCTACTCTCTTACGCATCTTTGCTCACTCCAATTTTTAAACTTTAAAGCCTACCTATACTATTTCATGACCGGTTTATTGCAGGCAATAATATACCATCGTGTTTGTAATTATATTATATTTATTTTGATACTTATTTCGTTTGGTAAACTGATCAGTGTAGTCACCTATATTAACTTACCTGTTTATACCTACTTGCCAGGTAGCCATGACAAGAAACGAGTAAGGCAATGCTACTCAGGCATATTCTTTATGTTTCAAACTATCGGTTCAAATAGTATTTGTTCGGTAAACAAGTGGGCGAAGAATCCGAAAAAAAAAAAGTTAATCGAAATAAATAAAATTAAAGATAGCCATGAACATATTTTAATAGGCACGTGTTTCTGGATGTATTCATTTATATTCGAGATTTAATAAAAAATATGTTTCATCCGTAAGCAGATGGGTGAAGTGAGTACATGTTTTCAATTATCCAGGAACTTACTTGTATGTAAATTTATGTGACTCCATTGGTTTTCTCAATGACACAGAAAAAAAATTAAGAAATTACAAAACTGAAAATACAACATAAAATTTACAATAGGTATATTAAAAATGTAATTCCGTACTTGAAAATTTAAATACATGTTGTCCATATAGAAGATGTAAAAAGCGACTAAATATATTATTATATTACTAACAATTTATTTTTCCGACTAAATATTTTATTATATATACTAACAATTTATCTTTTTACTGTCGGTTGCGATAGTCCAATGGTTATGTTCTTTGCCTCTAGTCCCTGGGTGGAGGATTCAAACCCGGCCGGGGTGAATGGATTTGTATGATGAAAAAATCGAAGGGTCAAGTCATCCGGGTGGGACTTTAAGCTGCGAGTCCCGAGACCGAAGATTCTGAGGCTGTAAAAGAACCTCACATCTGAGCAAAATTTAATTGACCTTCAACCATCCGAGTAATACCGGTACCTTATTTATTATCTTCATACAAGATGTCGCCTCAAGGAGATGTAATAACGAAGCACCCACGTCCCCACAGTGAGACGAACATGGATCCATTATCTCTTTCACTAATAATCTACTTTTTTTTATTCCTCGCAATTTAACAAAAATAGAAACCAAGATCGATGAGAAGACCGATCATAGAAATTTAGCTAATGTGCTACTCTTGAAAATATGATATTGTGAACTCGTAGACATGTTTTTTTCTTGATTAACCTCTTCTGTTTATATGTTGGAGAATCCAAAACGAGTAATAGGTTGTATGACATCGATTTCATATTTATCTTCTTGTTAGTAAAAATAATAGCTACGTGTCCATTGTTTTTTATCGGCGATACAATGTATTTCCTCATGAACTATATATCGATTGGATCGGAGACTATTCGCCTGAAGAATTCATACAACGCCATGCGTTTAATTCTGAGACTTTTTTTTGGGGACGGTTCCCTAGCACGTGAGAGAGTTACTAATTCGTTACAGTATCCACAATGGCTGGTACTAGTGGAACATCTAAGTAGAATCCGAATGGGTGGTACCATGGCATCCATTATAAGCACATCACGCCATTCACTGATTGATAGATTTTCCTTTGTTTGGGTCCGCTTATTAGCCGACGGCACTTGAGCAAATATATTAACTCCCTTAGCATTGTGTGGATAGGGACATCAATTGGTGAACCTTTTCTCTAAATGTCTTATTTGCTTGGCTTTATGGATTATATTGTATAATCGACTCCGAGTTTCTAAAGCAACGGGTTTCAATGCACCATAATCTCGAATGAAGTTAACAAGAGATCAAAAAAATCAAAATCAAAATAATTTATAGCTAGAAAACTACTAAAATGCAATTACTGAAACATATTTCAATTAATCTAGCCACCCATGAATGCTCAGATGTAGATTCTCAAACATATTAATTTTACAATACAATGACAGGAACGTTATCACACTGACTGTTAACATACTGCTGTAAAATTCCTTCCCATGATGCCCGCAAAAGAGTTAGACCTCTATATTTTGAACAGTTACAGCTAGGATGCTGTAAAAGTCGGTTAAAAGCGCTGCGTATTATACTGTAAGCTTTGTTTAAGAAGATTCCTTGACTTAAAAACTATCATTGGAATTACAATAATACTCTACAGATATCGTTATTAATTTGAGAATTTTTCTCAACACATTGAGTGTTTAACTGCACAAATTAACACACTTCAGCAATATACATTCACCCACTACATTTTTCTATCGTTTGAATGTTACTTGCAAATGTATCAAACAATCTTTTTAAAAAGAGTCATTGATTGAGAAACATCAATGAAAATTACGAATACATTCTAACCTCCTGCCACGGCCAAATAATATCCTATGAACGCCCCATCTCATATTACAATATTAAAACTAAAAAAGGCCTAAGGAAAGGCAAAGGATGATTTCGGCCTTAATTAAGCAATGGAAGGGGATAACTATTAAGAATCAATCAGCTCTTAAGAGAACAGATTTTATAGAATGTTTAACCATTAAATCTTCCTAAAACACACATTGATTTAGGCCGATATTCCAGAACCAAACTTTCCGCGAAGATTCTCAGCCCTCTCTCGTGGTTAATTACGTGGGTCATGCAGAACCTACTCTAACTGGCTCACTCTATTCAACATCATGTGCTAACAAGATATTTATTTTTTAAAAATTCCGGGAACAATTGAAAGATGAGAGCCTCACCTTATACGGAAGATGGAGATGGCGTGGTCTACAGAGCTTGATATTTCAATACCGGCCTAAATATTTAACATTTTGTCCAACTCTGTAGTCTTGAGGTAGCGGACCCGGGTTCGCGACAATTTCCTGGGTGAGGTTTTTATCGGGGTTTTTCCTCACCTGAAAGACAAATGTCAGGAAACTTTAAGCCTCAAACGGTCCCCAAACACCATATGACCATCGCAATCATCATCATTCGTATTCATCTTAGATTAAGATTAGGATTAAGGACTCTCCTGGCGCACCACTGTCATCATCACCACCCATAATAACATCGGGGCAACGTAACCCAGCCTTTTAGGCGCCCCAACCACAGAAATGGGTTACAATTACGCCAATGTCAGGAGAGATTACCAAAAATGTCCTAAAGGACAACCTGGGGCATTAAAAAAATTAACATTTTGAATAAAACAATAGAAAAATGAGTAGAAATTACTAAAATTATTGTCGAATTATTCAATATACCATAATTAACTTACTGTTATACATGGTTTTGTTTCCGCTATGGTCCAACCGAGGTTCATCAATTCCACTCAACATAAAATTATACCCGCTTGGAATGCATCAGTTGCGGTCAGATTAACCCAGATGGGATATACATCAATTACGCTCGCGGTCAGTTTCTGAACTGGATTTTGTTCAGACATATGACTCTCCATTCTATCAATGTTTATGGTTAAAGATGCTATTTAAATAACCATACCATTAAGACGGTATTCTCGTCAGTACGTAGGGCCTAACCATTTATATCGTATCAGTAAACTCGTTTTGTGGCTTAATATGGACATCTGATGCACATTTGTATGAATTTCTTGTACATTATTCGGCAAAGGTGGGAACAATTACAACTTTGCACCATATAGGCCTATATACTTTGCCAAATTCTGTTGATATCAACATCCACATTTGAGACCTCAGCTGCTGAGTTTGAAACTTCAGTTCTAATTAGTTTCATCGGTTTTTCACATAAATTATGAAAGGCTTTACGTTTCACAATGTTATTGATTTTTTTGTCAATTTTAGTTACAACTTATCTCATGGCTGTGACTTACATCATTACTAAATAAAATTATTGATTCTCCTCATTCCGTTAGAGCTTGCTCCTGAATGTTTCAACAGTACACTTCCATGCTACTGCACATCTTCCCTAAACATAAACCCGTTCACTACATCTGATCCTTTCCTTTCTCGCTTAAAATGTCTTAAATGTAATCAATAATTTACGACAATCACGCGAGCAATGGTGACGTTAACGTAGGCACATATTACAGAAGCGAGAAGCGACAAGATACATATAGATATTGTAAACATAACATTTTTCCAATCTTCAAAAACATAATTCTCGACAGATTCTTTTGTCCAATGCCACCAGGCTGTCGTTTATGACGTTTCAGGCTTTCACTCCTGATATTGGCGGAATTATAATCCATTCCTTAGGTGGGGCACCTGTAAGGCGGATTAAGTTACACCGATGGTATGATGGGTGATAAATGATAATGAACGCCAGGGGAGTCCTTAATATAAACTTACCTGAATTCCAGACCATGGGCAACAATTCCCTTTAACCCGTCAGAACACGCGCATAATTTTGCACCGTTACCACACGCACTGGGTATTTTTTACCCGAAACTTTATTAAGTGATATTAACAGCAAAATGTAATTTTTAGAATATTCTATAATTATATATTTATTTTGACCATGACTATCCTTCATTTGACCATGTCTAAATTATTTATTGTTTAATTTAACAATACATAAAATAAGATCTAAGTATGTACTACATTTTCTTCACAAAAGTACTATAGTATATTGTATTAGTTCAGTGCACACACTATGTTCACTTCTTGAATCGGAATTTGCCCCCCCTAAAAAAATTAACAATGCACATGAGCATTAACTACGCGATAATGTTCTTCAGAAAAATACTGCAATATTATGTTTCTTGTTCAGTGCTAACACTAATTAGAAATAAATAATGATTATAGCATTTGGGAGCCACTCACTCAAACACTATTGTCACTACCAGCATCAGAATTGGCACACCCCTCGCAGAAAGGCACAGAATGTTCTTTACAGATCATCTTGGTACAGCTGTGGCATGAAGTAGTTGTTTTACGATCTTTCTTCTTCGGACATACTTCACATCGAACTGAAGACATCTTCATACGTTTCCGTGTTGATTGGGTTTGTTCCTCCACACCAGCCAATCTTCGAATAGTGGATCTATTTTCTCCAATAAGTTCCATCTTTACCTTTGTAACTAACAAACTGAGACAGTGGAGCATCATCCTCCTCATAGTCTTCATCACTCATAGTTGCTTCCTGTTCTGTATCAGAATTATGTTCACTTTCGGAGAGATGATCGGCTTCATCCCCTGATTCATGTTCAATAACATCTTCATCTTCATTTAGCCAGTTTACTATTTGTCCACTTTGCCTATATTATAAGTCCATTTTGTAATGGAAAATAGAAATGGCGCACAAATAAAATGATTCACTATTTATGTTACTTATTCACACGCGCTGGGTAATTCTTACCCAATCTTGATATATGCATGCATAAACTCCTGCAGTCACAGGAAAACTAACTAAATCTTACATACAACAATGCAAAAATATCTGAAAGAAACGTACTGAAAACGGCAGATAAATTTAAATTCAAACACAGTGTTGCCAACAAAAAGAATAACGTCTGGGTATGTTTTACCCTGGCGCGTGTGCTTACGGGTTAAGGAACAATTCCTATGGTCTGACAAGGAATCGAACCCGAGACCTCATGAACTGTAGTCTTAAACGCTAACCACTGGCCCAGGAGGCTGGCCATCTCATCAGATATTGATAAGCGAGAATCTATGAGCGCAAATCATGTGTTTACGTAAGTTTTTTTCAGGGTATTTGAAGCACAGTGATGTGATTACATGGGTCTTATTCAATGGGTTCAGAGAGCAAATAATTTATTTTTAATCCTTTCGAGCGTAACTGATGCCATCCAGTCCGACATATTGAAATAACTAGCAACAGAAATTAGTGTTTCACCAGCTTAATTATAAGTGCTCAATATTTTATTTTTGCTTTACAGTTTCTTTGAAAGCTATATATTTAGGCTATAATTAATACTTTCACTTCATCAAAACCCCTATGTTTTATTTTAACACTGGATTATGATCAGAATGTATATGTAACTTAATAAAAATGTATGCAATAATAAATATATAATCAGTTATTTTGCCTGATTAGAATTACAAAGAATTCCATTTTCATTTAATATTAAATTTTAATCTGGTTAAATCAACTATATAACGTAATTCTCAATTACATTTAACTATTTATAGACATAAACTAACAAATAAACATTGCCTACCTACTTTTTTCACAGTCTCATTGGTAATTCAAATTGGACCGAATACACTTCACTCGATACGTTTCTTTAAATGTTAACACGTAACTATTTTTAACTGGTTGACTGAGTTTTTTTCGGCATATTTTAGAAGTTAAAGCTGAAAATATATAAAACTATTTTTTTTGCGCGATAGTGCGTTATGTCATACTTATAGCAATAGCGACCACGATTGAAAGTTCAACTTCCTACATTTTGGGGTTCCCAACCTAAATAACCATACTATAATAAAATAACTACACTGTAATTTTACACATTACAAAACACGCTTGTAGGAAGTAAAATCACTGCCCACTATATGTACTACAAACAATGTATAAACAAAAAATATCCAAAATATACATTATACGAAACAAATTACAGCATATAATGAACGTAACTTTATTTGAAACAATATAAAACAATAAATACGTACTTACCGCAATTTTATCACTAAAATGGTCTCACGGCCTCCTGTTGTTTCAACTAATAAACATTGCCCACACTGTTATCGTTAGTCAATTGTTTATAATGAACGCAAATATTTCCAGCAAATATGTTATTATTTTACTATTACTTATTATTTTGAAAAAAAAAAACATGGCGCAAAATATAATGTATAACGCACGTATGTGAAGTGTTTTACAGAATGTCGGATATTAAAAACTTATCGCTCGGTATTTAAACATTTTCCTCGATTCTGTAAAAACCACTTCCCAAACTCGCATCGTTATATACTAATTCTTCCAATTACTTTACATGCAAGCGTAACATTTTCTCTTACTTTAAAATATAATCATAATTTACAAGTATTTGACAATGAAGTTCTTACGAAACATTTGAACCAATGAGAGATAAATAGGGAATGGAGAAGATTGATTAACAATAAGCTATATTATCGTTGTACGAAACCAGATGTAATAAAAACATTAAATCTCTTAAACTTCGATGGGCTGGACATGTGACAAGAATGGCGATAGAAAGAGGAACATGGAAACTTTTTATAGGAAAACCAGGGGGTAGTGCCCAATAGGAAGGCCAAGAATGAAGTTGGAGAACAATATGAACTATGAATGGGAGAGGTGATTTGTACAGGGAATGACTGGTTAAAATTCCTCAGGATAGGGATGTATGAAAAGCTTATGTCCGCGCGAACATGAACCTCTGGGTTCGATAGTGCCACTGAGTTACTGCTTCTACCAAATTATCAACAAATTGCAACTGAGTATAGAAAGTTTTTCGAAGTACGAGTAACAATTGACTTGTAGGGCCTACATGTGTTAAATTTAAAAGTATAAATATGATTTTTTTGAACGTTAGAAATGAAGCATATACTTTTTTATAATTATACTAGCGGATCCAGCAGACGTTCAATTCTCGTGTCATGACTGGGCGATAAAAATATAAATTATTTTTCACCATAAAATTCACTGTTATCTGCTGTGGCTCAAGAAGCGTGCATTATGACGTCACATTGTTGTTGTATAGAATATGTCGGTAATGCAGATGACTATACATCTCACATAAATATAAAAAATCCTAAAATCCGATCGTAGCACCACCTACCGGATCCAATTGTGATTCTAAACCATCCACGGACCCACTCAAACACACAACAATTTTCATCAAAATGGGTACAGTCGTTTAGGCAGTTTTTAATATTTTGGATTTCAAGTAAACCTCCACTTCTAATTGTCCGATTTCGCTCATTTTTTGTTAATACCAATCTCAATTTATTTTAATAGGATATACTGAGTTTCTTTTTGAAACATCGAAATATGTGACCGCTGCAGCGACTTCAAACATTTCATTTCAGTGAACCACTACACCTAATAATTTTAGAACGTACATAACGGCCAAACTCCCGCCGTATCTGAAAACGTGTATATAGCCTCATTGGCTAGTGGTCAGCGTTCCTGACTAATGTTCATGAGGTCCTGGGTTCGATTCGGGTGAAACCATAGGAATTTTTCCCTTAAAGGGAAAGGAAGGTTAAGTTTAGGTTAAGAACTCTCCTGGCGCTTCATTATCATTTATCATCCATTATATCATCAGGCTACCGTAACTCCAACTTCCAGGTGCCCCAACCTAAGAAATGGATTATAATTCTGCCAATGCCAGGGGAGAAAGCCAGAAATGTCATCAAACATAACCTGATGTTATTAAAAAAAAATCACGAAGATCGATTGAACGGTTTAGAGCACTGTAACGGACAAACAGTCAGACAGACAGACAGACACACACACACACACACACACATATATATATATATAGACCTATATAGCCTATATGTATGTATTATAGTTTACATTATTAAATACAATTGTAAAATGTGTAAGTGCGCAAATATTTATGAGCTTTACAGTTAAATTCATTATAATGCCTTCCGTTTCTTTTTTCTCCCTAATCAAGCTTTCAATTCAAAACTAAAATTAATTAATTGATGTAACTGTATTGTAGATATACAGATTATTTTTAAGAATCTATAATTTAATGTAATTTCGTAATATTTTCCATCAATGGATTATATATAAGTTAATAATTTATTCTTCTTCCTCCTCTATGCATGAAAGCTGGAAGCTTGATAGGTGTTCACTCACTTCAGGTCCAGTGTATGGTGATGTCCTTCCTTCGTAGTTGTGGTTTTCCAAGAGGCCTTTCCTGCTGAAGTGTCCAGTCACGTACTTTCTTCACCAATCTTCTGTTCTCCATTCTATCTATGTGATTGTTCCAATTTAGTCTTCTATCATTTATCCAGAGGTTTATAGGTTCAAATTCACATTATTTTCTAAGAAAAGAGCTGCGAATGTTCTCTCTCTTCGATCATTTATAATTAAGATAATATATTTTAAGTAACTGCAATATGTGCTTTATATTAAAACTAGATGGCCCGGCGAACTTCGTATCGCCTTTAACTATTTTTACGTTAATTTTTCCGTATGGTTTTGTTGATTCAGATGAATTTATGTTGTCTGCATTCTCAGTATCATCCATAAGTGTATCATAAGGATTATATACATTTATTGATGGAATATTTTGAGGAGGCTTGCTGATTTCATTATACTTTCGTTTTTTTTTCTAAGAACTTGTTGGCAGTTTGGATTCTTATCATCATCAAGAAGTCTCTGTATAGTAATATAATCTTGTGATATATTATAGTGATC
The DNA here is from genome assembly GCA_030220185.1 of Diploptera punctata. Classification (NCBI taxonomy): domain Eukaryota; kingdom Metazoa; phylum Arthropoda; class Insecta; order Blattodea; family Blaberidae; genus Diploptera; species Diploptera punctata. Next base: position 458,110 of record JASPKZ010004195.1, read on the forward strand.
TTGTTTTTCATTTAATTGAGGCATAAAGATTGTTTCTGTAATATTAGGCATATAATTATAACTAACAGACTTACTTACAGTTATGTTATTCCGTTCCTTAGGACCTTCATATGTTTTTAAATTGACATTCTTCTTAAATGTAAGATTTATGTCACATAGGACTATACCAATTTGCGGAAATTCACTTTATATGTTATCATTCATAGTCTCTAGAACTGATTCGCCATATGGTTCAATGCCCCTTCTCGGTCCAGTTAAATTGTCGGTCACCTGCATGACATTGAAACAGTTCTCCAAAATCTGATACCATCTTATGAACATGTAATTGTACTAGGAGACTTCAATACTAACCTATTAGCCACAAATTCTTACAACACTATACAACTACAGACAATGTTCCAGTCATGCAATATGACAATACTGCCTTCAGAACCAACCCATCATACTAGGTATTCTGACACACTACTAGACTTAATTATAACAAATAATCCTCAAAAAGTTATAACTAGTGGACAGATAGAAGCTCCAGGCATCTCTGCACATGACTTAATATACATTGAATATTCACTCCTTTGCTCTAAACGTAGACCTAGACTTGTAACATACAGAGACTTGAAACATATAAATTATGCACAATTAATTGATGACGCTGCAAAACTACCTTGGAACAACATATGGACACTTAGGACTGTAGACGAGAAAGTTGAAAATTTTAATGACATGATTTTACAATTGTATGACAAACACGCACCTATCAAGACTAGACGTATAAACAGACCACCTGCACCCTGGATGTCTGATAATATCCGCTTGCTTATGACTGAGAGAGACGCAGCATTCAGGAAATACAGGAGGAACAAAGAACTGACAGACTTACAGACATACAAACATCTGAGGAATAAAGTCAACCAGACTGTCAGGAATGCAAAACTAAGATATGCCCATACTATTATTACACAATCTATGTCCAACTCAGCTGACATGTGGAAAAATTTAAAATCAATAGGCCTCTGTCAAAATAAACTACAGGTAGAAACAGCTGACCTACCACTAGATGAGTTGAATGACCATTTTACCCGCCTCCCTTCTGACAACACCTCACAACACAAACAACAGACAATAGATGAACTAATGTCATATTCCCAACCTACCCGAGACAAATTCTTTTTTTCCTATATCTCACCTGATGACGCCAAAAGAGCAGTATTACGTATTAAATCTAAAGCACAAGGAATAGACAATATAACAATAACTCTCCTGCAAAAAATAATAGACATTATTCTCCCAACAATAACCCACATTTTTAATGCCTCTATAATGACCGGGACCTATCCCAGACTCTGGAAAATGGCTCTAGTTCGTCCTACACCGAAATCAAACACTCCCACAACACTCGATGATTATAGACCAATTAGTATTCTTCCCTGTTTATCTAAAGCACTGGGACACATAATACACTCACAGTTAACAGACTACCTCACCACACACGACTTACTTGATGAACATCAGTCTGGTTTTAGAACAGGACATCACACAAGTACTGCACTACTTGACATTGTAGAGGACATAAGAGACTCAATGGACAAAAGCAAACTCACCGCAATAGTCCTACTCGACTACAGCAAAGCCTTTGACACAGTAGATATAGACTTAATGCTAGCGAGACTAAAGACACTACATCTGTCGGAAAACTGCCTTGATTGGTTTGCATCTTACCTCACTAATCGTCAGCAATCAGTTTCTGTTAATAATCGCATTTCTTCCTGGCGCTTGGTGAGGAAAGGGGTACCTCAAGGCGGCGTCCTCGCTCCTCTTCTCTTCTCGATTTATATTAATGACGTGACCAAGAAACTACAAAACTGCAAGCATCATCTTTACGCCGACGACCTACAGATTTACACACACTTTAGGCCTGACGAAATTAATGAATATATTGACAAAATAAACACTGACCTCAGGCATATATCTTTATGGTCCAGACAATATGGGCTGAAACTAAATGTAAACAAAACGCAAGCAATAATTATCGGACATCCAAGGCTATTACACCTCATAAACAATGGCAATATGCCGGCTGTCATATTAGATAATGAACAAATTCCTTATACCGACGTCGTTAAAAACTTGGGATTTTACTTAGATTCTAATTTAAAATGGCATGAGCAAGTAAAACAAACATCTAAAAGGATCTTCTCCATAATGCATTCCCTAAAGCGACTTAAACATTTTCTTCCTACAACTCTTAAAAGAATTTTAATCCAAACTTTAGTGATGCCGCATTTTGACTACTGTGACGTTCTACTAACTGACATAAGTGACGGATTGTCGGACAAACTGCAGCGTGTCCATAATATGTGTATCAGATTCATATTTAATGTTCGAAAATACGATCACATTTCTCCATTATTCCACGAATTGTCATGGCTACATCTAAAAGAGAGAAGAAAATCGCACTGTCTAATTCTCCTATTTAAGATCCTACATACCTCGATTCCCAATTATTTATCATCCCGTTTCCAGTATCTATCCTCAAACCATAACTTAAACACAAGATCACAACATAGTCTCTTACTTAATATACCGCAACATAGGACATCACATCACTCCATGTCATATACCATCTCCACTTCTCGCAACTGGAATTCCCTACCACAAGAAATAAGGGGCTGCCGGACATTGGCATCTTTTAAAATAAATCTAAATTTATATTTGCTCTAAACTCGACTTCATTATTATCCAGTGTAAGATATATATATATTAATTGGTGTTTCCCGTATAATGTATCATATTTTATAATTATTATTATTATTATTATTATTATTATTATTATTATTTATTATTATTATCGTATCATTATTGTTATTACCCTATAAAATGTTGTTTGTACATGACATTTACATTGCTTCATTTATTGTATCTTTAACTGTTTATAATTAGTATAGTGTATATCTATATTTGTCGAATATTTATTTGTATTTGTGCTGGTTAAGTTGAAGAGAGGGCCTTATGGCCTTAACTCTGCCAGAAAAAATAAACTATTATTATTATTATTATTATTATTATTATTATTATTATTATTACTTACTTACTCACTGGTACTATCGAACCCGAAGGTTCATGGCCGCGCGGACATAAGCATTATTATTATTATTATTATTATTATTATTATTATTATTATTATTATTATTATTATAAATTTAAATTAAGTTGCTGTCTTTCAGCCAGATTACTTAAAACTAATACTTACACACGAAATTAATATCATTATCAATATATTGAAAATAAAATAAACACAAACACACTTAAATTATGAAATAATCAATATTTGTAATTCAATTGATTTCGCGGTTGCAATATAAAGCACAGCCATATGGTTAAATAATAAACCATTTACCTTACACCGTCATCTGTTAGAATAGTTTGGAACTCACAGATAATTATAACTCTTTGTTAAATAATAAACAAATAATTTGCAATAAAAATAATGTGACTATAAATTTAGTTATAAACAACCGTAGGTCTCAAGTTGGATCAACAGCACACAGTGTGCAAAATTTTATTAAAATCGGTTCAGTAGCTTAGGATTCCATCACGGACAAACAACGTGACACGTAATTTTTATATATTAAGATAAGGAAAATAAAAACACCCTTATCAATACTACACATTGTGGCATGATACACAAATATAGTGCAAAATGTTTTGTTTTTGCATTCTTAATGTATATATGACAACAAAATAAATGTTCCGACGGGACTTGAACCCGGACCTCTGGATTTATATCCCAGTGCGCTACCGTTTGCGCTACCGAGCAAGTCTAGTAAAAACATTAATTTATATATATATATCATCATCATCATCATAGTACATTCACGAATTTAGGCCATTTGTTGACATAGTTTCGGCCTCAAGAGAAACACCATCCAAAAGTCTTTTGAGTGGACGACCTGGTCTTCTTCTTCCTGCAGGTTGATATCTTAACATCTGTTTGGGTATTCTGTGATCTTCCATTCGATGAACATGTTGCATCCATCTTGACTTATAATCAGAAATTTTGTTTTCTAAAGATTCCATGTGTAATTCTTCTAAGATGTCTTCATATTTTTTGTGATCTAGTAGTGTGTATCCTGCAGTCCTCCGAAGATATCTCATTTCAGCAGATCTAAGTCTCTGTATATCCTTCTGTTTCAATGTCCATACTTCGCTACCATACAAAAGAGTTGGAAGAGCCAGTGTTTTATACACTTTCGGTCTTGAATGCTTTTGGACTAACTGTGACTTGAAGATAGAGTTTATTAACACTAAAATTCTTAAAAATTTAGATATTTTTGCATTTACATCCTTTTCTTCTTCATATGAGATATTGCATCCTAGATATGTAAAATTATTCACCTGCTCCAAAATTTTATTGTCCAGTACAATTTTACTTCTGACAGGATATACACCTTGAAATACCATAATTTTTGTTTTTTCTGTAGATATCTTTATTCCATATTCTTCTGTAATTTTGTTAAGTTCATACAGACCTTCCTGTAGATTATCTTCGGAATTTGCTATTATTATTTGGTCATCTGCAAACAATACGATGTTTAATTTTCTATTTTCTGATATTCTTATTCGAAATTTATATTTTTTGTTCCAGCAACATATTACTTCATTGATATAAATCGAAAAGAGTGTAGGGGATAGGGGGCAGCCTTGCCTCACACCACGATTTATAATTCCTTCTTCAGAAAATCTGTTATTTAATTGAATCTTTATGATGTTGTCTTTGTAAATATTTTGTATGTTCTGCCGAAGTAAATTTGGTATATTTCTGTCTTCCAATATATTTAAGAGTTTTGATCTCAACACGAAAAAATCCAGAAGGAATTGAAATTATATATATATATATATATATATATATATATATATGATCTCATTATTACTAGATTTAATGGGAATTTCTGTCTCCACTGCCATCTGGTAGCTCCTATCACAAGTAAGCAAATTGTAAGTATAAGTTCCCTGATTACGAGTATCAAACACTTACTTACTTACTTACTCACTGGCACTATCGAACCCGTAGGTTCATGGCCGCGCGGACATAAGCTCTCCATACATCCCTATCCTGAGCTAATCCTTTCCAATCATTCCTTGTATAATCTACTTCCCTCAAATCATAGTTAATGTTGTTCTCCCACCTCATTCTTGGTCTACCAACTGGGCGTTTTCCCTCTGGCTTTCCTACAAGAAGCTTCCATGCACGTCTTTCATTCCCCATAGTGCAACATGTCCTGCCCATCGCAGTCTACGAGACTTAACTGTTCTTATTATATCTGGCTTCCTATAAAGACCATGTAGTTCATTGTTATGTAGTCTTCTCCATTCACCTGTCTGTTCATCTCTCTTTGGTCCAAAAATTTTCCTAAGAACTTTATTCTCAAATACTCGTAATCTCCTTTCCTCCCTTAAAGTAAGAGTCCATGTTTCGCACCCATATAATATAACTGGTAGAATAATAGTTTTATATATTTTCAGCTTAACGTTTTTTGAAAGGAGTTGGGACATCAAGAGTCTCTGCAATGCATAATAGCATGCATTTCCAGAATTGAGCCTATGTTTAATTTCTTTGTGCATCTCATTCCTATTTGTGATTATTGTTCCTAGGTATTTGAATTCAGCCACTTCCTCAAAATTTCCCTCATTTGTCATTAGCTGTCCATTTCCATTATATACTGAATTTCTACGTGTGACCATATATTTAGTTTTACTGATATTTACTTCCAGTCCCAATTTCTTAGTGTTACTCAATAGTGTGTGCGTGTTGTCCTTTAGTATCTCCTCGCTATCGGCCAGCAGTACTACATCATCAGCATAAACTAACAGCTTATTAATACCATTCAGTTGTAAGCCTTCCTCATTCTCTAAAGATTTAATGGCATGCTCTAGTACAAAATTAAATAGTAGAGGAGATAGTGCATCTCCTTGCTTCAACCCATTCTGGATTTCAAAAGTGTCCGAAAACTGTTTGCCTACACGCACCCTACTCTTTGTGCCATTTAGACACATTCGTATAAGTCTAACTAACTTTTTAGGAATTCCGAACTCCAGCAGGATACTATATAACTTCTCCCTCTTAATTGAATCATATGCTTTTTTGAAGTCTACATATAGTTGATGTACAGTACCATTATATTCCCATTTCTTTTCTAAAATCTGTCTTATACTAAAAATCTGATCTGTTGTAGACCTGTTTCTTCTAAATGCACATTGATGATCTCCTAGAATGTCATCAATATAGGGAGTAAGTCTGCTTACTAATATATTTGTTAGAATTTTGTACGAAGTTGAAAGTAATGAGATGCCCCTGTAGTTGTTGCAATCAGTTTTATCTCCTTTCTTATAAATTGGTACGATAATTGATTCCTTCCATTCATCTGGAAGAGCTTCTTTTTCCCAAATCATACTAAGCAACCAGCGTATCTTGTCCATCAATTTTTCTCCCCCTGATTTTATCAGTTCTGCTGGGATCTCATCTGAACCTGATGCTTTATACATCTTCAATTTTTCAATCGCCATTTCAACCTCTAATGCACTTGGCTCTGCGACTAGCATTTCTGCTGTCTGTAACTTATCCTCCTCAATGTCCTGTTCTGTATGTACATTTAATAGCTGATTAAAGTAACTTTTCCATCTATTTAATATACTCCTGGAATCTGCAATCATATCCCCATTTTCATTCCGAATTATGTTTGTTCTGGCCTGAAACCCTTTCTTCTCTATACTAATTCCCTGATATAATTCTCTAATGTTCCTATTTTTTGCATTCATTTCAAGATCATTAATCTTCTCTCTCAAATATTCCCTCTTTTTACTCTTTAGTAACTTGGTGGTTTCCCGTCTAATACTACCCAATTGCTCTAAATTTACCTCATTTGGCTCGTGTAACCATTTCATTTTTGCTAGCTTTCTTTTCTTTACAATGTCGGCACATTCCTCATCAAACCATTTCTTGTTTTGCCTCTTTTTTAAACAACCAATGCTTTCTGATGCTGACAATTTAATAGTATCTCTTATAGCCTCCCATTCTTTATTTATATCAGTTTCTTCTTCGCTTGCCACATTGTCATCTGAAGATTCCAGTACTTCAAATCTATTGGCAATTTTGATTTGGTATTCCTGCCGCATTTCATCATTTTTCAAGTTTTTTAATTCATATTTTACAGAATCATCTTTAGCGTTTGTTCCTCTCATAAGCGATAGCCGTTGTCTGATTTTCACTCTGACCAGATGATGATCCGAATTGCAGTCTGTCCCTCTAACTGATCTAACATCAATGATGCTACTGTGCCAGCGTTTATCCACTAATACATGATCTATCTGGTTCCGAGTTTCTCCATCTGGGGACGTCCAGGTGTATTTATGAATATCCTTATGCTGAAATGTTGTGCTCTTAACAATGAGATTCTTTGATGTGGCAAATGTGACTAATCTAACCCCGTTGTCGTTACTATCTTCATGAAGACTGAATTTGCCTATTGTTGGTTTGAATATATCTTCCCGCCCCACTTTTGCATTAAAATCTCCTAAGACAATTTTCATATGATATCGTGAAAGGCTATCAAATAAGCATTCTAATTCTTCATAGAACTCATCCTTGATCTTGTCATCTTTATCTTCTGTGGGGGCATGTACATTTACAATTATAAAATCATGTCGTTTACCCTTTAGAATTATGTATGATATCCTATCACTAACAAACTTAATATCTCGGATAGCGGATAGGGTCCTCCTTCTGACTAAAAAACCCGTTCCAAATGCAGGTCTTTCTGCACCCCCATAGTATAATGCAAAGCTTCCTGATTCCTGACTACCTTCTCCTGGCCACCTAACTTCCTGTAAAGCGACTATATCCAAGGGCGATTTATCTAATTCCCGCGCTAATATCTCTAGTGCCCCGCTATTGTATAAAGTCCTAACATTCCATGTTCCTAGGAACATGTCCCTGTGTTTGAGCCTTTGGCATGGGTTCCCTGAAGTAGTCCCCGCCCGGAGAACCGAATGGGGGACTATTTGACCTCCGGAAAATTTTACCCCAGTAGAACCCATGTCCACATTTCTTGACGGTTGTATTTTTACGGTGAAAGATCGTCAATCTTTCGACCAAGGTACTTATTTTGTCTGGCTTATCACCTTCGACCAATCCGGCATGGGTAACCCTATCGGTAGCAATGCTACCGCCGGCATAGCTCTCAGGATCATTTAAGCACGCAAGCCACTCCACCACGACAAGGTAAAGATACCATGGAGGGACGAGTATCAAATGCAAGCAACTAAGAGAATAACTGATATTTTTTTCTTCAGAGACCCAGAGTTCCTCAACTCAAATTACTTGCAGCTCGTCTCCTCTAACAACATGGCGAGTTCTTTCTGTTCAATCCATTTACAAATGTATATTAATTCCAATGGGATCTGTACCACACAATTCGTGAATTGTGTAAGTGCGATTTAGAGTCAATGCTGATTTTGTAGCTATTTTTAAAATTGAACGTAGAAAGATTTTTTTCTGTATCTGGTGTACTGTTCATTATTTCAAATATCTACATCTATAATGGCGAAACAACCCAATGTTCGGCCTTGGCCTCTCCTTTGCTGGAGTTGCTGAACCAAGTTAATTTAGTTACTCTTATTTCCCAAAAGATGTGTCACTAATGGTATGGGGCCAACATACAGATCCAATGAGACATCTAGTAGGCAACTTTGATATTTTTAGGATGAAGCAGGTAGGTAAATGTTGCTTAGAGGCTTCTTTATTCAAGCTTAAATATCTTTTATATGCCTCAATATCTTCAGACTCGGGACCCACGGCTTAAATTCCTTCCGGAGAACTTGCTCCTTGGATTTTCCCATCCTTAAAAAATCCATCGACCTCGGAAGGGTTTAAACCCGCGACCCACGTGATCAGAAGCATGGAACATAATCACTAGTCTACCGCGGCTAAAAATATTTCAAATCTAGGAAGTAGGAAGTGAACAGGGAGTGGACCGGAAGCAACCAACCACAAAGGCACGTAATCGTAGACCTGGCAACACATGGATATCACCATAAAATGTGCAAAAATACGAAATTCCACCAACCGAACGACTCGTGTGAATGCAAGATATGTGAACAAAAATGCAAGCGATACCATTACAAACAAGGCAGAGGATGGACGGGATCGTTGAACGAACTGATAAAAGAAAATCTAAAACTTAATGCTCTTTCGAGTGTCATTTGCCTACTTATTATTATTTTAAAATATTTCAAATATACTAGTTTATAATTGGTTTGAGTTTTACCAATTTATTTAAATATAAATATGTTAAAGCTGAAATTAGTTCGAAAAAATGTGAAGTGTACAGTATACAATATTTCATTTTAGGAAGTGATTTTTGAGGTTATTTTAATTAAATTATTTTTAGTCTGTTCATCTTACTTCAACATTAATATTGAGGTAAGATGAACAGACTAAAAGTAATTTAATACAGTATACACTTTATTTGTACTTTTGTCATACTGTAAGGTAGTGAAATGAACACGTATCATGATAGAATTATAATAATTCCAAATTCAACATAAAAAGAGATTCAAATTAATTCTGAAAATTTTCATTTTACACACATATTTTATATGAAAAGTAGCTCTAATATTGAGGCACAAAATGGGTACAACAAAAACACGAACTTCATAAAAATGGCATTCAACCTTCTTTAAAGGAGAGCTTTAAAAAAATGTGTAGGGAAATTGCTGAATGACAAAGTTTTACCTCAGTATGACCTCGTTCTACACATTAAATTTGTACAAACGCTGGAAACAAGCAGGGTAGCGTGTAGGGATGCAAAATGCAGTCTCGGTTATGAAGAGTGAAGGGACTTGTGTGTGAAAATGCGCCCTCTATATGCAGGTCGAGTAAACACTACCGGTATGTTTTTAAAAATATTGTTGTGTTCATCCCACTTTGTGTGTAAGTAATGAACTTCGCCTGTACGACGTAACCTGAATTTATATGCGCTCTACGCCTCTTTATCACGCTAATTCCTTAATTAATTACAAGTAAAAATAAGTACAATCTGTCTCTTTCTCCTATATCCCCTTCATTCTTTTACGTCACCAATTTGGCTCAAAATTGTTTTTAAAACGTTACAGATTTTGATACTGATTATTAATTTTCAAAACTATATGTGACAAATTTTTAACAATTCATTATTTTTATTTCACTTCTTCAACAAATAACACAGGAACAATTGGATAGAACATTTGCAAAAAATGACAGAGGATAGGATACCAAAGATGGACTAATTTATAATCCTGGAGGACGAAAATCGGTGGGAAGGCCAAAAAAGGGCTGGGCTCAATAGAAGTGAGATCGGAACAGGCAAACACCTAATCCTTGAAGGGTGATTATTATTATTCCAAATAATTTATTTTTATATGAAATTAATTGTACTCCTTCTGATTTTGTAATAATCAAAATTTAATATTTGAGCTTATTATGATAGTGAAGTTATCCGAAAAGAACTATAAATATTCAGTTTGACAGATAAAATAAAAGAGTATAGGAGAAAATGGTATGAACATGTCTTCAGAACAGATACCAACAGATTGCCCAGGAAAAGTCTGAACTATCAACCAAGAGGAGAAAGGTTTAATCCTTGCGAGAAGCAGAAGAAGAAGAGAAGAAGTTTATTATGACTATTTAACTCATGCCCCAAATGGGAGTCAATGACAAATCACATTTCAATGATTTTTTATTTACAACCAATCACAGTCGTGTTTCGCCTAAAATTTACCAACTAAAGTTTATCATAATAAAGAAAGCACCTCCTTTTTAACATTCTGAATTGGTCATAGCATTATTTCGCAGTGACTGACTCTCCAAGAAATACGGCTACCAGATTGTATATATAGTGCATGAATGTCAACATGTAGCGCATACGAGAGATAATATAAAAACATTTGTAACAATTGATTATACTACAAAAAAAAACACTGTTTGCACTTTCTTAAACGAATTATTTTCCAGCAAAATGACGTTGCGGAAAAATATAATTGACATATTTACATCAAAGGACATCAGAAATTAATTAATACCTATAACGTTGGTTATAAATTTCTCCACTAGGGTGCATTCTTACAACATTGCGATCTTTTAGCAATAAATAATATTATGATCTGGTAGCAGTGATCGAACAAAAGAAGCAAATGAAGCGTCCGAATCGTTTCTCATTTGTTTTCAAACATCGCCGTTTACATTAAATATATAAATATTTTAAAATAACTATAGTTAAATAATGGTTTGTGAGTATACAGCTTAATTTTATTAATTAAATAGTCCTAACAAATGCCACTATTGATTTCCAAATTATCTAGATAAATTGGAAATCACTCGTGGCATTTCTTATGATAGTTGTATAGATAAAATAAAAGTGATTTCTAAATGAAAGAAGCAAATAAAAATAATTAAAATAAGAAAATATTGTATGAAAAATTGAGGAGGAGATTATTTTCGATCAAATCAGAAAATAATTTTTTTAATGTAGCTAGTCGCAGAGCCAAGTGCATTAGAGGTTGAAATGGCAATTGAAAAATTGAAGATGTATAAAGTATCAGGTTCAGATGAGATCCCAGCAGAACTGATAAAATCAGGGGGAGAAAAATTGATGGACAAGATACGCTGGTTGCTTAGTATGATTTGGGAAAAAGAAGCTCTTCCAGATGAATGGAAGGAATCAATTATCGTACCAATTTATAAGAAAGGAGATAAAACTGATTGCAACAACTATAGGGGCATCTCATTACTTTCAACTTCGTACAAAATTCTAACAAATATATTAGTAAGCAGACTTACTCCCTATATTGATGACATTCTAGGAGATCATCAATGTGCATTTAGAAGAAACAGGTCTACAACAGATCAGATTTTTAGTATAAGACAGATTTTAGAAAAGAAATGGGAATATAATGGTACTGTACATCAACTATATGTAGACTTCAAAAAAGCATATGATTCAATTAAGAGGGAGAAGTAAGTTATATAGTATCCTGCTGGAGTTCGGAATTCCTAAAAAGTTAGTTAGACTTATACGAATGTGTCTAAATGGCTCAACGAACGAGTAGGGTGCGTGTAGGCAAACAGTTTTCAGACACTTTTGAAATCCAGAATGGGTTGAAGCAAGGAGATGCACTATCTCCTCTACTATTTAATTTTGTACTAGAGCATGCCATTAAATCTTTAGAGAATGAGGAAGGCTTACAACTGAATGGTATTAATAAGCTGTTAGTTTATGCTGATGATGTAGTACTACTGGCCGATAGCGAGGAGATACTAAAGGCCAACACGCACACACTATTGAGTAACACTAAGAAATTAGGACTGGAAGTAAATATCAGTAAAACTAAATATATGGTCACACGTAGAAATACATTATATAATGGAAATGGACAGCTAATGACAAATGAGGGAAATTTTGAGGAATTGGCTGAATTCAAATACCTAGGAACAATAATCACAAACAGGAATGAGATGCACAAAGAAATTAAACATAGGCTCAATTCTGGAAATGCATGCTATTATGCATTGCAGAGACTTTTGATGTCCGAACTCCTTTTCAAAAAACGTTAAGCTGAAAATATATAAAACTATTATTCTACCAGTTATATTATATGGGTGTGAAACATGGACTCTTACTTTAAGGGAGGAAAGGAGATTACGAGTATTTGAGAATAAAGTTCTTAGGAAAATTTTTGGACCAAAGAGAGATGAACAGACAGGTGAATGGAGAAGACTACATAACAATGAACTACATGCTCTTTATAGGAAGCCAGATATAATAAGAACAGTTAAGTCCCGTAGACTGCGATGGGCAGGACATGTTGCGCGTATGGGGAATGAAAGACGTGCATGGAAACTTCTTGTAGGAAAGCCAGAAGGAAAACGCCCAGTTGGTAGACCAAGAATGAGGTGGGAGAACAACATTAACTATGATTTGAGGGAAGTAGATTATACAGGGAATGATTGGAAAGCATTACCTCAGGATAGGGATGTTTGGAGAGCTTATGTCCGTGCGGCCATGAACCTACGGGTTCGATAGTGCCAGTGAGTAAGTAAGTAAGTAAGTAATATGCAATTTACATTCAGGGAGGCCCTGCATGAGTCCTTGTGTAGTCGAAAGTGCATGTGTGTGATCCACATTTTAAAACTCCTCTCCCAACAGTCATGTGGCGTGTTTAACCTATAAAGTTAGAGGTTAAACAGGGTTAATGGAATTGAAATCCAAAAATGTAAATTATGTTTTGGTATTCTCAAACATATCGGAGCAAGTACTTATTCTATAACTTTAACTTAGAGTCAAATAAATAATTGATAGTGGTGGTGAACAATAGACCGTAAGTCAGAAGATATTAAGTATAGTACCACAGATTGTAGGAACCTCTTTGCTTGTTTCTTTGAATATTGCCCCTGTAAATATTAAAACTTTTCAGAACATTCTGTATAAAAGGGAAAAACAAAATTATTATCAACGGAAATTTATTTTATCTTATCACCATGATTTTCTGTAATCTCTATCAACGAAATTTCAACATTATTAATTTTGATATATTTGGATTTAATAAAACTTTTTCTAATACAATATTATAATCTAGCGAATAGCCTGGATAATTCCCTAGTCTCTTGTTAACAGTCGGAAATTTTAAAAATAATTAACAGATTTTTCTGTCCGAGGAGAATATTAATTTTATGTAATGAATTTATGTATATTATTGAAACAGTAGAATTAATTATTATAAATTATTGGATAAGATAAACGTTGTATATCATTCATGACTGAAATGCCGTATATTTTCAAGATAAATTATGGAACGAACTGGTATAATTTAGCCTTTCTAATATAAAAAAAAAATATCTAATCTTACAATTTTAATTGAAGCTCTTTTCTTTATTTCCGTGTAAAAATTTTAGGGTGACTTTTTTTTTAAGAAAGTAAAGTTATGGATCCTCTATCTTATATTATAACTACCGAAATAACTAGCTAATTAACTCACTGGCACTATTGAACCTGTAGCTTCATGGCCGCGCGGATATAAGCTCTCTACACCTCCCTATCCTGAGCTAACATTTTCCAATCATTCCCTGTATAATCTACTTACCTCAAATCATAGTTAATGTTATTCTACCACCTCATTATTGGTTTACTAAGTGGGCGGTTTCCCTCTCGTTTTCCTAAAAGAAGATTCTATGTACGTCTTTCATTCCCCATTCGTGCCACGTGTCCTGCTCATTCAGTCTACGAGACTTAACTATTCTTATTATATCTGGCTTCCCATAAAGACCATGGAGTTCACTGTTTTGTAGTCTTCTCGTTCACCTGTCTGTTCATCTCTCTTTGGTCCTAAAAATTTTCTAAGAACTTTATTCTCAAATACTCGAATTCTCATTTCCTCCCTTAAAATAAGAGTCCATGTTTCGCAACCATAAAATATAACTGGTAGAATAATAGTTTTATATATCTTCAGTTTAATGTTTTGAAAGGAGTTGGGACGTCATGAGTCCCTGTAATGCATAATAGCAAGCATTTACAGAATTGATCCTATGTTTAATATATTTGTGCATCTCATCCCTATTAATTTTATTATTATTTCCTAGGTATTTTAATTCAGCCACTTCCTCAAAATTTCCCTCATTTGTCATTAGTTATCCATTTCCATTATATAATGTATTTCTACGTGTGACCATATATTTAGTTTTATTGATATTTACTTCCAGTCCCAATTTCTTAGAGTGACTCAATAGTGTGCGTGTTAGCCTTTAATTTCTTCTCGCTATCGTCCAATAATACTACATCGTCAGCATAAACTAATAGCTTATTAATACCATTGAGTTGTAGGCCTTCTTCATCCTCTAAAGATTTGATGGCATGATCTAGTACAAAATTAAATAGTAGAGGAGATAGTGATTCTCCTTGCTTCAACCGGTTGTGAATTTCAAATGAATCCGAAAATTGTTTGCCTACACGCACCCTACTCTTTGTGCCATTGAGGCGCATTAGTATAAGTCTAACTAACTTTTTAGGAATTCCGAACTCCAGCAGGATACTATATAACTTACTCCTCTTAATTGAATCGTATGCCTTTTTGAAGTATATGTACAGTTGATGTACAGTACCTTTATATTCCCATTAGTTTTCTAAAATCAGTCTTTTACTAAAAATCTGATCTGTTGTAGATCTGTTTCTTCTAAATCCACATTAATGATCTCCTAGAATGCCATCAATATAGGTGGTAAGTCAGCTTACCAATATATATACATTTGTTAGAATTTAGTTGAAAGTAATGAGATGCCCCTGTAGTTGTTACAATCTGTTTTATCTCCTTTCTTATAAATTGGTACGATAATCGGTTCTTTCCATTCATCTGGAAGACCTTTTCTTCCCAAATTATACTAAGCAACAGGCGTATCTTTTCCATCAATTTTTCTCCCCCTGATTTTATCAGTTCTGCTGGGATCTCATCTGAACCTGATGCTTTCTTTATACATCTTCAATTTTTCTATTGCCATTTCAACCTCCAATGCACTTGGTTGTGCGATTAGCATTCCTGCTGTCAGTAAAGTATTCTCTTCACTATCTTGTTATGATGTGCATTTAATAGCTGATTAAAGTAACTTTTCCATCTATTTAATATACTCCTGGAATCTGCAATCATATCCCCATTTTCATTCCGAATTATGTTTGTACAAGCCTGAAATCATTTCTTCTCTATCTTAATTCCCAGATATAATTCTCTAATGTTCCTATTTTTGCATTCATTTCAAGATCATTAATCTTCTGTCTCAAATATTCCCTCTTTGTACTCTTTAGTAACTTGATGGTTCCCCGTCTAATACTACCCAATTGCTCTAAATTTACCTCGTGTGGCTGGTGTAACCATTTCATTTTTGATAGATTCCTTTTTTTTTACAATGTCGGCACATTCCTCATAAAACCATTTCTTGTTTTGCATCTTTTTTAAATAACTAATGTTTTCTCATGCTGGGAATTAAACAGTAGCGATATCTCTTATAGCCTCTCAATCTTTACTTATATCAGTTTCTTCTTCGTTTGCCACACTATCATCTGAAGATTCTAATACTTCAAAATCTATTAGCTATTTTGATTTAGTATTCTTGCCGCATTTCATGATTTTTCAAGTTTCTTAATTTAATTTTTTCACAATCATCTTTAGCGTTTGTTCCTCTCATAAGCGATGGCCGTTGTCTGATTTTCACCGTGACCAGATGAAGATCCGAATTGCAGTCTATCCCTCTAACTGATCTATCATCAATGATACTACTGTGACAGCGTTTGTCCACTAATACATAATCTGTCTGGTTTCGAGTTTATAGCACGTTATGAAATTAAATTTTGGAACAAAATGTGTTTACTGTTTCAAGTCAAACTTTTAATCACAATTACCGGAGAAGTTAACGAGGGAGGATCAGGATCAAGGTTGACAATTAGACCTACAAAAGTGGCTTTTAATCTCCTTACGAGTAATTGCCATCTCGGGTTCCTGTCCTAGTGACATCAGCCCCGGCTTAATGTGTAAGATATGACTACTTTAGTTGTAGTAGTATGTGTTATTATTTAAGTGTAGATAACCATGGCTTAGTAGGTTCATAGCATTAAGTGCATCCTATTCGTTAACCATTAAATTGGTAAGACATTAATTTCTCGTATCAGTTATTTTCAAGTGCCAAACCGCACTGAAAATTAAATCATGCATAATAATTCAACACAAGTTTAAGTAACTTCTTCTCGTTCGTTTTAAAATGTTTTACTCACATTAAAAAACAATAAATAAATTAAACAAATTGATGTATCCTATAGGATACATTACTAATTCACTCTTCCCTGGGAAAAACCAGATAAGTCCAAAACTGGCACAAACAATAAATGTCGACATATCTGTTTTTCCTAATGTACGTCTTCCCTTTTAGATGTTCCATCATTATCATCGTCATCCATGCAAGTATTAGGCCATGTGGCCTGTTACGGTCTCAAAGAGGAAATTTCCATCCAGCGATTTTTTGGACGTCCCAGCGATCTTTTGCCTTGGGTGCAGTAACGAAGCTTGGCTTTTGGAATTCTATAAGATGGTATTCGTTGAAGATTGGCTTTCCAGTTTTCTGGTAGCCTTTTAGATTTATCCGAAACAAAAGCTGTGTATTATAGCTAATAAAATGATGTATTGACTTATCCCATTGCCATATGAAGCGGCATACAGAACTATCCATTAGGAAAATAAAACAAATGAAAAAAAAATGAACTTGATTGATTTTTCCCGAGGATGACTGAATTTAAGGCTTAAATATAACAGAAAATACTAGATTATCGCCATATGTTTAAATTCAAGAACAACACAAGATCCTTCTAGTAATTACCTTGAAGTAACATTAGACAGAAGAACGTCTAATGTACCTAAAACTTACTTAAATAATATATAAGATTTTCTTTCTGAAAACTTCAACATATTCTTACAAAACGAAACTCCCAAATCTTAATACGCCGACTAGATGAGTTACTTGAAAGTTGAATGAACTTTTCAACCCCGAAGCTATTATAACAGCAATGCGTTCCGATATCAAGAAAATCCTGTCTCTCTCTTCCGCAGAAAACTTTTTGTTACGTAGAATAATAAATTATAACTTATTCAAAGTAGCGTAACCTTTTCTTTGGTTACAAATGTAATGCTCAGTGGATAAAGATATCATGTTGGGGAGAAACTGTCTTCTATTTGTGAGCTTATCTTTCTTCTTTTCAAAATTATCAAAATTAATTTAAAAGTTTTACGTACTAGAACGACACATATTTCAATCGTAATGTTAGGAAATTATGTGCAAGCAACAATAGGTTTAGGCATACAATAAATGGAAATAAAAAAACATTATTATTTTTTTTCAATTAAACGTTTAAAATCAATAAGTTATAAACTGGTCCATAGCAGTGCTCTCGGGATAACGTCGTTTCTTCGAACGCAGTGACCTCCTGTTCGATTCCCGAGAGGAACAAATTTCTAGACGGCAGTTTTTGGATTTTTCCTCACCTGTAAAAAAAATTGGTAAACTTTAAGGCCGAAATACTCCGTGAAGACCTTCTGTTTATAATAATCACTCTATCCATATCCCTTCTTTAGTACGAATGTATGAGTGAATGGTGTGTCTTGTCCTAAATATTCATGTTGTCCCCGAGATGACTTGGAATTGAGGTAACAACTCATTCGGGAAGGCTCTCTATTTCCTTGTATGGTAAAATAATATGAAAATGTAATCCATACATTAAAATCATTTCCTGACAGGTCGTGTCCATCTAATGCTGTGGAGGTGTGGGAGATGGGGAGGTTAAACTAAAGGGAAAAGTTATAAATTGACAAAAACATAACTGGTTATCATCTAATGGGCAGAGCTCATTTTCCGAAAAAATCAGCTTAATTTGATAGTCACATGAGCTGGATTCATTACTTTAAGTATGTCCGAAATGCCCTAATTTTTAACGTAAAAAAACTACTTACAAAATTATTGTTCTTTCACGATTTACCAAATTGATTAATTCAGATTTTCAGGGGATATTTCATCCATGTACATACATTTAAACAAGGATTTTTCTATGAAGTGATCTTTTGCAGTAAAACCTATTCATATCACTACATCAAGCTACTCATCTTTACGCATGCATCTCCTATCATTCATTCACAAATTCAGTAAACGATCGCACCTCAATCTGCTATTTGACATCCCACATCACACAACTACCAAATTCTAATTCCTATAATGTATCAATTGTTAGTCTATGGAACTCCCACAATTATATTTAGCATATAATTGATGGTCTGTTGTTTCCGTTTTTTCTAATTATTCCGATTTAAATTATTTTAATTTTAGTTACTTTACACAAATATTTATATATTTACTCATATTATTTCTGTCATGTTATGTAATTTTTCTCTCTAATTGAGTAGAAGGGAAGGTCTTATGACCTTGACTCTGCGATTTTTATTATTATTATTATTATTATTATTATTATTTACTTTAGAATCATGTATGAAAAAGTATAAAAGTAAAAATATAATAATAATAATAATAATAATAATAATATTTTATTTGGGGAGAATGAAACTCGTAAGATCCTGTCTTCCTTTGACCAGCACAAATAAAATTCAGCTTACGTGTGATATAGTAGTAGAGATTGCCATTAGCATTAGAATTAAAATTAGGGCGTGAAAGAGAAACGTCAAACTTTGTTCAGAATCCTCCTATTTCAGGCATGAGGTTATTTTACTTAACTTAAATATACTACATGGATACCATGGATTTATATCCCTTTCAAAGGAAACTCAAGAATTTCACTCATCAAAAATTGCCGGCCGGAATTCAACCTACGAACCTCGATACCAGAGCAGAGCAAGTTAATCACTAATTCATGAAGTTAACCAGATTATCGTAAATTATAAATAAGGTTCATAAACAAATAACACTTATTTAGGTCTTAAATAATCAAACTAAGAATAACATAGAAAAAACACTGTCAAATAACTGTTACAAGTTTCATAAGTGATCAGTAGAAGTTTCATCCTTCTCCTGTGATATATTCTGTGAAAAATTGCACTTTCTAAATGATATTTTATAACTGTGAAAAAAAAAGAGAAAGAGGATTTGGAATCCCAATAAGTCTCTTGCCTTTTTTTTTCAAATGCCCCAGGTTGTCTTTCGACATTCCTGGTGTTCTCTCCTGGCATGGCGTTCTTGTAACCCACTTCTGAGGTTGGGGCGCTTGGAAGGCGGGGTTACGTTGCCCCGATGATATGATCGGTGATGATGATAGTGGTGCGCCTGGAGAGTCCCTAATCCTAAGCTTAATCTAAGATGAATATCAATGCTGATGATTGCGATGGCCATATGATTTTGGGGACCGTTTGGGCCTTAAAGTGTTCCAGACATTTTTCTTACAGGTGAGGAAAAACCCCGATAAAAACCTCACCCAGAAAAATTGTCCCGACCGGGGATCGAACCCGGGCCCGCTGCGTGACAAGGCAGCACTCTACCTCGAGACCACAGCGATGGACCTCTTGTCTAATATTTATTTATTATTTATTTAGCCTGATGGTGTTAAGATCATGTGGCTTTCTCTTCCACTCGCCAGGTCGAACATATATATACAGTATTATGTTACATTAGAATTCAACAATCACAAAATTATAATATTAAATTCTATAATACATTTTAAAAACTAACAATATTAATGGTAATATCAATAAGAAATAGCGTTACTGATAATTCAAATTAAAACCAATTATAAAATATACACAAAGCAAAATAAATAATGAGTTGTAATGTACAGTACAAGCTTCTTATTCGCGGGGGATGTGCTCCGTAAATATGCTGCGAATAGAGAAACCGCGAATATGGAATGGTAATTTGTATGGGTATAGAGAGGGTACGTTCCAAGGTTCTAAAATAAAAACTATAAAAATAAAATCAAATTAATCATATATTTTGACGAATTTCTATGAATTAATATTGTCAAGCTTAGGCAAGGGCTTAAAGAACTTAATAATTTTTCCTGTGTTGCCGCCTATAAAAGGTATTTCAATTCAGATTGATATTTAGTTGCGAATTCAGTGATAGAATTCCCTATTTTGTTTTCGGATTTCTTAATGAATCGTACAGTTGATTCATTAACACTGAAACAGCGTGATATGGATGCAAACGACTCTGAAACGCATAAACGGTCAAGCATTTTTAATATTACTTCAAGCGACGACACTACCTTTTTTTCCGCTTCGGAACTAATTTTTCTTTCCTTTTACTCGACATTATAAATTGGTAACAAAGCAGAAGAGAGACGTGTTATTCAATCAAAATTGTTGCAACGAATGACAAGTTGAAACAATAAAACACCGATCCTGGCGAGGGCGGCATTTATAACGGACATCACGGTGGCGGATTTTAACAACGCACTTTAAGCATAATGACAATAAGGTTTGTTTTAGTTTGATATTTATTTGTCCATTTGGTTTGAATCACTTTTTGTAAAATGCACATGCACATGCCTGCAGTAAAAAAAAAGTTGACGATGCGTTAACAAAGAATACCTTCTAATATACCGACTGGATCCATGAACAAAGAATTTTTTAGCCGCGAATACAAGAACTGAGTCGCAATTTTTTAACCCTCGAATAATGAAAACGCGAATAACGGAACCGTGAATAAGGAGCTTTTACTGTACATAAAAACTATAAGGTCAAATATGATGTTTGAGTACAGTGGTCTAAATTGCCCCTAACTGGAGTGAGTGGATGAATTGGGACAAGAAACTAGAAAAATGACAAAAAATTAGAAAATTGACAACAATCAAGTCTAAGTTAGAATCACATTTTCATGCTGAAGTGCACGCCGCGTGACTTTGTGGTAATACATGAGTCCTTCCCTCTCGCATAATCACTAGCCCTTCAAGGGACACAATTGGGCTTATTCATTCATATATATTAATGTACCGGTAATAAAAATAGTACTGAGATTGTTCAATGCTTTAACATGATGTTCTATATACACAAATAAAAGAAAAGGATGATAATAGTGAAGGTAATAATGATAATAGTGAGTTTTATCTGTTATACCTCTTCCGAACTGAGTTCCAGTTGTAATATAATTGGAAGCAGACGTATGACTGCAGTTTCATTTGTGAAATGACGATTTTTCCTTTGAGCGTGAAAGAAAATACTATTCCCTTGCACTCAAAATAGAGAAAATAAAAATAATAAAAATGTTTTATCTAGCACATGTCTAGGAGACATGTTATATAGGAGAATCTTAAAAAATACAATTATAATTATAATGTATTAAAAAAAACATTGTTTAATTCTTACGCATGCGCGATGCAGCACATGTTGGATTTTAAGTTATTTTAAATTGCCGCTTCTCTATAATTTCTTAAAATTTAAGAAAGGAAACATTTGAAAAGCGGAGAGGAATTATACTGAATGATTTCAAGCAGTTTAGTTTAAAATATCCAACATTGGCCACTGAGGACGTGGTGAAAAAAAAAACTGCAGAATTTACAGATGCGTCAGCATGGAGAATAAATTCTGCTCGTAATGAAATGGTAAACAAAGGATAACTATAGACATAATGGATAAAGCATGAACGTCTAATTAGATAGGTCCACGTGTAATTTGTGATAAATAAATAAATAAATAAATAAATAAATAAATAAATAGATAAATAAGAAATGCAAGTTCCTAATTGATGTTACCATCTTACCTTGTATTCAGTTTTACTTCCAATAAAATACGATGTTACCTAAGAACAATGTTTCTATCGATGACAGTTCCATATTCAATTCAGTCATTTAGCGGGTAAAAGTATCACCACGGTTCCCCCAATAGACGGTTTCGGCGAAGTAATACCTTATGCAAATTTGTTTACAACACAACTGGAACTTAGCTCGGAACTGGTGTAGCTTTTGATTAAATAATTATCAGTTTTTAACTGTAATATAGTTTTTCATTATTTGACATAGGGGTAAGAGAAATCCATGTTCTGGTAAGCGAAACTCTAAAAGGTGGTGATTAATATGTATAATTTATAAATTAAATTGGGGAGAAGGTCATTTTCACAACGCTGTACGTTCAGATTAGCAAATCTGCATAATTTACTGATGAATTCATTATAATAATCTGTCACTTATTTTTTTCTCTAACATAATATCATAAAGCGAGGCAAACCGCTGAACATAAGCTTTGTAATTGGTGGTTACTAATTGGTGGTTAAATATTCGGTTATCGAGGTTTTGGTGGACGGTTTCATTTTTCATAACGAGTGTATTCTGTTTCTGCTGGTATTTCATTATTTAACATAAAACATATTTTGTAAAGTGAAAATCAGATGAGAAACTAGTCAACCTTAAATTATATCCATCCATAGTAATTCTGCCCTAGGGCAGGTCCTTCACTGCAATAATAGCATTTTCATGCTATCCTTTGCAGCATTTCTAGGGACTTATAGGTGTGGTAGTTTTCCTTGCTTTCCACACTGGTGAAGAATGATGATGATCGGATGATTTTCGGAGACCGTTGGACCCTAAGCTTCCGGACATTTGTCTACACAGGTGAGGAAAACCCCGAAAAAAAACCTTACCTAGAAACCTGTCTCAACCGGGAATGGAACCCGGGAACGCTGCGTTAGAAGGAATCACGCTACCTGGAGACCACAGCGGTGGATTTAAATTGTACAGCGTGTTAACAGGACCTCACCGACAAAATGATAGGGATGATAGGCCATGCAGAGAGGATAATTTTTTGTCAAGGGACATAGGCTATAGTCGCAAACACGTCGTTTATGAGTTATGCGCAGATGAAGGTGTTCACCCGTAAGGGTCGGAATTTAGTACAAACAATTATACATGCATCATTTTATTGAAAAATACATGTTATTACAATAAGTGTTCAAACAATAGGCATAAGTGTTTTGACAACGTCAAAAATAATTCTGCCATGATCGATCGTGCTGGCCGATCGTTGCTGCAACGATATCAAACATGCAATCAGGCACAGGGTCCACTGTTTGAACATTTATTATAAAAGCATGCCTTTTTCAATAAAATTATGTGTGTACAATTGTTAATATTATTATTATAATTATTATTATTATTATTATTATTATTATTATTATTATTATTTAGTATATAAAAATAAGGGTTGTATGTACATGAATTCTACATTGTAATATAAGTATGTTAAAAATTGTTATAAAAGTTTAAAATATATATATATATATATATATATATAATTTTTTTGTAAACCTGGACTTGTATATTTATGCTGGTTAATTGGAGGAGAATATATTATGGCCTTTATTCTGCTAGAATAAATAGATCATATAATAAATGTTGTCACATAGCTGGTCAGGGTTCGATTCCCGTTGGGACAGGCTCCTAGGTGAAGTGTTTTCGGGGTTTTTCCTAGTCTGTAAGACAAATGTCAGGAAGCGTAGGACCATCATTATCATGTACTCAGTAAATATTATTTACTCAGACTATTTAACTCATGCCCCAAATGGGAGTCAATGACCAATCACATTCCAATGATTTTTTATTTACAACCAATCACAGTCCTGTTTCGCCTTGAATTTACCAACTAAAGTTTATCACAATAAAGAAAGCTCCTCCTTTTTAACATTCTGAATAGGTCGTAGCATTATTTTGCAGTGACTGACTCTCTAAGAAATACGGCTACCAGATTGTACATATAGTGCACGAATGTCAACAGATAGCGCATGCAGGAGATAATATTAAACCAATTTGTAGCAATTGATTATACGACAAACAAATAAAGAAACCACCGTTTGCACTTTCTTAAACGAATTACGTTCCAGGAAACAACGTTACAAGAAAATATAATTGACATATTTACATCATAGGACATCAGAATGAATTAATATCTATAATGTTGGTTATAAATTTCTCCACTAGGGTGCAGTCTTACAATATTGCGATCCTTTGGCAATAAATAATATGATCTGGTTGCAGTGAAGAACAAATGAAGCATAACAATCGTTTCTCATTTGTTTTCAAACATCGCCGTTTACATTAAATATATACTTACTTACTTACTCACTGGCACTATCGAACCCGTAGTTTCATGGCCGCGCGGACATAAGCTCTCCATACATCCCTATCCTGAGCTAATGTTTTCCAATCATTCCCTGTATAATCTACTTCCCTCAAATCATAGTTAATGTTATTCTCCCACCTCATTCTTGGTCTACCAACTGGGCATTTTCCCTCTGGCTTTCCTACAAGAAGCTTCCATGCAAGTCTTTCATTCCCCATACGTGCAACATGTCCTGCCCATCGCAGTCTACGAGATTTAACTGTTCTTATTATATCTGGCTTCCTATAAAGACCATGTAGTTCATTGTTATGTAGTCTTCTCCATTCACCTGTCTGTTCATCTCTCTTTGGTCCAAAAATTTTCCTAAGAACTTTATTCTCAAATACTCGTAATCTCATTTCCTCCCTTAAAGTAAGAGTCCATGTTTCGCACCCATATAATATAACTGGTAGAATAATAGTTTTATATATTTTCAGCTTAACGTTTTTTGAAAGGAGTTGGGACATCAAGAGTCTCTGCAATGCATAATAACACGCATTTCCAGAATTGAGCCTATGTTTAATTTCTTTGTGCATCTCATTCCTATTTGTGATCATTGTTCCTAGGTATTTGAATTCAGCCACTGCCTCAAAATTTCCCTCATTTGTCATTAGCTGTCCATTTCCATTATATAATGTATTTCTACGTGTGACCATATATTTAGTTTTATTGATATTTACTTCCAGTCCTAAGTTCTTAGTGTTACTCAATAGTGTGTGCATATTGTCCTTTAGTATCTCCTCACTATCGGCCAACAATACTACATCATCAGCATAAACTAACAGTTTATTAATACCATTCAGTTGTAAACCTTCGTCATTCTCTAAAGATTTAATGGCATGCTCTAGTACAAAATTAAATAGTAGAGGAGATAGTGCATCTCCTTGCTTCAACCCATTCTAGATTTTTAAAAAGTGTCCGAAAACTGTTTGCCTACATTAAATATATACACATTTTAAAATAACTATAGTTAAGCAATGATTTGTGAGTAAACAGCTTAATGTTATTCGTTAAATAGTCTTAACAGATACCACACTTGATTCCAAATTCTCTAGATAAATTCATTCTTCACATCGTGAGTCGTGAATTTATCGATAATTTGGAAATCACTCGTGGCATTACTTATGATAATTTAAACAAGGAATATCTCCTGAAGATGTCACAGACAGTAAGTGATGAAACATCGAGAAGACAGCACTACAAGACATGGCCAAAAATCCCGAATAGGTATTTCAAAATACGTAAGATAGCATGGAAGTCTTAATCAGTATTTAGTAAAAATTGTGAACATTATTTTGAATCAACGTGTATAGAATAGTAAACCATAATGTAGATAGTTATGAAGCAGTCTGTACGTGATTATAATGAAGTTAAAGTGGTTTTAGTGGAATGTAGTGTCGCTGGAGTTCACAAAATGAAGTAAATATGTCCGTGTGTTAATCATGCGAAACGTTGCACTTTGTTTTAAGTAATTAGCGACCACACTAAGTTTACCCCAAGACGTAGACGGCTTCTAATTACTTGTTTTGTACTTACAAGAATCTCCACCTATAGCGACACAGTCGCTCTACCCGCCATTACAATTCGTTATCATAGGACGCGTGTCTAGCGTAACAATTAGCGGGTCTGGCTATATGATTCCCGGCTATAACTAACTAAATAACTGCCTGTCTCTATCGAAACCTAAGGTTCACGGCCGCCTGGATATAAGGTCTCCATACATCCCTATCCTGAGATATTTTCCAATCAACTCCTGTAGAATATACGTACCTCAAATAATGGTTAATGTATTCTCCCACCTCATTCTTGGTATACTAACTTGGCGTTTTCCCTATTGTTTCCCTATATGAAACATTAATGCCCCTCTTCTGTTCCCCATTCTTTCTACATGTCCAGTCCATCGAGTTTACGATACTTAACTGTTCTCATTATATCTGGTTTCCAATTAAGATCACACAGATTTCTGTTATGTAGTCTTCTCGGCTGCTGTTTATCTCTCTTTGGTCCAAATTTTTTCTTGAGAACTTTATACACAAGCACTCGTAATATTTTCTCCTATCTTACAGTGAAAGTCCATGTTTGGCATCCATATAAGAGAAGAGAGAATAACAGTTTTATATGTTTTCAGTTTAACTTTTTTTTAGAGAAGTTGGGAGGATAAAAGTCCTTGTAGTGTTTAAGAGGATTCATTTTCATAATTCGGACTATGGTTAAATTCTTTGTGCATCTAATTCCTATTTATAATTATTGTTCCTACGTATATAATAAAAAGAACACAGTGTGAAAACATATTTATGTATATGATGATTATCTTAAAGTAGTACGTGTACAATTAATTTGAGTTGAGTCTTTAACGAATCCCGGAAGTGAAAAAAAAGGCTTTGTTTTTCTAACTTTGCTTGTTGAGGTAGGTGATGTCTATAAACACAGGGTATAGTTCAGCTAAAGCAAACTATGCTTAAGGTGGTAGTAGAAATCTGTGCACGTTCGCCACCACGCTAAACCTGAAACAACAAACACCTCCTATACTAGGCCTTACAATATTATAACCAAAAATCGGACGTTCGGGAATTAAAAAAATGTCGTTACACAGAAACTGCCTAAACTAGTTAATTCCTCCACAAGTTGAATTTATTTAACTATTATATAGTTTACTGAAAATATCTATCTTTTGCTAAACCCATAAATAGGATATATTGTCCATCGCGCATTCTCGAGGTAGCGTGCTGCCTTGTCACGCAGCAGGTTCGGGAAATATTTCCTGGGCGATGGTTTTTTTGGGCGGATTTCCTCACCTGTAAGAGAAATGTCAGGAAACGTTAAGGCCCAAACGGTCCGCAAACATCATCTGGCCATCATTATCATAAGTAATGCCACGAGTGATTTCCAAATTATCGATAAATTCACGACTCACGAAGTGAGTCGTGAATTTATTTAGAGAATTTGGAAATCAAGAGTGGCATTTGTTACTAAGACTATTTAACGAATAAAATTAAGCTGTTTATTCACAAATCATTATTTAAATATAGTTATTTTAAAATATTTATATATTTAATGTAAAAGGCGATGTTTAAAAACAAATGAGAAACGATTGGTACGCTTCATTTGCTTATTTTGTTCGTCACTGAAATCAGATCATATTATTTATTGCCAAAGGAACACAATATTGTAAAAATGCACTCTAGTGGAGAAAAAATGAAATACATCAAACTGTATATTAATTCATTTCTGATGTCCTATAATATTATATTTTTCTGGATTATTACGTGGGGAAAAATACATTTAAGAAAGTGCTAACAGTGGTTTCTTTTTTTTGGTGGTATAATCAATTGATACAAATGTTTTTATATTAACTCCCGCATGCGCTATGTGTTGATATTCATGCACTATACATACAATCTGGTAGCCGTATTTCTTAGTGAGTCAGTCACTGCAAAATAATGCTATGACCTATTCAGAATGTTAAAAAGGAGGTGCTTTCTTAATTATGATAAACTTTAGTTGGTAAATTCTAGGCGAAACACGATTGTGATTGGTTGTAAATAAAAAATCATTGTAACGTGATTGGTTATTGACTCCCATTTGGGGCATGAGTTAAATAGTCATCATTAACATATTCATTAAATTTAGTACTAAGGCCTCTCCTGGCGCATCATTACCAACATCATCATCATCATCACCTATTATATATCACCGGGGCATCGTAATTCCGCCTTCCAGGAGCCCCAACTTTACAAGTCGATTACAATAACACCATGCCAGGAGAGAATACCAGAATGTCGAAAAATGACAACATTGTGACTTTGGGAAAAAAATGGAAAGTGAATTAAATTTCTTATAACTGCCATCAGACTAACCCTTTTTAATTACTGTTTATCATTTGATGCACATTACTAAAAGGTGTTTCTTCAGATTATCGACACAGATATTTTGTCGTTTGTCACATAATATATGGCATAGTTTAAATACTGCGAATTGAAATGTTACTGTAAGGCATTTATGCCTTCTAAACAACTGACTTCTCTCAATTTATGTATTAACAATGACAGTGGTGTGCGGTAGCCACAGTAGTTACCCAGCTCTACGTATTACACTTTATAACAACTCATATTGCAAAATGTTATGCTATTAATTTATTTAATAAAGATTTTAATAGCTAAGGTCGCTAGCATCGCAAATCAAATATGGGCGTGAAAGGGCCAACAAATTTTGCTCAGATGCCTATTTTTCAGGCTTCAAGTTCTTTTTTGTGTGCAGTGAATCTACGACACAGGATCTTCGGCTTTATTTCCTTTCCAAAGGAACCCATACTCAAAAATTCTATGCATTCATAAATGTTTCGATCTCGGCCGGGTTTGAAGTCGCAAACTTTGGAACCAAATGCGAAACATGTTTCCTTTAATAAATATATTCAGCCGCAAGACAATAGCTCCATTATTTTAATACAAGAAATTCTTATTGCTGCCTAACAATTATTAAATTGCAATAATCGATAAATTATAAAAACAACTGAATACAAAAAAGGCAGAAAAGGGATAAATAGTACAACATAAATAGCAAAGTACAAAATAGGCAAAAATAAAACTTCCCCGTAATGTGTAAAAGATAGGAATATTATATTTGTATACTTAAAACTTTTTCTGACAATCATGAATAAAAAATTCATTTTGCCATTGTTTTGGGCTCTAATTATAACATAGGGATATCCTATTATAATTTTCAATTGAATGTACCTAACCTAACCGATCAAAAAGAGTTCTACAAAAGAAAACAATATGTCAAGTAAAATGTTTCAATTATTTAGGATGCTTATTATCATATGAAAAAGAGAAAGATGTAGATAATAAATTATCAAAATTCCAGCATATGTGTGGCACAATTCAAAGAACCTTGCTTAATAAAACCAGAAAAGATAAAATGATGACATTTTATAAGGTCTCGGCAGTCCCGCTCCTAACATACGGAAGTGAAAACTGGACATCAAATACATTTGGAAAAAATGTCATATAGAAACGGCAGAAATATGTTTCTTAAGAAGGATAGCAGGACACACATATCCGTAATACCAAAATTAGAGAACAATTACAAATATATTAATTAACAAATAAATTCACAGACAACAAATTAAAATAGTTTCAACATATAAATAGAATGGGGACATCTCGTATATCAAAACAGGTCTTACAATATATTCAATGAGGTAAACGTTTCGTTGGACGCCCCATGGCCAGATGGAAGGACATGCTTTGAGTCGGCACAGGCTTACAGCCTTATCTTCAAGTTGAATAAGAAAAAGAAGAATTTAATATAACAAAACCTAGCGAATTGGCTCAGGCGACAATGTTTGGGGTTCTCATTAGGAGTTCTAGTTGAAAGTTCGTTTTTTTTTTACAAACATTTTCCCTGATTATCTTCAATTGTTAAGGCAAAACACTGCAATTAAATATCATTTCTTCTTGGTTTACCATTTAATTGTATAATTAAAATAAGTCATAAAAAACAAAGCAGATCCCGGTTTACTAGTGACTACCATGACCTCCTCTGTTTCCGAGATTCGTGGAAACCTGGCCGGAGTCGATTGATTTTTCTTCTTCTTCTTCTTCCTCTTCTTCTTCTTCATCATCATCATCATCACCATTACCATCACCATCATCTTCTTCGGCTTTCCCCCACTTATAGGTTTGGCGTTTTCAGTTTCCATTTATTTCTATCATCCATTATAGTTCTGACGTAGGATTTTCATTTCCATCTTGGTGTGCCACGTTTATTTCTTTCAGGTGTGACTATTGGTATATATTTTTTGGTCATATTTCATTTTTCATTCTTTGTACATTTTGATATTCAATTCTCTTAACAACTGATGTGGTGACATTCATTTCTCTTTAAATGAATTCATTTCTCCAGAAAATAATTCATTTCTTATTTTGTCCTGTCTTGTTATTTGGAGGCTTCTTCTAAAATAATTAAATTCGAATGTTCTTATTTTATTCTTTAGTAATTCCGTCAAAGACCAAGTTTCACTTCCACATGACGAAATATTCTGTATTATGCTCTTATAAATTTTCATTTAGTTTCCTTTGTAATATTTTTGTACCAAATTGATTTTTAAGGGCATAAAATTATTAAGCATGGTTTCCTAACTCTATCTATCTATAATTGCGTAGCCCATTGTTTAGCCACAGCCTCTCATTTGTAAGGAGTTACTTAACCAAGCTATTTTTAGTTACCTTATTTGCTCGTAGATGATGGCATGCGGTCAACACACCGACCCAATGAGACATCTAATATGCAACTAAGATATTACTGAACGTTGGTATGGGTAAATTTAGCTTAGAGTACTCTTTATTCAGGCTTAAGGATTTTTTACGAGCCTGAAAATCTTTAGACTGCGGACATGGTGTCTTAAGATGGGAGATAAAGTCGTTTGTTCACGTGTCATGGATTTACGGTACGTAAAAATATCAATGTAAGAGGCCTTCGAGCAAAATTAGTTGAAAATTTCAGGTTCAAGTTTCAATTAGGACTCTAACACCATAATTTGTTGAAGAGGATAGTTAAACAAAGTACTAAGGTTAATAAAAAATAATTATTTAATAAAAAATACATGACAGAAACAATAAATATATGCCATAAAGTTCTTAAAAGCAATATAATCAGATGCCAAAGCATCTACAAATAAAAAGAGAAATAAAAAATATAATTTAATTATAAGAAACAAAGAAAACTAAACTCTAACTAAAAATAACTGAATACAATTTCTATACATTTGTATTCAGTACATGTTTAAAATGCGCAACGACCGTTACCATGGAGATATTAACATTCCCGTCAACTCTGAGAACGTAAAACGTTTTATAGAGATTCTCGTAAAACTCATAGTAAATCCTTGTAATCTATTTAATGGACGCTATCTCTCGGTTTAGTTATTGTCCCTGCTGTAAGAAAGAGTCTCATCAAAGAATTGGAAATCGTTTTTATAAATGTTCAATTGATAGCTATTTCAGCGACTGTCTTTTGTTCCTTTATAACAATTTATTTACCTCTTGCATCCGCCTTTCAATAATTTTACTATAGTATTATTATTATTATTATTATTATTACTATTATTATTACTATTATTATTATTATTATTATTATTATTATTATTATTATTATTATTATTATTATTATTATTATGTTCACCGCTGTGGTCTCGAGGTAGTGTGCTGCCTTGTCACACAGCGGGCCCGGGTTCGATTCCCGGTCGAGACAGGCTCCTGGGCGAGGTTTTTTCGGGGTTTTTCCTCACCAGTAAGACAAATGTCAGGAAGTTTAGGGCCCAATGGTCCCAAAAAATTATCCGGCCATCATTCTTATATTTATCATCAACATCCTTCACCGGTGTTGAAAGCAATGGGGAGCTACCACACCTATAATTCCCTAGTAAAGCTGCAAAGCATAGCATGGAAATGCTATAATTGCAGCGAAAGACCTGCCCTCGGTCACAATTACTATGGATGGATGGATGGATTATTATTATTATTAATATTATTATTAGGAGTAGTAGTAGTAGTAGTAGTACTAGCAGTAGTAGCAGTAGTAGCAGTAGCAGCAGCAGCAGCAGCAGCAGCAGTAGTAGTACTACTACTACTACAATGATTATTATTATTATTATTATTATTATTATTATTATTATTATTATTATTATTACTAAACTTTACCATATTCGAGGTGATTGCTTATATTGTGACGCATTGTTGAGCTGACTACTGAATTTCTCAGGAGACGACGAGAGCCGACTTGTATGGTGCAATGAGATTTTTGAGCTGTCGACTCGCGAATCAGTAGGCCCGCGGAGAAATGTCCACATGCGTTATGCCTCTATACTGGAGAAGTCGGTTCTCGAGTAATTCATTGGCGTCCAGATTATTTCTCCCCTCGCATATATAAAGAAGTGCTAGGATCGGACCGTCACATTATACAAAAAAATCCAAATTGGCAATAGGTCACCCATACCTCTAAATACAAACTCAAAGTAACCTCACTCATGTTCGACTGCTTCGACGGTCTCCTATGCCTAAATAACACACGTACCGATATACGGAAATTAAAAACAATTATACCTTATTAGGTAATACGGCGTCAATAGCACGGGTCACTTAAGCTACAATAACGCCTGGTTATAATTATATTACATAAACCAACAAGATATTTTCGCCGCATGTACGGGAAATCGCTCACTGTGTTTACAAAGATACCTAAAACACGTTTGGGGAAAATAATCTTATATACTCAACCTAGGATTTAAAGAGAGATCAGGGCTTGCTTGGTTTAGGCTAGGAGCATGGAAATTTCTAAAAATTAGCGACGATCACGATATGCGAATATGTCCAATGTGCGGGAACTTTGAAGACAAGATACATATATTAGGAAAATGTGATGATTTAGAATACTGGAGACGTCAATTATTACAGGAAAGAGTTCTAAATTCAAATCGGGAAAGATTGGCATGT
This sequence comes from Diploptera punctata, assembly GCA_030220185.1. Lineage (NCBI taxonomy): Eukaryota > Metazoa > Arthropoda > Insecta > Blattodea > Blaberidae > Diploptera > Diploptera punctata. The sequence goes on from JASPKZ010004195.1 coordinate 491,307, forward strand.
TACGACTTAATGGTAAATCCAGAAAATTGGATAAACTTGAGTAAATGTCTGGATAAAACGCGGAAAATAAGAACAACACTCATTCATGAATGAATATATGTTATCAAAATGCAATACCATTAATTCTTAATAATTATACATAACTTAATTTATGTATAATGCTATTGTATTATTATGTAATTGTGTTTTCTTTATGTAATTGTAATGTTATTGTTTTCTTTTTTTTTTTCTTTATACTATTACCAATTATTACTTTATTGTAACGGACTGTTAACAGCACTTACGGCTTACTGCCCGTGCGACCCATTTGAAAATAATATTGTAAATATCTTACTTTTTGTCTAATTATATTACAGCATACATATCACTATATTATATATCAAGTATAATTAACATACCACAACAACAGTTATGACCGGGACAAATGGTATCTGACCAGGAACCCAAACCGTCGCTATAAACGACAGAGTGAACCACCATCCGCAAGGATCGTAGGTCATTTCTCGATTGATTGATAAAATGGGGAGCATCAGTTGTTTCCGAATAGTGGATCAGTGAAGTGACCTGAAGAGCGAATACAATAATATATTCTGAGTGAACATTTCAACGAGTGTGAAAAACTAAATTGTTAAAAATAAAAGTGCTTGTTTATATACAAAGCAGTGTTGTGAAATAAATACAAAAAAATTGGGTATTGTGTAAATGTTTTATGGAGTAAAATAAAAAAAAAGTCAACTAATATCCATGCAAGCGCCATTAGTGACAATGCAATCCCGTGTCCTATGTCAGCGGTAGCATTGCCACAAGGTAGCCCTTCGCGGACATACGAAAAGCGATCAGCCAGAACAATATAGATATTGTTAGAAATAATGATGATCTTTAATTGTAAAAACACGACCATTAAGAAATGTTAACATGTCTTTTAGTGAAGTAATATTTTCCTTATGTAGATCTCCGGACGTGCAATAATTAAGGAGATCCGTCACAATTTTTAAACATAGGGACATATTCCTAGGGACATGGAATTCTAGAACGCATACAGTAGTAGGGCATTAGAAATATTAACACAGGGAGTATATAAAACTCACTTGGATATAGCCATCATGCAGGAAGTTACATGTGCAGTAGAAGGTGGTGAAGAATCTTTAATTTGGGGGTTCAATGAGATCAGAATTCGGAATGGCTTTTTAATCGGAAAGATGATTCTCTCAAATAGAGTATATGTTAGATTTATTACCGATAGGATTAAATGCGTGATTTAAAAAGGTAAACGACATGATTTTGTAAATGTAATTAGATCAATGCATGGTCCTACAGAAGATGAAGATGCCAAGATTCAATGGACATACTGTATGAAGGATGAGAATGAGGATTTGATGCAGTTCGAGGCATCTTAATAAAATTCTCTCGGGATATTTAAATGCAAATGTAGAACGGAACATATATTCAGGCCAACATTTCAGTCTTCATGAATATAGAAACAAAAATTAAATCAGATTAGTCACTTCTGGCACATCAAAGAATCCCGATGTTAAGACCTCGGCATTCCAGAGTAAGGATTTTACAATACTCCTGGAAGTCTCTCTTATAAACCTCTACAAGGAAATGCAAGCCGAACAGGAATGGAGCCCCACCCTTTGGGTAAGATAACACTAGTCTAAAACGGCTCTTATATATATATAAGCCTTAAGGACTTAATATAATATAACTTATTTTAACTAACATACTAGAGACTAATGACATTTTAAATTCAGCATTCACAAAAGTCCTCCACTGATCTTATCCTGAGGGAACTATAACCACAAAGAATTGTCGAACGGTAGCGGTGCTTGAGTACAGGCCGAGTTTCTTTAATTTTATAATGTTCAAAGAAAAATTTCCAAAATCGTCTTTATTTATTTCTCAATTTCTAACTGTATACACATATATAATTGTCTCCTATAAGAGTATTCTTCACAGTTAATTTTATAATTCAGTTCTTCACACTCGTAGACGTATTCACTTACAAAACTTTCTTGTCCGTTACTGTTCCACATTCAAGTCATGGCGCCTTAGGGTGGCCGGAAATTGCACCAAACAATGTATCACTTAGAATGATTGTATCGCTGGTCAGCTTTTAGGATACAACTGGCCTTCGCCAGTTCACGAATTGTCTTCTACCATACAAGGTGAGACTTGATTTTCGCTGTGGCCTGCGAATTTCAAAAGTGGCCGAACAATGGGTCACAATATCTCTGATGAAAACGATATCAATTTTTAAAATTCTCATTGTGAAGTTTACTCCGTTCTCATCACTTATGGAACCGAACAGTTGTCTTTCCTATCCTATATAAAGTAAAAGTAACCGACATTCTATAATTCAACCTCCAATAAACTGGCAAATTATTTATATTATTGTAAAGTTAGAGACTGTTTAAACATAAACGTTATAAGATTCGGCAACCATTCTTGAATAACTCCATACATGGAAGATCTGTTATAACTATTTTTTGTCCATCAAGATAAGAAGAAATATAAGGGATAGTCAATATTGACACCTAAATAAAATATTTCAAACGCACTATAAAATAATGCCACTGTTTTTGGACTAGACATATTAAGACATAACTGAACAAGTTAAAGTTACATTTTCGTCAGCAGTAAAAATGTAACTTGTCTGTAAGCTTACAGATTCAATTCAAGCTTATAGTTAAATTGAATTCGCCGTGGCTAGCGCGTGTGACTGCCTCGATTGGGAAAACAGGTTAAAATACTGGCGGTTCCAGAGGGGCGTTGGTAGTCGAGCATGCCGAAATCTTTCGAGTTCTACCGTTTCCCGAATTTCACCACACCAAAACTCTATTCTCCCTTGCCTCCCCTTTATGTCATTTCATTTCTCATTCATTCATTTCATATCACCCTACACCTCATCTAATATTACGAAAATTAGTTTGGTTGGCACCCCCGGGTGTTTAAAATACAAGATTGCGGGGATCTAGTGGGGTTAATTAAGGTGCTGGCTCAGAACTCCGATCCTGAACAATAAAAGGCAGGAGGAGGCAAGGGGACAACGAGAGGCTTGTAATCACTCATCACAGTCATGGGTCCAACACAAAAATAGCTGTATGAGTCATGAGAGAAGATGTGGTGTGCTGGAACCGGAAGACGACCTACAACTTACATGTGGTGCTGAAAGCAGTCTGTCCTCCCATTCGGAATAAAAAACAAAATGACTAATTTGGATTCAAGTAACACCTTAAAATGATAACTAACTTATTAATACAATATTTTTTTTTATTCCCGAATTTATTTCAGTACCTTTTGCGTTGGGTTAATTTCTTGGAAACAAAGACTGTGACTTACAACACTGTAAATTTAACCTGTTCAATTATTGCCCATTACTTAAAACATGAGTAATTTTATTCTTATACGTATGGGGCAGGATACAGGAGAGCTCAAAGAGTTTATTATTATAACAGCAATGCTATAAATATATGCAACAAAACAGTGCATTAAAAAAAAGCATTATCGTGAACAGGTTTACAATATATCATCACATCTTCCTGAGAACTTATCCTTTCCCTCCACTTTCTTACTGCCTCCCTCTTGTTGCTTCACGGCTCTTTGAGTCTAACCTTAGCCTCTCCTTCATTAGGAGTTTCAGGACCAAGTTAATTTAGTTATGCTTATTTCCCTACCGATGTCATGAATGGCATGTGATCAGCATATGACCTAATGATATAACTCAGAGGCAACTAAAGGTCATTTTAAGGCTTAAGGTACTTTTATCATCTATCAATGACGTAGCCCAATGTTAAGTCTTAATATCTCCTTTGTTAGGAGTTACTAGATCAAGTTAATTTAGTTACGTTTAATTGCACATATATGTCATTATTGGTATGCGGTCAACAAACCGACCCAGTGAGATATTTAGTAGGAAACTAAGGTATTACTAGTATGAGGAGGTAGGTAAATTTTGCTTAGAGGCCTTTTTATTCAAGCTTAAGGATATTTTAAGATCCTGAAAGTCGACATGGGACTCACGGCTTGAAGTCACTCCCGGAGGTCTTACTCCTTGGATTTTTTCATTCTAAAAATCCATCGACCTCGGTCGGATTTAATCCCACGACCCTCGGACTAGAGGCAAGGAACATAACCATTGGATCACTTAGGCCGAATCCATCTACTTTCACAATTTTCATATTGCAATTTGTTTTATTCATCTCCTTCTTTTTGTCCTATTTGTTTATCTCTACTCTCTTTCCCGCTGTATTTCAATCCAAAACTGCACTTGGTAAACTTTCATTATCTCTTCGTTTTAATTGTCCACACCACTGCAATTGTCTGTATTTTTCAAAATTTAGATTCTAATTTTGTGTATTCATATTTACTTCGTTTTTTTTTTTTTTCCAGTTCAGAATGTCTGGATAAAGGTCTCAAAAAATACATTTTTAGTCCTAATAATTTTGACAGTAAATTTTGATTTTGTTTTCAGGTTTCTGCTCCAAATATAGTCCGACATTTGGACTATAGAGTGATACATATTTATTTTTTTTTTTTAATATTCTTGTCCCATAACATTCCACTCAACATTGATATTGCTGAACCTCCTTTATTTACTATAAGTTTAATATATCCATCTTACATAGAATGTTTATTAATTTTGATGCCTAAGAAGAAATATTAATTGCGCTCTTTAAAATTATCTTATCCATCAAATAAAACTAAATATATTTTGTGTTTTCAGCACAAAATACGTCCTATAATAAATTGCATATGTAGACTAATAATAAGGAATAAGTAAGCTATATGTGGTAGTCGCTTGTATTTAGGGAAGTATTAATTTTTGAGAGAGGAATAATATTATTTAATTGGCAACTTCGTGGCGCAAGCGGTTAGACGCTCGCCTTTCGCCGCTAGGACCGCGAGATCGAGTCTAGATCACTTCATGTGGGATTCATTTTGACTTATTCCTTCCCGAAATTTCATCCTATGAAATTCAATCTTAAGTGCTCTTCACAAAGAATTTAAAACATTAATCGGATATAAAAATATTAATAAAGGAAGAACATTTATTTTTATTTCATTATTTTCAATCATTATATTTAATAACTTTCTTGGTGGATGAAACTGAGCTTGGGTAGGGTTTTCTTGGGGTTTCTCCCGTTTTCCCTTGCCACAATATCATTCAACCAATTCTCCATTCTCATCTCTTCCATTTCGTTTAATTTCGTTCATCTGTCCCTGTGACGGTGCATCAGGCGTGGTCGGCCGGCACCCTTGTCATTCACAGACCACTATATAATGAGCTTAATCTCATCTCATCCCTCGACCCGACCCTGAGTTGGACATGAGTTAAGAATATTATTATAGGATATTATTTAATATTATTTAAACTATGTTAAAGTAATGTGATTTGATAAATAAATAAATAATACAATTTCTTGGAACTTCTTGTCTGGACACGGTGTATAAAACAAGAATATTAAAGATCGGAGACAGTATGCTTTGGCATACAAACATCAAGTATTGTGAAGAAGAATATTATATAAAGTAGAAGAAGAACAAAGGAAATGGTCTCAAGTTGGTTTAATAAAGTTTCACCACAGAGAGGGAAAAAAGAGAACATCAATATCCGAGGTAAGCCTGACACTAGAGTCAGAGTTAAACCCCCGGGAACGTGTATTTCATCCAGCCCTTCTGATAAAACTAACATCCCCAAGCTATTGGCATACAACACCACTGATAGTAAATCAAAATATTTATAACTCTTCACCTTAAGGGAAATTATGTACGTTAAAGTGGATAACATCTCTTACATCAATTTCACAACGCTTTACGTTCCTCAACTTGAAAAATATCACAAATAAAACAACGTAAAGCACACATTGTTTCAAAACTTAATTTAATCGTAAGAGCGATGATTGAGAAGACATTAATAATAATTTTATCATCAACAAAACAATCCTGGGTGGGTCAAGGGTTCCTTCAGATTTTTTCTCCAGGCTTCCCTATCTTTGACAATAATCCACCAATTCTTGAGTTTTAAAGATCTGACACCCTATAGTACTCCATCCAACCATCTTTCTCAAATTCGGTCTTCCACTTCACCGTGTACTCTCTCGCTTATCATCTGTAGTTCTTCTACCTGCTTCAATTAGGGTCATCCTCTGCGTATAACCTGCCCAACTATTATACGATATCAAATGATTTATTCAACTAATATAATTTCCTGTTATATAGCATTCGCCACTCTCTCCTTAATAAATAATTTTTATGCATAGTGTAAATTAATTAAATAAAAAATCAAGTTATAATGGGATTGCAGATGTTTTAAAATAGAGAACAAAGTATTACAGGAGGTTGTCAGTTGTAAAATTGGTTTTACTTTTGATTCTTTAAGAGTATGGAATGACACTGAACTTTGGACTTAATTAGTGATAGGACGAACACGCCCATAAGTACGAACCAATCGTGTTTTCAAAATTTAGTTTTACAAAATCTGTAAAATTGTAACAAATAATAATAAATATTTATTTACAAAATATATTTTAAAAAAGAGATCGATTAATGTAGATCTCAATAGTTTAATTGAATTAATCCATAATTAAGACCTAAACCTATCCACTCCATCCTATACTTCTAAACAATTTTATAATGGGGTAATATTTTTGTCTCGGAAGGCACTGGGTTTAGCATCTCAAATTTTTTGTCTTGAACTCCTCAATAAATGTGGTAAATTTCTTCGTTCAATTCATGCCCCAAAACGGTTATAAATCTATATTCTGCTAGAGACTATTTTAAGGTTACTTTTTCATCTTGTTTTCAGCGCCATGGTTATCCTGCATATTTTGACCATCATCTATGGAACGAGCCACCGTATATGGTTCTTTGTGAAATATTCGTTGATATTACAGAATAATTTGTTGCTCAGTTTTCTGCAGCTTATTCGACCATCGCAACAATATCTGGTGTATTGAAATATTGTGACAATTAGTGACATGTATATGGAGAAACCGCAAGATTTTAGGCATCCTATATAAAAAAGTTGTTCTTCTTGATCATCTGTTTCATCCCTCACCTTGTCAACGCACTTCTCAAATACACTGTATACTACGGTTTTGTTGGTTAATAAAACCACTTTCGTAAAATCCGACAATTTAATACATTAACAGAAGATCACAAATTAACATTATGTTCTCATTAAAATGAGTTTAAAGTTTATCCGAGGTTTCACTTGCTCACGGTTCCTAATTTTTAGCGAATTTCAAAAGAATGAAGCTACTAAAGTTGTTCTAATGAGAAGATATTTGAATTTTTTTACAAATCTTCATCTATTCTACCTAGCAAACACCGAAATATATATATATATATATATATATATATGTGTGTGTGTGTGTGTGTGTGTGTGTGCGCGCGCGTGTGCATGTATGCATGTATGCATGTATGCATGTATGTATGTAAATATGTATGTATGTATGTGTGTGTGTCTTAACGCTTTAGCGTCTGCAATTATTTTCGGAACCAAACTTGGTATTTAGCAATAAATTAAAAAATGATGGTCTAATTCGTCAGCCAGCAAAATTGGGCCATTAGTAGTGGGCTTCGCCTGACGCTAAAATTTTTAAATCGCTGTAAGGCCACTATCTTTCTCAATGAAACTTAATATCTGCTATCGAAATAAAACAAGATAGGTATTCTCCACAAATCAGCGAAAACTGACAATTAGGTGAGGAGTTTTCCTGAAAACATTAATTTAAAACCTCTCTGGCGGCCGCCGCGTTTTGTTTTCTCGCAACGTAACTGGATACATACAATTTAATTAAAACAGAGAAAGATACATTCCTTAAATTATACAAATGAACCATAAATTAAACTTGCTGACGAACTCGCTTAGTTTGGTAATTCCTGCGTGACCGACCTTTCAGCTTAAAAATGAAGTATCCTTATTTCACGCTACTATTATCTCATCAAATCAGGACGTGAAAGAAGGAACAAATTTGTTCTGACTTTAGGTTATTTCACATTAAGTAAATATAGGTCAAGCTTTCTTTCTGAAAGAAAACACGTTCAGGATTTGAAACAATACGAGGGTCTCAATCGGGTTTAAAACTACGAATCGCGGATCCAATGGTGAGTACAGCACTTGAAATCGGTAACTGAAATATTTTGACAATAATGAATTGATTTCATACGGACCAATAACGACAATTGTGTGTGTTAACACGTGCATGATGATATGCGATTTTATGTAAGCATGATGTACAATAAGTGAGCTGTTGGATGATGAGTAATTTAGTTCTGGTTTGCGGTCTTCATGCTCTCAATTCTTGTGTTTCCAGTATTGTACGGAATGTTGCTCAACGTATCGACAGGTATCCACATCTCTCAGTTCATGCAATTTTGGAAATTGTGTAACCACTTTCACCACAAAGTAACGTAGCAGATCGAAATATACAGCAAACTCGGCTAATTTCATATTACTAGGCTTTAGACTATTATACCTTAATATTATTAACATTTCTGGTTAGAGTCTTAGGATATATCAATGAAATATAAATGCCAAGTTATCGAATATATATTTTATTTTATTCCCAATACGACTTAAATGATTTTTTCTGGATATTTGAAGATCCCCCGTAATTTCGTGATAGTATTAGTGTAAATTCGTGACAAACGTTTTTATCACTCTCCCTGTTACGTCCAATGTATTTGAAATCCCACTTATATGCAGTCAACCTTTGACACGTTTCATGGAACCATAGATCACATTTTTGACATTGTATCCGTTCACTTTTAGTGTCGAAGAATATCTAAACAGAAATGTTCTTCAAATAGAAAAAAAAGTAAATCTAACCTGCTAACATGAATGAAAACACTTCCTCTACAAGTTAATATAAAATCACCCAAGGAGCGCTGTTATCACAAATATGAAAACACAGCAAGAAAGTAGACTTTCTGCCATCTACGAGACAAAAAGAATTTGTTTTTTTTTTTTGTTTTCCAATACAACTTCGTTACAAACGAAAGGAAATATATAACGAATTTATAACGAAATTATCCGTTTCACAAAATTAGCAGAGTTTGCCCTATTTAAATATATGTTTGCTTAAATGTAAGATTTATGTGGATTCGGAATAACTTATATGTGGAATAATTCCTTCGTAAAAACGATATCAGCTTATGGCTGGTGCGACTACTGTACGTGATATCAGAGGTAAGAGGGTTATAATAGTTTTCTGAACCGTCTGGTTACACTAACATTGTTAAACTGTGTTATTTATATCCAGTATCTAGAATAACCAATTTGCATTAGTTATACTTCACTCCAAATATTCCGCACAGTCAGTGCGTAACTTATATGTTCCACCGAAGCATAACTTTGTATGTAAGCCTGGAATCTGCTCTTGTTTACATCTGTCCGAATACAACTAAAATACTTCTCCTTACAACTTTAATTAGTGGTCTTCTCGTCACAATTTCCTCAATGTTCAGCGTTCACACTGATCTCTGCTTCGTGATTGAACCTTTGTCAACCTCGAGTCGTTTGGAAGGAGATGATTAACTCTACTTATATAACAGGGCTATTAAAGTCACTAGATATAACAAGACGCCCTCCCCCTATGCTATTCAACCCTATGTCGGACAAGGTGCACATGCATGCGGGTAAACAACCAGTGATGGCTTCGACTTCAACTGAATCGTCAAAATAGATCTTCAATAGCGAATGGGGATATATAAAAGCGTTTATCACATATATTTTCTGATTTCCGCATGTTGAAAACCTGTTTTGTCGATTCGGTTGAACTGGTCTTCACCCAACACACCAGCATGTAGGTACATTCGCAACGAAGCAACACAATTCTAGCAGTATATTACCTGGCCAGCTTGTCCGATATAGGGTTGAATAGCAGGGGGGCTGTCTTTTCATACTTAGTGAGTATTGTTCAACAGCCCTTTTATAAGATATTTAACAAATTCCAAAGTAGAAACATTCATAATATAAAATATGTGTTATACAATGCCTCATAACGGATTATTAGGGATTCTTCACAACATGTGACGCGAAAAAGTATTCTAAGTTCCAATCATACACCATGCGCATGCGCCAACAAACGCGAATGGTTTAGAGTATGGAATCACGGGGTGCAGTCGACATATAACGATATTTAACGAACCTAAAAGCTAACTTAACACAATTTAAGTACTCTAACCTGTGACAGACCAACCTAGAAGCTAACCTATCGCAATTTAAGGACTCTAACCTGTGAAAGAATAAAAAGTAAGTTCTGAAATTCTGATGTATATGTGTATAGTTAATTAGTACATACTCTATGTTAGCTACCCTGGAACACGACTTTATTTTTTGCTTAGAATATTAGATTAAAATCAATATGGCTGCCACGTCTTCATGCTACGTCGTAAGTATCATTGAAATATATATTAAAATAATCGTTAAAAAAAATGTAAAAATCGTAAATGTGGGAAATAATTTAAAAAATGGAACCCTAAGAATAAACTTTGACAGGAGTTTATGAAATTATAAAAGTCACGTCACATATTGTAAAGAATAGCCAAAGTCTTTATTTCTAATCAAATTACAAATAACTCACCCATTACGGTTCAAGCAGCACATCTCATTAAAGTAACTTACCTGAAAATAGAAGAAAAATATGCATTTCATTACTTATAACATTTTCTAAAAGAAGAGTTTAGGGAATAAATTAAATCTGTACGACAAAATAATAATAACAATAAGATTTGCATATATGAGGTCAGTGATTAAATTTTACCCAAATGAATATACCTCATAGTACGAATTCCTAAAATAAGTAACAATAAGATTAATTATAATCGTATTTATCTCCATGGAGACAAGCCGCAAAACCATGGAACTAGGAAATTCTCAACATCCCAGACTGGCTTAGAACGAATTAAGTGGCAAATTTTCGATCGCCCGTGGGACATAACGTCTGGGCAAGCACTTGCATCAGATTGCGATCAGGGATGAAACATTGTGTGTCCTGTACCAACAAGAAGTTATGGAGAGACATTATCTGGAAAACTGCTCTACACTCTCCTGTGTTATATAATAAGATAGGTAGTGGAAGACTATACCTAAGTAAAACAGGTAAAAAACTTTAGAAATATGTCACATACACATAAATAATTTTGTTTTCTTCTTCTTCTTCACGGTTTAGGCTTATACTAGCCTGTTCCGGCTCCAAATTGCTGCTCTTTTTATTTACTTTTATGTACAAATTTCTAATGTTTGCTTATTTCTCGGTATTTTTAATCTCCACTTGTCTCTATCTACCCATTCCATATTGCCTAGATATCTTTCAATCATTATTATTCTTATCATTCTTTCTTTCTTTCTTTCTTTCTTCGCCTTGACGTTATTCCAACACCATTCTAAGTAACCTTTATCCTTGCATTCTTCTTATCCATCCATAGTAATTCTGCCCGAAGGCAGGTCATTCACTGCAATCATAACATTTGCATGCTATGTTTGCAGCTTTACTAGGGAATTGTAGGCGTGGTAGCTTCCCGTTGCTTTAATGTGTCCATACAATATCACTTGCTTATGTCTGGCATAATCCAAGGGAGAAGGACATTCATGTTGGAACGTGCCTTGCGAAATAAACTGCAATCTTAAATTAAAGTAACTGAGATCAGAAATAGGTCAGAAGTTAAAGGATCATGACTGCATGACTGATTTAAGAAAAAATATGACAAATAGTAGCAGTAATAATAATAATAATAATAATAATAATAATAATAATAATAATAATAATAATAATAATAATAATAATAATAATAAGCTAAATAATTCACTGGCACTATAAACCCGGAAGTTCATGGCCATACGGATATAAAGTCTCAATACATCAGCAATGTTTTCCAATCACCTCCTGTATAATTTATCTCCCTCAAATTAAGGTTAATGTTATTAGTATTTCAACTCATTTGTGGTCTCTCTGCTAATCCATTTTCATTTTCCTGTCAAGTGCAATATTATCATTTTATTTAGAACTTTCAAGTTACTTAAAATGTTTTACAATAAGATATTAAAATAAATACGCTGATTGTGCGATTTCTGAATAGTCCAATGTAGTAAATAAACAGGCATAATATAAGGTTTTTGTAGGTTTCCTTTTATTGCCTAATTTAGCTATTTATAGTGCCTTTTTGTTTGCCTATTTTAATTATTTATAGTGCCTAAACCTCCGGTATCTGATAATTACCATTCTTTAGATTTAACATTTTGACAAAAGTGACTACCGATTACGCTATTTTTTGTCTTATTTCCCATTGATTCTAAATATTACTTACAATTCTTACTAGTAATTACATTATTATCACGGTGTTTTAAATTCCACTACATAATATTTTTTTTTGTTCAATGCCACCTGTTTGTCATTCGAAATTTCACGTATTCTCTCCTGACATTGGCGTATTGTAACCCACTTCCGAGCTTAAGTTGGGATTTTAATACTTTTGATAGATATTTTTATTGTCAGAAACATAGCACGATGTATGACTTCAATTAGTACGTAATTAATGTGGTGTTTTCAACCAATCAATGCTGATATATTCATGAACAGTAAAAAGAGGATTTAAAGTCAATGCTGATATTTATTTTTAAATTTTGAAACAAGAAAATACTATATACCGTCTTCAAGACTAAAGCATATATTCACGGATACCATCTTATATCTATTTTGAGTTAGTAAATTTACATAAATTAGAGACTATTTTTGATTATATTTGTGTATGTCCTATTGTAAGACAAGCAATGACTCTTAAGCGATTCGAAAAACATCGCAGTATCTCCATTTGAGTGATTTTTATGGGAAGAATATTACGAAATAATATTGAAAGTGCGCCACGCACTGAACATCATACAGTAAATATGTTAGGGCTGATTGTAAGAGGTCTTATAAATTTATATCACAGTGAGAGAGGAGCGCAAATTAAAAATTAGTGTTAATTTAAAGAGTTTAAATTTAAATTTAGGTACAGTGATTTTTAAGTAGGGCCTATAGTGATATATGTGTGACTATATGAATATAACAATAAATATTGTGTATTATGCAATTGAGAAGAACAGCTAGACACGAAAATGGTGAGTACTCTTACTAAATTAAATATTTAGTAATTTAGCTATTAGCGAGTTTAAAAAAATATTCAAATTCGGTAATTACTGCGAAAAATGTAATGGGAGACCAAAATTATAATAAATTATTTTTAAAAGTATAAAATTCATATTTTGTCGGTATATTATATTAAAATTATCACGGCATATGGGGGAATTTTTTCTTCAGATATAAAATATATATAGGGAGAGAGTAATAAGAAAATAAATTGGCAAATAAAGTAGTAAGTAAATTTAATAAATTTCAACAAATATACTTTATCCGTATTCGAACATTGGAATTGCTTATGTAATCAATGATACTACTTTCTCTGTGTGTACATTGTTTTATTTATTCAATATATGTCATTTTTTTTAAACATTGGCATAATACTTTCAACTGGAATTTAAAATTTAGAAATTGCCTAATTAATACGGTTCCTTAATATATTGATATTAAAAATATATGTTATGGATATTGCAAACAATACCATCTCCATAAGACGTTGATTTAAGATTAGTTTAATATATATATGATATGAAAAGAAAAATGAATGCTTGAGTCGGGATTTGTACCCGAGTCTCTAAACTCTGTATATATATAGTATCTTTACATATTTGCTTAATTATTTCATGAAGAAATTCGTAATTACAAAACAACCAGATTCTGATGTAATTTGTTTCACATTATTTTCAAAGAATTATTCCACATATGCCACTCTTCAATTAAAATAGTCGAGAAGACATTTAAAATTTAAATACCCCAAAATGAATATGTCTCTTCACAGCTAACTAGTAGAAATCATTGAGCGGGGCAAAGGGTTAAGAAAAAATATGACAAATAGTAGCAGTAATAATAATAATAATAATAATAATAATAATAATAATAATAATAATAATAATAGTAATAATAAGCTAAATAATACACTGGCACTATAAACCCGGAAGTTCATGGCCATACGGATATAAAGTCTCCATACATCAGCAATGTTTTCCATTCACCTCCTGTATAATTTATCTCCCTCAAATTAAGGTTAATGTTATTAGTATTTCAACTCATTCGTGGTATCTCTGCTAATCCATTTTCATTTTCCTGTCAAGTGCAATATTATCATTTTATTTAGAACTTTCAAGTTACTTAAAATGTTTTACAATAAGATATTAAAATAAATACGCTGATTGTGCGATTTCTGAATAGTCCAATGTAGTAAATAAACAGGCATAATATAAGGTTTTTGTAGGTTTCCTTTTGTTGCCTAATTTAGCTATTTATAGTGCCTTTTTGTTTGCCTATTTTAATTATTTATAGTGCCTAAACCTCCGGTATCTGATAATTACCACTCTTTAGATTTAAAATTTTGACAAAAGTGACTACCGATTACGCTATTTTTTGTCTTATTTCCCATTGATTCTAAATATTACTTACAATTCTTACTAGTAATTACATTATTATCACGGTGTTTTAAATTCCACTACATAATATTTTTTTTTGTTCAATGCCACCTGTTTGTCATTCGAAATTTCACGTATTCTCTCCTGACATTGGCGTATTGTAACCCACTTCTGAGGTTGGGGCGCCTGGAAGGCGGGTTTACGCTGCCCCAATAATATGATGGGTGATGACGATGTTTATGCTCCAGGAGAGCCTTAAACCTAAACTTAATCTAATGAGCTGAATGATATTGATGATAATGGTGGCCAGATGATGTTCGGGGACCGTATGGTCCTTACAGTATCCTTACATTTGTCTTACAGGTGAGGAAAGACCCCGAAAAAACCACACCCAGGAAACTTGTCCCGAGCGGAGATCGAACCCGGGACCGCTGGATGACAAGGCAGCAGTCTCCCTCGAGACCACAGCGGTGGACTCACTACATAATATAAATACCATTATTCTTATTGAATAATAACAATGCAAATAATTGTCTATTCTGTGGTTATATTTCAAATTTCTTTTACTATAAAGGTGCCGAATTATATCTTAGCGTTCTTTCAATTTCAGGATAAATAATCGAAGTAATACAGAATATATGTGGAAAACTGTTAGTTTTAAATTTCGCTAAAATATAAGGTAAGTTTGTTCTATTTATGTGTTAAAGTAAAGCTAGTGCACTATGAGAATTAGATTGCGGAATTAGTAGATCGGCAAAAAAAGGGGGGGGAAGGTAAATGTGATGAAACAGTTTTCTCGCGCTGTTTACAAAGTAACAAAGGATTGTATGTACTTTCTTTCAGCTACTTGTATGTGATTGCAATACGTGAACAGAACAGCAGTTATTGTAAAAGTCATTTCTTGTATATGTATTTTCCATAGCTCCCAATGTAACGTCAATCGTATTCGATTCTCTATTTTTTCACATTTTTGTTATTTAACAGTCCTATATTGAAAAATAATAATCATCATCATCACCATCCAGGGATTAAGCCTGTTGACTCGTTCCGGTTTCATGAAAGCTAGATTTGTTAAAATTGTTCAGACCATCTTCTGTGTGGGCGTCCAACATTTCTCCTTCCGTGCGGTTTATAATTTAGCAATAATTTTGGAAACCTTTCTTCTGGCATTCTATCAATATGTTCTTTCCAGTCGTTCCTGTATTTAATTATTCGGTCTGTAAGTTTGAAAATATTTAGTTCCTTTCTTATATCTTCATTTCTTTTTTATCCAGCAGAGTATATCCTGCTATATTTCTTAAAAATCGCATCTCAGCTGCTTGCAATCTTTGTTATAATATTTTTTTATTCAGGAATATTCCACAATACAGTGTTTTTCCTTCAACCCAAAGTGATATGTCGCCAGAGGTTCCTGTCTAAAGCATCTTCTTCCCTCAAATCTCTAGCTTCCATACTTCTATTCTCTCCATCCATCCATCCATCGTTCTCTAGGCCTGGCTCTTCCACTTCTTCGATTAGCTTTCCAATTAAGTATCTTCTTTGGTATTCTTTCATTATTCTCATGATTATAATTATGGTATACTTTATTCCTGAAATTGGGTATAAAAAGGTACAATAGACCTATTTGGAAGCTTACTTTATTTACTTGAACCACAAAATAAAGAAAAAGGAAAACAAAAAGACGCTAAAATAAATACATTTATAAGAAAATACTCAATTAGGAAAAATAAATATATTCATAATAGAATATTAAATTAGGACAAGTTCTTAAACTCATCAAATTTAAGTTTCATTACTGAATGTAAACATGCCAGAAAGAGGTATGAGGTCCCTGTATATACAGAATTTCAGTACAATGAGTAGTGTGTCGCGGTGGCTCTCAGCCAGAGCATCTGACTACAAAACCTGAACACTCTGGCTTCGAATCCATGAGATATGCATTTTTAATAACCTTTCTAATACATGTTATAAAAACAAAGTCCTCAGGAATTCGAACTCACGGTTCTATTTTGGTGGTTTATGGGATATTAATTAAATAATATTTGTTAATTAAATCGTAGATACGTAGTTTTGTTGAAAGAAAACAAACATAGCGGTCGCTAGAGATTTTAAGTTTCGGCCTTCAGATAAACCACTACCACTAATAGTTTATTTCACTTATTTTTGGACACGAACTTTCAATTTTTATTTTAATAGCTATACTGGGTTACAGAGTGAATAATTGAAAATTTCAGCCACTAGAGTATTTTTTCTTTTTAATTTTCACTACGGTTTACACCCCACTTCTTATGATCCGTTTTGCTTGTTAAAAGGTCTCAAACCTTATATTTTTTTAAATGTAATTACTACATGCTGAGTTTGAAAAAAATCGTGCCCATTACAGCCTTAATAAGCATATGTACATGAATCTAGGTATATTAATAACCAAGCCGGGGTTGATGGATTTTTAGGGTGGAAGAACCCAAGGGACAGGTCGTCCGAGAGGGAATCTGAAATCTGGGTTCCAAGTCTCAAGATTTTCAGACTTGTACAAGAACAGCAAGCCTGAATACAAAGGCCTCTATGCAAAATTCAACCGACCTTCATCCATCCATCCAACTAATGGGCCTACTTAGCTGCCTAATAGGTATATCATTGAGGCGAGGTGTTAACCAAATGTCACCGGTTGATATTCGTAGTTAAATAACTAACTCACAGGCACTATCCAAACTGTAGGATCATGGCCGGGCGGACATAAGTTTTCCATACGTATCTATCCTGAGCTAATGTTTTTTATTCATCCCTGCATCTGTAGATAAATAAACGTAACTAAATTATTATCAAGGGATAAAAGCAGGATACAGACTGCGGAAATGCTGTTTTTACGTAATGTGAGAGGATGCACAAGAGCGGATAGAATAAAGAATGAAACTATACGAGAAGAATTAAATATATATAAAATTGAAGATAAAATCAGCGAAAATAATAAGAAATGGACAGAACACTTAATGAGAATGAATAACGAAAGAATACCAAAAAGAACCTTCCTGTATAATCCCAGAGGAACAAGAGATGTTGGCCGACCACGTAGAAGATGGACTCCAGTTTTAACTTCGCCGGAACAGGCTCCATAGCCTAAACCTTGTAGTAGTAGAAGAAGAACAAGAAGAAGAAATTATTATGGCTAACAAATTCGCTAGGGAGTACCCGTGTCCCTACGCGGAACGTATAGGGTACACACACACACACGCACACAGATATATATATATATATATATATATATATATATATATATATATATATTAATACATTTTTAATGATTTTCGGTTTCTAGCAAGTAGGATGGATGAAGATTTGTAATATTGTTTTAAATGTTTTCATTAGAGCAATCCGAATGGCTTCGGAATTCATTAAAAATAAAATATAGTAAACAATTTGAAGGACAAGATACATTGAATAAAAATTAAAACTTTCAGGATTACTATGAAAGAAAATTAGAAATAATATGAACGTAGGAAACTTAAAAAGGGAATTAAGTGGACTGTATGTGACTGACAAGCAAATAAGCATTACTAAATCATGCCTGGGTAAGTAACTCCCTCTAGAGAACACCCGTGCCCGCACGCGAGACATATGGAGTGTGTATATATATGTGTGTATATATTTAGATGTTATAACTATAGCCATTAGATGTCAGTTGGAACGACTTCCCACTACCTGTTGTGTGAATTGAGAATACTACATATATAAGAAAAATGTATGTTTGTGTTGGAATACTTGGGTAGCTCAGTTGGTTAGAGCGCTAAACGTACAGAGTTTAGAGACTCGGGTTCAAATACCGACTCAAGCATTCATTTTTCTTTTCATATAGGCTATATATATATAATTGTTCTGCCAATCTAAGAGACTTTAAGTGTCATAATTGCATCTGATATCCTTCAAAAATCATGTAGTTTACGCTTACAGATACTATCTAATTTTACTTTAAGTAATTGTTGTAAATAAAATTTTATTTAGAATGTTTGTTGACAGGAAATTGCTCTTCCAGTAGAGACCATCAGATTCTATGGTCTTGACTCTTCTTTCAGTGAGAATTATTATCCTGTGACGGTATCTCTCTGTGTTTTTATATAAATGAATTGTTGAGAATTACTTCGACAGCAATGTTTCCAAAATAACATGATAGAAATCAGTCATGGATTAAAACAGATAGTAATATGAAGGCATAAGATCACAGCAATATAGTGGATATAGACATGTATCACTTGCTTGTCTATCCTCTCAATGGATAAGAGCATCCAAATACCCTTCATTGCATAATTCATATGTTACCATTCTCGTAATGTTGGAAGGTGAAATAACATAAAAAGTGCCGTCAGGCAATTGAACAATATTGTCTATTTTCCTTTTTCCTGAAATATGAAATAAATAGTATAGTGTAAACCACACTTTCAATTTTATTCTACCGATACAATTTGAAATTGTATTTTATAAATGCACTTGTCCTGCATTTCAACCAAGTAATACCATAGTTGCGTACCAGATGTCTCAATGAGGTAATGTGCTAACCACATGCCACTCGTTGACATCTGTAGATAAATAAGCATAACTGAAGTAGCCTGTTTAAGAAACTCCCGCTAAAGAGCACTTGTGTCGCCGCGCGGAATATATAGGGTATAATTATACTTGTCTAGCCAATCTATGACACTTAAGTGTTCTTATTTTCATTTGGTATCCTGCAAAGATCATGGAGTTTAATGTTACAGATACTGTCCCATTATAAGTATTGTTGTTTTTTAAAAATAAAATTTCATTTGGAATGTTTTCTGACAAGAAATTACTCTTCAAAGAAGAGATCATCATATCCTATGGTCTTGAGTCTGCGTTCATCGACAATTATTATTCGCGACGGCACGTGTCTGTGGTTTTTATGTGAAGAAAATATCGAGAACCACTTCCACAGCTTCAATGTTTTCAAAATTTTATGCTAGAAATAGGCCATGGATCGAAACAGGTGGTAATCTGAAGGCATAAGATCAGATCAATAGGCTGGTCTGATAGCAGTTAGATTCCTCCCAATATCTGAATTCTTCTTAAGGTTATTCCTCCAGTCTGGGGTCTCGCATTGCTTGCAAGAGAACTCTATTTCGGTTAAATAATGCTGGGTGCATCCCAGAGGTTGCGTGTACTATATCTTCAATGGTTCATTGAACACCAAAGAAAAATTGAACTTAAAAAGAGAGTGAATTTTTGCAGTGATTAATAATATCTTTGCATTTTTTCAACGATTTTCTAAAATATGCAGAAATTTTGAATCAGAAAATGTATTTCTGCCATAAAGATCTCACGTAGACAAGCTTTAGAAGTAAGCAGGTGCATTATCTGTGTATGAACCCTGTGGATGTCTTTTTACCGTCTTCTGCATTCGCGAGAGGCGAGGAGATATACGCTTGATTTAATGCCACTAGGAGCTGGAAAAACATGCAGCTTGTGAAATACGAAGCCTGGCGACTCCTACGAGCCAATCCGAAAGTCCAACATTTTGAATTTCGCAAACAATCGAATTCTAATGTTACCGAATAAATGTATTTAAAAGTCCTTAATTTTTATTATATTGAGAACAATGTATATCGACAGAGTGAACGTGTACAGTCAAAAATACAGTAAGACAACATTCCGCATTATAAAAAAAAAACAAAAACCCAATCTTAGATTATAGAGCACCGTATATGTATTTTTATGTACCTTGGAATAATTGTAGTTCCTCTGCCATTGGAAAGTGAAGTATAGCATATACGAGCGACTTTTACGGTAACGCGCGAAAAAACTCCGTTTCTTCAGCGTTAAAAATGCCTCTTAGGTGCGTATCCTGAAATTAAAGTATACAGTATCGGTTTCCGCTCACTAACTATACTTTCGTCCACATCCTTTGATTCCCCGCAAATTTCATTTCCACGCTACATTATGTCATCTTTTGAAACTGTCCACATCCAACCTGAAGATGCCTTGAAATCGTTATTCCCTAGGAATATAGTAACAGCTAGAGTTTGACTTTGGAACATCGGTCGGGGTATTTGGAGATTTTTTATCGTGGACTTGCAAACACACCTCGTTGATTTCATATATATATTTTTTTTTTGCTCTTCATTTGACCATTTCCTTGCATCCATTCATTCGTTATTTTTTTCTTTGTGTTTTAAAATCTAAAAAACTTGGGTCTTTCCATATATAAATTTAGTCATTATTTCGCGTACTGAGAGTTTGTTTTTCTTTATCTTCAACACTTTCACTTTTTCGGTTAATGACAATGATACACACGAAATAGCCATCTACATTCCGTAAATTCAGAACGCTACTTGCGAAAGATACGTACAGAATCAGTCTCAGATCTCGAACAAATTTCAGATTTTACATGCACTGGTTATTTGTAAGACAGATGTCACACGCCAAATAACTGTTAAACGAACCTGTATTTCGCCGAAACGGGTATGCAGTGAGGTCAAAAGAAAATTCAGATGCAGATAAAAATTCTATTACGGCAGGAATCAATACTTATTGTTAATTCACCTAACGGGAATTCAATGAAGTGGAAATTAATTTGGGCCTATATCTCTCTCTTTCCGCCTTATAAACATTTTTTATGAATTGTGTAGAAATATCCTTCGCGTTGGACATATTCCGTTTTATACAAAATAAATACACGTAAAATTACTATTATTTTGCCGGGACCAATAAATGTGTTCACGTTGGACAGATTTCCGCATTATACACGTTCCAGATTAAACAAGTTTTAATAAATATATATATATATAGTTATAATTAAATTTTTGACATTGAGCAATGCAAGCTTAATATGACATTATAAGAAAAATAAATGCCTGAACGGGATTTGAAAATTTAAATATAACATCGATAAAGCTTCACTGCTATAAAGTAAAATATTCTCTTTAATTTGCTTACTTGTTATAGTCAGCTACTAGGTGGCAGTGAAGACCGAGTTCTCGCGACATCTAGTAATAATGGAGAATAATATATATATATATATATATATATGTAAGCAAGATTAGTGTTTGAATTGGATTCGCCCGGTGATGTAATGGATAACACGCTGGGGTACCAACCCAGAGATCCGGCTTCAATTTTTTTCTTTGCTTAACGTTTTCTGTTACATTGTATACTTGTACAAGTTGTATTTAATTATTGTTAACGACGTGTTTTCATTTCTCTATGTTCCGATGTATATTAACATTATCGTAATATTTTTTTGTATACCGTTGCTGCCTCGTTTGCAGCGGACCCGTGTTTGATCTCCAGTCGAGACAAGTTTCATGGGCGATGTTTTATTCGGGACTTTTCTTTGCCTGTAAGACAAATACATGTATCTGGAAACCTTACGGTCTAAATGGCCCCGCAACATCACTGGCCATCATTATTACCATATTCGCTAAGTTTTGTATGAATGTGTGTGAATGGTGTGTTTCGACTTAATGTTGTCTTGTCTCGAAGGATGGTTAATCCCTCAATCGGAAAAGTCCTTCATGTCCTGTGTGATCAAAGAACGTGTGTGAGGCATAGTTAAAGCCCTCTACCGACAGGTCATGTCGTCATATCAGCCCAGGTAGCGTGTGACATTCAAAAGTACCAAAAATGTGATATGTTAAACTGTGTCAACGGAATGGAAGTATTTTTTCTCTCTCTCTTTCTGTGTAATACGTTTAAGTCAATCCCATGTTACTTAAGTATTTAAATTTACTTTGTGCTATACTAACTTATTTTTAAGCTAATTTTAAGAGTAATATAGTGAAACTTCAGCGAATTTAAGCAGCACCCGCCTCTAGTATCTCTACCTCACAATACTATCAACCCATTCCAAATGTTGGGAATGAAGATCCGTATCAACTGCATGGAACAAACTCCTAGTGAATCACAGCTTCAAAATTCCATCAGACATACAACATTACATTAAAATCTGACATTACTTATAAGCCGACATAACATAGCCTATATTTTTCTCCATTCACTTTCTGTACGTCTTTCTATGGTGTTAAGATCTACCTCAGCGCTTTATTCCCAAATAACCTCCATGTTAGCAATAAGTATTACCATTTTATACATTTAACATTTTTTAAATAACATTTCAGATGATAATAATTCCCACCATGCATAATAATTATGTAGCATGAGTTTCCATAGTTGATTCTATTCATAATTTATTTCTGTACCTCATTTGTGTTTGTTATTGTATCAAGTTATTTGGATTCCGTCATTCCATCAAAATTCCCATCATTTCCGCATATAAAAGGATAAATTATACAATTACCACAATATCTATGAAAATGTCCTTAGTAGCTACTAATCACTTATAAACATTCATATTTCTAGGAAACTACATTTGAAAATAAATATTATGCAACGAAGAAAAACTAAGTGAAATTAAAGATGGTTAGATTTAAAACAATAGCACGTGGAAGTCGTTCAAATAATCCCAAGACTCTGAGCGTGTAAAATAAACTATATGAGGAGGGAAAAATGTAGAGGTAACGTTTGGTAAGATTATTGTATCCTTGGCGGATGCAACAAAATGGTGGATTTCATTATGCAATACATGATTTGACTGTATAAAGTGTTGTGGTAAAAACAGTAAGTATTATATCAATTTAAATATAATGTACTTTAACATAGGCCTACATACGTCTATTAACATGCAGAACTATTGCTCAAGAAACAATTTCAAACAAAATCACTTAGAGGTTGTTTCTATATGCATTTAAATATTTCTTGAAGAAATAAAAATATTACACGGAAATTAATTATGTGTAAAGCTACGAATTTCTGCTAGCTTTCTGACTTGTCATCGTTTAGCCTTGAGGAGATATGGTAGGTTCGTCAAACATATGCAGTACAACACTTTCATTCTAGCTTTGATAATAATATAAGCAGGAACATCTGCCATACTGTAATACTACAAAATTAATTTCAATAAAATGAAGTAAAAAAACATGGCGCCACACAAAAGAAAATATTGTTTGTCGTAAAATTGCATAAAGTTGTAGTTAAAGTACACCAATTCTTGGCTCATAAAGATTTCAAGTTTCGTCCAATAGAGTCTTGTTGATCAGGATAGTAATTTACTTAATCCTGCATTATTTTAAGTTTTCTATTGAATTTTCAGAAGATGTATTTTTGGTAGTTTATGAAATGGAAACGAATTTACAAAACAAATATCAAGATGACACAATTAAAATGTAGGCTACTATTTTTTCTTCTAGGTATCACAACCCGATTCTTGAGAGCATATAAATGTCTTGATCTCCGAATGCTGCACTCACATCATTCTTTTCTTGTTTCTCAGACTGTTGAAGTGAAGTTACAAGTGGAATGCAAATATCATCGAATGTCTGGCAGATGTAAGAAGAGGGAAGAATAGCAGCAAGTGGACAACGCGTCAAGCTTCGCAGTCAATATTTTAATACTTTAAAATTGTAAAAGTATTTAATTTTGTATGATTTTATTATAAGATATTTGGGGGAAATGAAGGTCTCTTTGCTTAACACTGCCAGCATAAAAAACTTTATAATAATAATAATTATTATTATTTATTTATTATTATTACTATGATTATTATTTTGATTACTTTTATTATTATTATTATTATTATTATTATTATTATTATTATTATTATTATTATTATTATTATTATTATTATTATTATTATTATTATTATACCAATCTTTGGGACTGTGAGCAATGTATAAGATACACCTTGAAGTGGGTTTTCATGGCAGGTTTATTTTTTGGGGTTTCCTCCATAGGCCAATTGCCATCACCTAGCTCAAGAGCTCAGCCTGAAAACATAATTTGATAAGATTACAAACACAGAAATTAGGGATAAATGTCATATGCAAGACATCCATCCATACTAATTCTGCCCGAGGGCAGGTCTTTCAATGCAATCATAGCGTTTTCATGCTATGCTTTGCAGCTTTACTAGGAATTGTAGGTTTGGTAGCTTCCCGTTGCTTTCCACACCGGTGAAGGATGATGATGATGATGGCCATATGATTTCGGGAACCGTTTGGGCTTTCAAGTTTTCCTGACATTTGTTTTACAGGTGAGGAAAAACCGCGATAAAAACCGCACCCAGAAAAACTGCCCCGACTGGGGATCGAACCCGGGTCCGCTGCGTGACAAGACAGCACGCTACCTCGAGACCACAGCAGTGGACATGCAAGACATAACCAAATATATTATAGATCGACGAAAATATTGGAAAGGTCATATAGAAAGAATGGAAGACAATCGACTTGCAAAAAGAACTAAAGAAGATTGACCAATGGATGGGAGAAAAACAAGAGGAAGACCAGCCAAGAGATGGATAGACAGTGAATGCACATCCAATACGTCTTCCCCCGAGAGGCGATTTTTGGAAATACACAGGATGAAACTCCTACAAATTATGAAGAAGAAGAAGAACATGATATCAATGTCAAGAAATACAGTAATATTTTAATATATAATCGTATTTCAGGTTGAAGATATTGTCTGACGGAAGTGTCATGGAACAATACAGTTACTATATTTTTTTTAAAAACTTTATGACTGGAAATTCACAATGAAATTTAAAATGCTTCTAATTATTTGGTGCAAGTTAAAAAAATTACAAATGGGAATTTACAAAGTAATTTATAAAGTGTAATCTATAATGTATCTGGTATAAGTTAAAAAAGTTTTACAAATGGACATTTACCATGTAATTTATAATTCCTTTAAGTATCTGATGCAAATTAAAAAATCTTTACTAATGCGAATTTACAATGTTATTTATAATGTCATTGAGTATCTGGTGCAAGTTAAAAGAACTTTATGAATGGACATTTTCAGTATAATTTATTGTCTTTGAGGATCTTGTGCAAGTTTAAAAAAATACGAATGGAAATTTAGAGTGTGATTTATAATGTCTTTGAGTATCTGGTGCAAGTTAAAAAAGCTTTACGAATGGAAACTGACAGAGTAATTTATAATATATTTGAGTATCTTTTAACTTGCGTTAAAAAAACTTTACGAATGAAAATTTACAGTGTAATTTATGACGTCTTTGAGTATCTGATGCAAGTTAAAAAAGCTTTACAAATGAAAATTTACAGTGTAATTTAAAATATCTTTAAGTATCTTGTGCAAGTTCAAAAAAGTTTACGAATGGAAATTTACAGTGTAATTTATAATATCTTTCAGTATTTGTGCGACTTAAAAAAACTTTACAAATGGAGATTTACAGTTTAATTTATAATGTCTTTGAGTATCTTGTGCAAGTTAAAAAAACTTCACGAAAGGACATTTACAGTGTAATTTATAATATACATATTTGAGTATCTTGTGCAAGTTAAAAAACTTTACGAATGAAAATGTACAGTGTGATACATAATTTTTTTTGAGTATCTTGTGCAAGTTGTAAAACTTTACGAATGGAAGTTTAAAGTGTAATTTATAATATGTTTGAGTATCTCGGGCGAGTCAAAAAAGCTTTACGAACAGAAATTTGGAGTATGATTTATAATGTCTGAGTATCTTGTGCAAGTTAAATAACTTTACAAATGGAAATTTACAGCGTGATTTAAAATGTTTTTGAGTATCTGGTGCAAGTTAAAAAACTTTACAAAATGAAATTTACAGTGTAATTTATAATATCTTTTAGTATCTTGTGCAAGTTAAAAAAAACTTTACGATGGAAATTTACAGTGTATTTTATAATCTTTGAATATGTGGTGCAAGTTAAAAAGCCTTATGAATGTAAATTTACAGCGAAATTTATAATATCTTTGAGTATCTGAGTATATGCTGGCTGCATTTTTTATGATCGCAGAAAAATGCATTCTCTTACCCTACTTTTCGAAATAAGATATTCCTCTACACGAATGCTACTTATTATCTCGCTTTCAACACGATCTGAGTACATGTCGGCTTCAGGTTGAGGAAACAAGCTATAACGGCTGGGGGACCCGACATGCAGACCACATGTCACCCTTACACTAGTTGGAAGATCGTCTACCTCTATGATTAACACATGTAGATGTGAGGCCAGCAGCCGGATGGTAGGTCAAGAGCTTTCTGGACCTGTCGCGCCGTGGAGTTTTTTTTTATATATGGTGTTTTGGATATAAAATATAGATTTATATTAGGGTTTTTATATGTCTGCTGCATAAATTGTATCACTTTATATAGATGGGCTATTTGATTATTTCATGTATCACACAGAACAAAATTTTCTTAACTATTTTTATCTCAACCTTTTATACAATCATTCGATAAAATATATGTCGTGTTGGAAGAAAAAGTATCATGTTTTTCTCATAAGTTTTTAGCTGCATAAACCTGTTCGGTTTGTACAGAGACTCGACTGCTTTTATGTACGATTATACATGAAATATTATTTTGTGGAATATAGCAGAGGACTCCACTGCTTGCTGTGAAATTTCATTTCATATGAAAGTGAGTATTTGAACGAGCTGTTTATGTCTGAACTCGGGAGCAAGTGGCAGAGCAGAGGAAACTTGTCTCATTACATTACAAGGAAGATAAACCCCAGCTAGATATAGTGTTGTGTGTCCACACTATCACCTCTAAGCCAACATCTCCTGATAAACGTACAGTAGCTTAACCCTTCCCAATATTCTGTGTTTTTTTATGTCTTCCTTAACACCTGTATTTTTCTTCATATTTATCACTTCAATATTTTGTTTCTGTATTCCGATTATCACCATAGTATCGTCATTACTAAGCACTAAATTTATGCTACTTGTATTAATAAAACAGTATAAACACGGTCACAAGAAATTAAGAAAATCTTTAAAATATTATGTTGTCTTCTTATTCTTCTTTCTTTTTCTTAGCACTGCAGTATTTTCAGTTTGACCTTGATTTATTTAAGATAAATGCCAATTCTTGTCATTCCATTGCCTTACTTCTCCACCTCTTAACTTCCATCAATCTCAATTCCTCTTCCATATCATCCAACCATTCATCCATCGTAATCTCGGCCTTCCTCTTTTTCTGTATTCCTCTGGTTTCTCATTCAAAATATTTTTTGATTATCCTTATGTTTTCCATTTCCAATACATGACCCAACCATTCCAATCTTTGCACCTTCACAGTAGCTACAAATATCTCATGAATTAAACGATCTATATAACTCGTGGTTCATTTTAATTCTCCAAAGTCCATTTTCACATGTTGGTCCAAGCATCTTCCTTAAAAACTTCCGCTCCCAATTCCGGTGAAGTCCTTCTACTTTACTTGTCGAAGTCCATGATTCGGAGCCACACAATACGATAGGCCATATATCGTCTTATAAAGTCGAATTTTAAACAGCTGTCAAATATATATGTGTGTATATATATATATATATATATATATATATATATATACATATACATATATACACGTTTTGAAATGCATAATAGGAATTATTTGCAGAATATATTCTTGATTTTATTTCTGTTTATATCTCAGTCGGATTGTTCACATCTGTACAAAAATTATTTTATTGTCCCCATTGATTAATTCTCTCTCTCTCTCTCTCTCTCTCTCTCTCTCTCTATATATATATATATATATATATTATATAATTCTTAACAACCAGAAAGAAAATGGAATTTGAGATCTCTTTGATATTGCCGCTTAAACAACTAAAAAGACTAATCAATTATATTTCTAAACTATTATTTTTTCAATCTAAATAATAAATAAATAATCTGCCAATATTCAATATTCAAACAATTACTATAAATACTTATGGTTTTTAATTTATATTTACACATGTGTGTTGCGTACTCTTAAAAGTATGTCACAGGGGAAATAAATAGGAAACCTAGAAAAAGTAACTGTTCCCTTTACTGTTTCACACTTCCAAAAAAAAAAAATATATATATATATATATATATATATATATATCATCCCTTGATAATGACATGTGGAATGATGCCGAAACGTCGGAATCAGTGGCCAGAGGCCGAATTTGAATCCAAGACGCGGAAAATCCAAGAAAACGTTCTTATTCATATAGATATCTCAAACTCCATTCTAACAAAAAGAGGCTTTCCTGATTGATTCTTTCTCTGGATCCTTAGAATATATTTACTTCTTAATAAAATATTTCCTGGCTTTCTTTAAAGTTTAAACCTTTCTCCTTTTATACAAATGAAGTGACCATAGGAATCTAATTTTATACTACATTAATTATTTAATACCATGATTAATGATTTAAAATTATTATGAAGAGTTGGCCGCGGTGGTGTAGGGGATAAGTTCCTTGCCTCCAGTTCCGAGGGTCGCGGGTACAAACCTGGCCGTGGTCGATTAATTTTTTAAGGATAGCAAAATACAAGGGACAAATCCTCCGGGAGGGGCTTTAAGCCGTGGGTCTCGAGTCAGAATATTTCAGGCTAAAAAAAAAATCAGAAATCCGAATAAAAAGCCTCTCTGCAAAATTTACCGAATGTTTCCATCTTAGTAATACATTGTTTTCCTTACGTCACTATGAGCGGAATGCTGACCCCAGGCTACTCAATGGCATGTGAACAAAAACAAGTATAACTAAATTAGCATTATTGAAATTTTCCCCTGTAGGGGAAGAAAGCCTTAATTCTCACACAACGCAAACTACTAAAAATATTACGAAAGGGTTATTCTTAAAGCTATACTATATGGATGAAAGACAAGATCTATTATTTTAAGAAAGGAGGAAAGATTACGTGTATTTGAATATACAGTTTTTTACCAATGGTAGGCAAACAGAGATGTGAATGGAGATACTCATTTATTGGCTTCACGGCCCTTTCAGTCTAGCCAAGCCCTCTCCTTTGTTAGAAGTTTCTAGACCAAATTAATTTAGATTTGCTTATTACATTACAGATGTCATGAATGGCACATTATCAGCATATCGACCCAATGGCACGTCTAGTAGGCAACTAACGTATTACTTGGATGATATAGATCGGTAAATTTAATTTAGAGAAATTCTTTTTCAGGCTTATTTTAGCATTCTGAAAATCTTCAATTACCGGGACACATGATTAAATGGAGATAACTAGGGTTCCGAGTCTTAAATATTTTCAGACTTGTAAAATAATATTAAGTCTTAAAAAGAAGGTCTCTCAGTAAAATCTACCGACCTTCATTATAAAGAAAATATCTTCGTTGCCTACTCAGGGCCCATGGCTTAATGGAGTTAACTACACTATTTATACATAAGATGTAGTAGACAGAGTGGGTGAAGGAAGAATGCTAGAACTCATAAAGAAGGAGAACATAAATTGGATTGACCACTGGCTAAGAAGAAACTGCCTGCTGACGGATTCCCTGGAAGAAATTATCAACGGAGAGAAAGTTAGAGGCAGAAAAAGACATCAGATGATAGACAATATTAAAATAAATAGATTGCCTCCGGATATAAAACGGAAAGCTGAATTAAGGAAAGAGTGGAGAATGCTGAGTTTTCAGTGAAAGACCTGCTCATTGGCAGAAAACAATGTACGTACATAGGCCTATGAGATGTTTGATTTTTTACTGGTAACCTGGTAATAAGAACAATTAGACCCCATACACTGTAATGGGTAATGCATGTTGTTAGAACGGAGTATACAACAGAGGCACGGAAAATTATTGTAGGGATATCAGGAAGGAAATCATTCTGAAGATAGGCCAGGATGAGCCGGGAGAATATTAACCATTATTTGAGTGAAGCGAATTGTAAGTAAATGATTGAAAACATTAGCTCACGATAAGGGTTTATGTCCGCGCGGCGATAAACCTTCAGGTTCGATAGTATCGCTATTATTTCCCTTTTACTAAAATATTTTGAAATTTTACTTATTTTCATTCCTTAATGCTACTAGTCCAAGAATTACACGCCCCTTGGGTCTCACAACCCAATGACACTGCACCGGTCGCTTGTAGAAGAAATATACTTCTTTATCATAAATAGTAGGAAGTACATATGGGGGATCCCATGATGTATTGACGAGATCCCCAAATTACCACGCGATATCACAAGACAATGGACATACACTTAGATTCTATCCCCCAAGGTAGAGACTTAAAAAACTTTCAGCTCAGTTCTTCTCGAGATGTGACTCAGATCAGATCTTCAAGTTCTTCGCAAGAATTCAAACCGATGGATCTTATTCTCCAAGATCAACTCTGATCCTACCTTCAAGCGTTCTTCACTTCAATAATGGAAATCAACCATGCTAAAACTATACCTTAATGTATAAATTACCAAATAACTTTACATACTTCAGTTATATTAGTTATTCTGTACTGGTGAAGCCGATCGGATCCCTTTATCTAAGATCAACTATAATCTTCTTGGTTCATCGCTTCAGGCATGGAAATGAACTATGCCAAAATTATGCAATTATCCATAATTCGCATCGTAAATTTACTATTCTAAGTGAGTTACATTAATTCTTAATTAAGATCAACTATGTTCGGATATGCTAGCATTTTCTCAGGCATTAAAGCAGAAATAATACTTATACTTTTCCGTTTTTATTTTAAAGGTCACGCAGCCAAAATTACGTCTACTTTCAACTACTCTTATAACAACTAATGTAGTTATTCTTTACGTTTAAAACGTTAAATTTGAATCTAGAATGTTCTACAACTTGTAAAAATTACCTAGACAAAATGACGTTAATTTAATGATAAGTTTATTTTTTTTAAATCAAACGGCAGAATTACTGAGATATGTTCATGACCTAAGTTAAATTAGGTTTTCTCATTATTATCTAATTTGTAACTTTAATTATTACAATTTTGTGTGAAGTTCATTACCCTTTATCAGTACTAGAATTTATACTTGTAAGCACAAGAAGTGTGACTCATTGTTTTTCTTTGTTCATTATTTATAATAATTTTTGCATTTATATTTCTGAATTCAGTAAAAATAAGAATTTCATTTATGTAAAACAATAAGAGTTATTGTAATCTTTGTGTTAAACCAATTAATTTAAATATTATTTAAATATTATTTAAATTAAATCAATTATAATAAATATTATCTTTGTATTTTCTCCTTATCTACTAAAAGTCATAATAATTTAAAAGGGAAATTACACATGAAATACACAATCAGAAAATCGTAATTGAATACGAATTAATCTATCTATAATAACTTGTAAAGGAGTGTTCAAATTAGTTAATTGGTCCTAATGTATCCACTAATTTAGACCTTAATTAGACAAACGTCAAAACATAGATAGTCGCATTTTAAATTAAGAAACCGTCGTATGAATGATTACTGAAACATGTTACTCAAGGTACTTCAAACAGCAACAAAAATTAGTGCAGATGGAAGTCATGATGCCAGTACTGGCTGTAATATATAATTCCCAAATATGTCTTCTTAATAAAGGAGCCGCCATTTGCAAGATAGAAGCATGGCTTCACAGCATTTGGTGGATGGGAATTACAATGTATATAGAGAAAGATTTGCGTTTAGATCGGTACTTGCTCAGGTAGCTCAGTTGGTAGAGCACTTGGTCTAGAGAACCAAGGGTCCCGGGTTCAAGTCCCGGTCTGAGCGTATAATTTTTCTCTTCAAATATGATTTATCCATCATTGAGATGTACGAAATCAATAATAAAAAAATATGAATGTTCAAATTTAAATTGTGGATTTCATAAAAATTAATAATTAAAATGGTACCGACATGTAAATGTAATGACAGAAGATAGATCCCCAAGAAGAATACTGTAATGAGTGCCATCTGGTAGAAGAACAAGACGGCCTAAAATAACGTGGGTTGAGTTGATTTGAGCAGCATGAGGGAAGAGGAATTGAACAATGAAGATTATGATCACAGAAAAATGTGGAGTACAATGAAAGAAGATTAATTGGGCGCAGGAAGATGTTATCACACATTGCGATACCTGCTAAATAAATAATTTTTCCTGTTATTGAAAGATTGGATTTTATTAGTTATTTATTGTTCTTCATAATACAGGACCGGGGTTTTTCCTCACCTGTAAGACAAATGTCAGGAAAACTTTAAGGCCCAAATGGTCCCCGAAATCATATGGCCATCATTCTTATCATTATGATCCTTACCATTATCATTATCATCATCATCATCCTTCACCGGTGTGGAAAGCAACGGGAAGCTACCACACCTACACAATCCCCTAGTAAAGCTGCAAGCATAGTATGAAAATGCTATGATTGCAGTGAAGGACCTGTCTTCGGGCATAATTACTATGGATGGATAATATAGGACTAGCTAATATCCGGCGTGCACTGCTGCGCCTAATAAATGAAAATTAACGTGCTTTTATGTTTAGTTGGACAAGTAAAAGGAAAAATTTCGTAATTATTTTTAGTTACCCCGTGTTGTTTACCCGGCGTTGTCCGGGAATCTACTCATCCCGATCTTCTTGGCATAAATGAGCTGAAAGTAAAAACATTAATATTTTTTTTATAATTAGTTGAATAACTAATACGAAAAATAATTATAAATGTGTATAGTAATTATTTTAAAATTCCCCGTGCTGATTACCCGTTGTTGCCCGGAAATCTACTTAGCTCGATCTTATTGGCATAAATGAGCTAAAAGACAAAATTCGTTATGGTCAGTTATCCGTAAAACAATACCCGCCATGTGACGCTATGCTTGCACAGGAATCTACGTACTTATCTCGATCTTCTTGGCATCAATTAAAAAAAAAAAAAAGGTTATTGTGAGTTATCCTTAAGAGATAAACATATGCTGTCGCGGACCTTTTTGTAGAGTTTTTTAAGATATTCAATTCTGGGTACATTAATTTAGTGCATTTGTTATAGTTTAGACAGCGGAAGCTATTTAAACGTCCAAAGAGCTACTTTTTTCACGTTTTCCACTACAAAGGGCGATTTTTAAGGGTGTAGAAGTTGTGTATCACAGCTCACATCCCGGGAATCTCCTGAAAATTTTGCAAAAAACCCCATCACAATCGGATCAACAGTATGGCCGAGCATAAAGTACGAAAAAAACAAACAAACAAACATTTTTATACATTAGGTTAGTGTATTAGTACGTTGTATATACTATTTCAGTGATTTTGTTTATATTTGGTTCTTTTGATCTCTTTCCTCGTTTAATCAAGTTTTTTTTAACTTTTCTACAATTATTCGGAACTGTATTTCATTTCTGTATTCAATGGATTACTTCAATTTGATATATACACATAGAAAGTGAGTGAATTATGCAAAAAAAAAAGAAAGAAGTATGTTAGAAGTATTTGTTTGGGGTTAGAAGTATTTGTTTGGGGTGTGGGGGGGGGTAGAAAATCAGCAATAAAACTTGGGGGGAGTTCTTGTTCTTAGTTTGATAGACAACAACAGGCATCATGTGGGGATCGGGAAGATAGTGTGGTCTGTACAGGAATCCCACAGGAATTCACTTCACAGGTTGTTCCAGAAATTCCAGACTGGAATCACAAATACCACACAACACTCCTTTTCCAATACCTGCTTCACAACAAGATATAGCTTCAGTAGTACTTTAATAACATACCACACTTCTCCGACACTTCCCTCAATATTGCACCCACCAAACATGCCTACTGACAATAAAGAATGTATTCAATTGGTATTCTTCGTATCATAGAACAAGCCAAGATACAGCGTTGTACTACTCTGAAATGACGAAACTATTTCTTTTTTCTTTCTTTTTTGTGGCGGCAACAACGTACCATCCAGTCTGCCGATTTAGAGGTACCTGGCTAATTTATTTTCTCTACCATTCTAAGGGGTTCAACTGCTAAAACTTACCTATACGGCGGTGCAGGTGGAAAATTAAAATACGATGACGCAGTTTGGTACAAAAAGATTATTTTATTTAAATAATAACTATTATGAAATAATCCTTATAAAATTAACAAAAAATAAATCAAGTTATATTGAATTGCACAATAAAATTCTCATGTGGTAATCGCTTCACCCATTGGAACGGAGCATCGTAATTGCCAACAGGCCGACAGTCGAAAGCTGACAGTTAGGAATGAGCCACTCCGTCCGGCGCTGCGAAACACAGCATAATACCATACGTTAAATATAGCACCATTAATACTAGTTAAATATTTCGGTGTGTAGGTTGACTGCTGTATTTCGCACTATGATGTTGAAGTGGGTGGCCATGACGAGAGCCATTGTATTTATCCGATCGGTGATGAGGCATCGACATAAGGGAATTGAAAAGATCTTGAATCTCAGAGATTCTCGTGTAGCGGGATGCCGCAAAGATAATTTAAGACATTTGTTTTGAATAATTTGAGTGTTTCTCTTTAGCAAGAATTCTCCAAGCTTCACAACCGCACAACAGCATGCTACGAATCAGAGCTACATATTTATAGAGATAGCTAGTCCTTGCTGACAATGAGTTTGACCTTAAGAATAGATACAATATTCATATGGAGCGAGTTGCCTGATTTATAAAATGTCGAACATACATTTTGAAGGTAATCCGTAGCTCTAAGCGGAGACCAAGATACTCCACTGCAAGCTGTAAGCGAAGGTAATGGAAAATTGTTGAGTGGTAGAATTTCTCATGTATAGCTTATTTGAATGTGACGGACTGCAGTGAAAACAAATCATGCATAACAGCAAGTTATTATTGCATACTGTTTGTTGAATACATTGAAAAAAATCTAAATAAGTTCACTGACTACTTAACTCATGCCACAAATGGCAGCCAATGACCAATCGCATTTCAATGAATTTTGATGTACAACCAATCACAGTATTTTGCACCTCGATTTTATCACTTTCATTTCATCAAGTGGCTTCCAAACTGTATACATAGTACACGAATGTAACTAGATTCTGCTTGCGAGATATAATAGAAAAATATTCGTAGCAATTGATTATACCACAAAAAAAAGGAAACCACTGTTTGCACTTTCTTAAAAGTATTATTCCCCAGGAATTAACGTTGCAGAAAAATATAATTGCCATATATACATCATAGAACATCAGAAATTAAGTAATAACATGTAATTATGTGTTTCATTTTTCTCCACTCGAGTGCATTCTTACAATATCGCGATTCTATTTGGCAATAAATATGATCCGGTTGCAGTGATGAACAAACGAAACATAACGTTTCTCATTTGTTTTCAAACATCGCCGTTTAGATTAAATATATAAATATTTTAAAATAACTGTATACAAATAATGATTTGTGAGTAAACAGCTTAATATTATTCGTTAAATAGTCGTAACAATTACCTTTCTTGATTTCCGAATTCTCTATATAAATTCACTCCTCACTTCGTGAGTCGTGAATTCATCCATAATTTGGAAATCACTCGTGGCATTACTTATGATTATTTTATTCGTTGTTTAATTAAAAGTATAAACATATCAAACTAATTTATCTTATAGGATAGATTTACAATTTAAGGGTTAATAAAGATATTTGTATATTCAGGTAAAACTACAGGATAATATTCTGCGTTATTAACGAGAAGGGAACATTTATGTGATCGCTCTAAGAATTACAAAGATCCCTACAATATGAAAGTATAATTCCCCTGTTCCGAGTGATAGTAATGAAAAAATGGTCTATAATAAATGTTAAGAGTTCTTCTTAACGAGCATCTTTCAGAACGCTGTAAATTGTAACCCCTCATGTCGTCCGACTTTAAGCCATATGATTTTTTTTCTTTGAGGTAGACCTATGTGAAGGACATAATATATGTATCCCAATTTGCACAAGAGACTTAAGATAGCTAAGGCAGTTGATTGTTGACTTGGATATACGAGTTGATCAGTCTAGTGTAGCACGGGTCTAGCAATAAACGTAACATTGCGCAGATAGCCTATCTGCCATATCACAAATGATGCTCACATCGAACTTCCGTGAATTCCTATGGAAACTTTGAGAACTTACACTTCGTGTTATATTTTTATCTGAGAAGTAGATTTATTACTTAATCCACAAGAATTTTTCATTATTGTACCAATAACTTATAATAATTGTCCGGTAGTTCAAGTTATATACAAACCATGCTACCGTCGTATACTCGCTGTAAAGTGGTTTCTAAGTTCTAGTAAAATCATTAGTAACACTACACAGTATATCCGGCACCCAGGCCAAGTTGTTCTAAAACATCCTATCTTGGCGAAGGAATATAGGACGCGACCTTATCGAGCCATAGTGAGGGAAGGAATTTTCTCAAGAGAATTTTGTTCAATGTGCGGAAATGTGCGAACACACCATCGTGAGTAATTTGGGGAGACATGATAATAATTAGTAATATTTCCACCGCTGTGGTCGTGGCGTAGAACGCTGTTTTCTCACGCAGCGGGCCCAAGTTCGATTCTCGGTCAGGACAAGTTTCCTGGGTGTAATGTTTCGGGATTTTCCTCGTCTATAAGACAAATATCATGAAACGTTAAGGCCCAAACGATCCCCAAACGCCAACTGGCCATCACACGTGTCTCATTTATATTAAGTTTAAAATTGAGGGCTCTCCTGGCGCAACATTACCATCATCAACACCCTCCATGTAATATCGGAGTAGAGTAACCACAGCCTTCCAGGCGCCTAAACCTCAGAAGTGTGTTACACGTACACCAATGCTAGGAGAGAATACCAGAAATGTTGTAATGACAACCTGGTGACATATATTTAAAAAAATAATAAGCGACCTTAGATTGACAAACAACTATATCCGCTGGAAAACTCAACATGCTGTGATCATCCTATGTTAGATGGATGAGCGCCCACTTTGTGAAGCCGGTTGACATACTAACGGCCTTTTAGACCCGTCGCGCTAAGAACAAAAAGTAGAACTATATTTTGTGCTGTTTACTTTCAATTGCATATTTTTTAAACTGTTTGAGAGGACTTTTTAATGTTTTTATTATAAATACATAACTTACAGTCGAGTATAGATCAATAACTTCAAAAAATATGAAAACAAATCCGTAACACGACAGCTCCGATAAACGAATGGCGACTGAATTGGTTGTTGTAACTGGCAATCAGAATTGCGTGAATAGTGTTACGCGAATCCTACGTACTTAACGTAAGTTTTCTTAACAGTTTCGTTACTCGTACTTAAAAGATCAACGTAATCAATAAACACAGTTACATCAGAATTTATAGCTAGCTGATCAGAATGATCCGTCCTTATATAATAATACTAGGAACACAACATACCTTGTGCACAGTCTCTTTTGTGCGATTCATCAGATTCAAGTTTCTGGCCATTAAACTAATGTACAGTACATTATATTTTCTTTTCTGCCTAGTAGGTAATGCATACAGAATATTTCGAAAATGATAATCCCAAAATGTAGGGTGATATGTAAAAACCTGGCACATTATGTGGATGTAAAGCAGTAATTCCTACTACTCAAACAAATAGTGGGGTTCGTTCTGGTTTTATACTAATAGGCGCGAAACGTGAACTCTTACTCTAAGGGAAAAAAGGAGATTTAGAGTATCCATCCATAGTAATTCTGCCCGAAGGCAGGTCCCTCACTGCAATCATAGCATTTTCATGCTATGCTTGCAGCTTTACTAGGGAATTTTAGGTGTGGTAGCTTCCCGTTGCTTTCCACACCGGTGAAGGATGATGATGATGATGATAATGATAAGGGTAAGGGTGATGATGATGGTCATATGATTTCGGGGACCGTTTGGGCCTTAAAGTTTTCCTGACATTTGTCTTACAGGTGAGGAAAAACCCCGATAAAAACCTCGCCCAGAAAGACTTCCGCAACCGGGAATCGAACTCGGGCCCGCTGCGTGAGAAGGCAGCACGCTACCTCGAGACCACAGTGGTGGACATTTTGAGTATATGAGAATAAAATTCTTAGGAAAATTTTTTGGAGCAAAGAGATATGAACTGACAGGTGAATGGAGAAGACTACATAACAGTGAACTACATGATCTTTATAGGAAGCCAAATATGATAAAACAGTTAAGTCTCGTAGACTGCGATGGACAGGGAATGTGGCGCGAATGGGGAATCAAATACGTGCATGGAAGCTTCTTGTAGGAAAACCAGAGGGAAAACGCACAGTTGGTAGACAAATAATGAGGTAGGACAATAGCATTAACCAAGATTTGAGGGAAGCAGATTGGAAAATATTAGCTCAGGATAGGGTTCGATAATGCCAGTGAGTTGGTTGGTTAGTTAGATAAGTAAAAATGAAAAGAATACTATGTATCAATAAATATGCGGAAATTCTACGGGTTACGAGATGTCTTTTTTCATTGTTTTAGTTGTGGATTAGTTAACAAACGCAGTGTTAAAGTGCTACCAAAAACTACCTTAAAAGGCTCCAGTAAAAATGTATCCGCAAATTTAACTGCACGCGAGTAGGTATTCATGGGATCCACCACTTTATAAGTACCGGGCACTTACATTGATATCTCAACTATAAAGTTTTGGCATGGACTCTGGCTTTGTAGTGTTTTTCTTGGAATTAACATTTTGAATAAAAAAAACATTACCCCGTGACCTATGTTTGCTAAAACTTACTTGATTCTTGTAATTTTTATTTATTTAAACTACGTTACAGGATATCAGTTTTGAAACTTCCTGTATCATCACTCAATGTCTCATTGATTACGTTATTTTTGTACTGATTATTTACTCATTACTATGATTTTTTTATATTGTATCTAGGCCTAAATTTGCGTATAGCGTGAAGTCTAAGGTCAGAAATTCCATCTAGAAATTGTCTACCTCTAATCATTTGTCCTCAGCAGGGTGAATGGACCCTTCTTCTGACCTATACACAAAGGAAAACTTCTATGATATACAGGGAATCAATCCAGGGCTATTGGAATGCGAATCGACTGGATACAAAGTGAATTTAGTCAATATTTTGAAAAGCTTAATAAATCATGCCCCTTTGGGCTTAATGGTTGTTTAAGAGACTTTTGTTTTATGTTAAAAAAACACATTGCGTGATATCAATTTCCATGATAGATGAGAACACTTAGAAAAACTGCTGAGAATTTTACCGCACGCTCTACATTGTTAAACGCATATAAAAATTCTATAATTAAAAATGTGGGTTTACTAACTATTCGCTGAAATGATGTTTCATGGTAAAATATTCTTTTTCGTTTTATTTTATGATAAAATTTCATGCCGAACTTCACATTCTGGCCGTCAATCACATTTTCGAGAAACGAGGTGAACCACATTTTAGCATCTGGATTGCAACTCTTCAACCCCTAGCTCGTAATTTCATGATTCCACGCATCTCCCACCCCCTTTTCTGCATTCCTAAATGAAATTATTCTCTCACTTTACCAAATTCCCAGCGCTTTCCAATAAAAATAACATAACAGGGGTATGTATCAACATGCTGACCCTGCTAAAAGATTCTATTACCGGCATGTATTCATTTATTTATTTTACAATTATATTAATGGCGGCTCAGCAGTAGACACTCGCCCTCCAAATTTGGATCTGGATCCACAGTTCGTGTCTCGGTTACTCTAGGTGCATCCGTGGTGGCTTTGGTTGATCGGACTTGTGTTGCTCTAGAACCTGCCCAAAATCTGACGCGAGGACAATATGTGACGTCACCATATTGGAAATGAGTGCCCAGGTGTGCGAAAAATGCTCAGCTGTGCCCACTTCAGCTCTAAAACGCGTCCCCGGGTGGGTACAGGGGGAAAGGTCAGTGGATCTGCTAGGCAGTCCTCCCGGCTAAGTCCGAGGGACTCGTGGGCCATACGTGGGGTCGACAGGAGATGAGCGCCCTCTCGTACTATTTGCTTACCTATAGGAGTTTGCGAGCTCCGTGCTGAACCACAACGGCGGCAGGATACGTCCCTGGAGGCACAGCAGGGTACGCCTGGATCAGCGAAGTAAGGGAGAGGCTGCGCTGACACCCGGTTCAGCCTACGGGCTCGTGGACAAACTGTGGTGTCGCTAGGAGATGAACACCGGGATGTACTAAAGTTTCACACTGCGGGGTTTGGTGGATGAAGCCTAGCCGGTCTCACAACGGCTGCGTCCCTGGAGGTAGAACAGGGGGATGGTCGGTGGATCTGCGATGCTGCTCGCAAAGCAGTCCTCCCGGCCACGCTCGAGGAGCCCTTGGACCAACTGTGGGGTCGTCAAGAGTTGAGCGTCCTGACGTACTACGAAGTTTAACAATTTCCCGAAATTGTGACTCCAACACCTACTCCCGGGGCGTTGGTTTTAGTCCGTGAACTTGGAGTGGTCGCGAAGTAGATTAGTGAGACAAAAGCAGTTGGGACTTGGGAGTATAGGCTGTGTGCTCGAGGTATTCCAATGGGTAGACGCGGGTCCAACAACTGGTCCAATCGAAGCCAGAGGACGTTTTTCGGAATTTCTCCCGGCAAAAAAAATTCTTCCATCTCACTCATATCTTCCATTTCGTTCCGTTTCATCTGCCATATGACGGAATGACAGTCAGCATCCTTATATAGTCCCTATAATATAATTTATAATGGAGCATCATCTCATCTCATCCCTCGATGTAACCTCTCACTGGGCATTTGCAGAGAGTTTTCTTTCTTATACTCACTTATAAATGTACCAGGACTGGTGATCTCATCACCCCACATCTTCCAAGAACTGCAATTAGCTATTTAGATGGACCTAACTAACTCACTCACTGGCATTATCGAACCAGTGAGTTAGTTGTTAGATGGACCTTCTCATAGAAATCTTCTTAGGCAATGCACATGTCCCAGCATTTATGTCAGTCTGCAAAGGCATGCAGGAAACCATTATTTGACAGGTATTTCAAAACCACCTCTGCAGCTTTCACTCCTGCTTCTAAAAATGGAAAATTTCTCCCGTAAAGGCGTTTTTCTTTTCTCTTTAGAGAATAGAAAAAAGTGACACGGGG
The DNA here is from genome assembly GCA_030220185.1 of Diploptera punctata. Taxonomy (NCBI): domain Eukaryota; kingdom Metazoa; phylum Arthropoda; class Insecta; order Blattodea; family Blaberidae; genus Diploptera; species Diploptera punctata. Next base: position 532,681 of record JASPKZ010004195.1, read on the forward strand.
GGCTAAATCGGGATTACAGGAAGGTGAGAAGAAGCACTCCTCCACATTGCTATTTGCAGGATATTCAGCAACCGATTTGCGATATTATCGTGGTTTAGCATTGAGCTTGTTTTCTATCAAAATTCTGAGGATGAGTAAAGGTATGTTGCCAAAAAAATAATACTTTATTCAACAACCCTTGTAATTTGTAAAATTGCTTATCACTGACGATCAGTGTGACCCCTAATATAAGGGCAGTAATAATAAATAAACTATCATGATAATTAAAAGCAACGTGAAATTAGATAAGTAAGAATGAATTTGAATACAAAATAAATCCAATAAGACCATTTGGGTATTTTTTAACACCGATCCCACAGTAAGAATATGACCTCTATGTAGGTGCTATAGAACACAGTAACAAACAATTAGAGTAAAATTTTCTAACCTGGATTACTTTAAGAACCTCGCGTACTTTGGGAGAACTTCAAACTTCCAAATACCTATGAATCGGTAAAAACTCCAGACAAACACATTTTATGTTAGGGAATGTTTTCTTACACGTGAGATCCTATAAAGTGGGTGTCAATTTAAAAAATAATGCCCCTTAAGTACAAACAATGGAAATTTAATCAATTAAAGATTAAGTTGGGATATATGACCATATAAGGAAATTAAACGTCCGAACTTCGAGACCAAATAAAGGAAGAAAGACTAAAGTGGCTGATATCTAATATTTCGTGAAGGTAAGGTCTACACACGGTAAGAATGTCTTGAACTTAAAAATAATTACAGGACTTAAAAGAAACCAAGTTTTAAATGTTAACATAAATAGAAGTCCTTGTGGATTTCGCGTCTCGAACATTCCGCAATAATTCATTTTTTAACAAGTTAAGTGTGTACTCGTGTAAATAAAGTCAAATTAATTAATTAACGTATCTATTTCAATTCAACTTTCCTCAGATAAGACAATCTCATCGCTTCTTCCTAAAATAAAAAGGAACCGACTGACTAATGAGTTAAGGGTGCAATTAACCTACCATAGTGATTACTGGTGAACCCAACAAGATCGCCCCAGCAGAACACAGAACTGAAAGTCAAGTAGTTAACATTACGCAATATCTTGAGCATAATTTTAATTTTCTGAACCGAATATTTTTTTATCACAAATTCAGCCTTCCTCAAAAGGCCTAGGCGATCCCATTAGGGGCCCTATATAATAACATAAAGATCAGTGGGATTACAACTTTTGTTAACTCTACTGAAGTACGTAGTCGCAATCAGTGGTAAAATAACAGAGCATAGGGAGTCATGTGGTTAGTTTGACACATTTATTAAATATTACTATTAGTTTTCTTAACCGGATTCCATATTACATCAAGTAGCTAGTTAAGTGGGTACCATTTCATACCCTATACCGAAATAAATACCTCTGTAGTATGGTTTTGAATCGAACCCGTGACTCCTGGAAAATCTAGTAAAACATGATCATCTGTATTCCACAGATGTATCTTTATACAACATATAAAAGTGAACTTCATAACGTGACAAGCCTACGAGATACTTGGTCTCACATCTACATATGCAACATGCAGAGGTGCATGATGTTCTAGCCAGTATAGAGGTGACATGTGGTCAGCAAATCAGGTTTCCCAACCGTTCTAGCTGTTTTTCTTTTTAAGCTTGGAACTGATCCTTATACCTACCGATAGGCCTACCGATAGGCCTACCGATATGCCTTATGAAATGGGTGGGCACCGGTCTCATTGTAGTCGAAATTGTATCAAAAATTGCTTCCCGCATGACTAGATTGTTCGACTAGAATTATACATTTTCTATACAGTCACTGAGAAACCTTAAAACATGTCAATTAATTTCTTCCTTCAGATAGTTCGTAATTAGTTGTCACTGTGTTTAAAACATTTTTATTCTCACTTTTGTAAATTCATTCTACTAGGTAACTTACACTATAAACTGTGAAAAAAATTGTATTAATCAGATAAATATATGCATAAAATAACACTACTACTACTACTAATAATAATAATATGAACCTTGATGACGTAATTTGTGCCTGCAGTGATGTTATTTTAGTAGACTCTGTGCCGAATGTATTATCTATGCTCTACCTCTCCTTGTTTACCCTCACCATGTTCCCCCTTTCCTGTAACGTCATGGTGCGCTGTAAGGATCCGCGATGCGTAATGTCCGTGACACGGAGCCTTGTAACTCTAACAGTCGTAGCTACGATTTCGTTCCCTTAGAACGGAAGGGGGTCGGACAACTGATCCCTTACCCGAGACTATTTTGTTTGCAGATAGCTGTACTACAAGAATTACTTTTGGTTTTCAGTATGAGGAAAATTTGGGTATGCATGAGTAAATTGTATTCTTGTCTAAATAATTTTGTTGGCGCCTGTACGTATTTCACTATTTTGTTATGTTCATGTTTAACTATGTTAAAGCTACAGCTTAATATTGTATTCATCTAATATATAAACATGAATGTTTGTTTATTTGTTTGTTCGTACTTTATGCGCGGCTATACCGTTGATCCGAATGTGATGGGACTTTTTGCAAAATGTTCATGAGATTCCCGGGATGAACATAGGCTGTATGAGAGTTGTGATACTCAACTCCTACACCCTTAAAAATCGCCATTTGTAGTGGAAAACGTGAGAAAAGTAACTATTTAGGAGCTTAAATAGCTTACGCTGCCTAAACCATAACAAATACACAAAATTAATGTACACAGAATTGAATATGTCAAAAAGCTCTACAAAAAAAGTACGCGACAGCATATTATAATCTCTTATGCATAACCCACAATACTCAATTTTGTCTTTTATTGATGACAAGAAGATTGATACAAGTACGTAGATTCCTGTGCAAGCATAGCAGCACATGGCGGGTATTCTTTTACGGATAACTCACAATAACGAATTTTGTCTTTTAGCTCATTTATGCCAAGAAGATCGAGATAAGTATATTCCCGGGCAATACCGGGTAATCATCAAGGGGAATCTTAAAATAATTACGATATACATTTACAATTATTTTTCCTTTTACTTATTTAACTTAACATGAAAGCATATTAATTTTCAAATATTTATTTTTCACTATTTTAATTATATTTCTTTTAGTTAAACTTGTATGCCCTTCTATTAGTAATTTGCTTAGCTATTTCATATTTATCTTATAGGCTACCTAAGTTGAGTTCAAAGTATTGGTTTCCATTTCCTCTCATGATTTGCAGCAGGCTTTAGGTAATGCGCGAGAGTCTCTTCAGGGCGTGTATTAGATTAGGCTTATGTCTGCGTTCTATCGGTGTGCAGTACAAGGAATTAGATGATCAGTAACAATGAATTGTGTAACTATTTAAGAGGATTCATTATGTTAACCTCATATGAACAACACAATATTCACAATTAATTAATAATATCTTGTAGACTTAATAATATGTTGAGCAAATCTAGACTTCCCTAGAATATATTTAAATTGATTCACACTTTTAGGTAATAATATGGGATAAACTGGCTCCTCTGAGTACTCGTAATAAGATAAACTAGCCCACTCTGTTTTCGTAAGGGAGCTACTGGCCACAATCTGTGATCGTATGAGAGCGACTGGCTCCTCTCTGTATGTACCCGTATTGGAGCTACTGGCCACACTGTGTTTTTACAATAAAATTTCTTGGCCTTTTATATTCATTTCTCAAGGAAGTTTTAAAATTGGCTCAAGTATTCCTTTTAACAAAATTTATTGTTTTGCAAATCTAACCATATTCAACACGTCAATCAAATTTACACTTTTATAATAAACATTAGTTTCGCTTCGCTAGGTATGTGTACCTGCGAACCCTTGAGTTACCGTTAACCACTGCATAACAACAGCTTATTGTGAGGTCCCAAATAATAACCAAATTAATTTTAATTATAGGAATTACTAATGCTACAGATTATCGTAAGAAATATTAATATTCAAACTTATAAATATATTTAGCTTTCAAAAGTCATTATGAATAACAAAACACTAGAGGTGTCATTTCAGGAAAGATGAACTAAATACATATTTTGGGCCCGGCTATAGACTGCGTGTTTACTTGTGTGTCCCATAAGTTCCGATTAGAAGTAGTGTTAGGTTCTGTGTGTTTCATTTGAAAAGATAATTATATACCGAAAGATTTAAGCATTATCTGGGGAAATTATTTGCACCGACGAAGAGTTAACGGTGAAAATAAACCGAAGTGTTAACATTATCAAGTTCATAGCTCAAAAATTGTTACACCCAAATCACTAAACAATGATTGCGGTCTACTACCTCTTGGTTACGTAATCGCGCGAAAAGCATATACTAGGAAATTAGAATACTTTTTTCTCCTGGAGCGACAGGCCTGCAAGGCCCTTAGCCTACCAGCCGGCTGCTGGTCTCACATCCACATGTGTTAATCACATAGGTAGATGATAATCAGCCAGTGTAGGGGTTAAATGTAGTCAGTATGTCGAGTCCCCCAGCCGTTATAGCTGGTTTTCTCAACCTGGAGCCGCTACTTATTGTAGCTACCCAAATGCATCACGATGCTGGGTGGGCACCGGTCCCATACTGGCCGAAATACCATGAGAAAATTTCTTCCCCCATGGAGACTCTAACCAGCGCAAGTCCCGTAGCTCTGTGCTAAGGCTTCCTGCCTTAACCACTCCGCTACGGCGCGGGACAAATTAGATTACTGCAGGCGCTAATTGTTGCATGAAAGGTTTCTAAATTCAAAAAGTGTTATCCGTATATATAAAATGTATACTATGAGCTAATGTAAACCCAGAAAATTGGATAAACGTGGGTATATTTTTACACTAGACGCGGAAAATAAGACACTCGTTCGCGAATAAATACATATGTAAATGATGTGTAATTATTAATACTGAATAAATATACTGCTTGCCTTAATCGTTTAATTTGTAACATAATTCCAATTTTGGATACGAATTCACTGCGGAATCAATGGAAATGAAGTAGCCGATATGCTGGCAAAACGAGGAGCAATGTGTTTACGGAAACCTAATTCAAACAACTTATCGATAAGCAATCCAAAAGTATCTTTAATGGAAAAGTAAGGGTGGAATGGAATTTTATTAATGTTTCTATTTAATCCAAACAAACGGTAAAAACACATTCTCAACCAATCTTCAGATCCGAATTCAAGAAAAACAATGAGAAAACACTATCCACACTACACCAGATGCACCTCGAAAGGAAGCTGTGGCATATTTTCGACTAACACAGGACATGATTGTCTTGCAGTTCATCTTCATCGGACTGGAATTTACAGAAGTCCTAATTGCCCACTGTGCTCCACAAATATTAACATTGCCAGGAACTATCTGCTACTGTCAATCACTTCACTCTGCTACACTGAAGGATAGATACTGGGAAGCAAGAGCCAAAGTTTCTGTTTGGATATGATGTTTTATTTTTTAATTTATTGTTACCAGTTTTACTCATAATTATGGACAATGACTTCTGTCAAGTCCCCTGCATTTCTATAAATAAATGATTCCAATCTTTCTAGGGTTTCGTGTGTCATAATATTACTAGATATTAATTCATTGATACGGATTGTCAAAAGCATGTACAGTTTGCTGTCAGTGCTATCCACTTGTAAATTAAATTATATTCTACATATTTTAAATCTAATACTACTATTACCACTACCACAGAATCGTGTATACATTAAATTAAAAAAGACAGTCATTCTCAATACTTGACTCAGTTAATATAATCATTTCTGAGTATCTGACAAAACAGAACTCTATCACATAATGACACGATTAGATAACGATATATTAAACTCCTATTTTAATAGATGTTCGTTAATATCAGTTATATAAATTCCAATACATATATTATGATAATTTAATTCAGTATGTTCCTAGGGCATATATATATATATATGTCCACCGCTGTGGTCTCGAGGTAGCATGCTGCCTTGTCACGCAGCGGGCCCGGGTTCGATCCCCGGTCGGGGCAGTTTTTTTGGGTGAGGTTTTTATCGGGGTTTTTCCTCACCTGTAAGACAAATGTCAGGAAAACTTTAAGGCCCAAACGGTCCCCGAAATCATATGGCCATCGTCATCATCATCATCAACCTTATCATTATCATCATCATCCTTCACCGGTGTGGAAAGCAACGGGAAGCTACCCCACCTACAATTCCCTAGTAAAGCTGCAAGCATAGAATAAAAATGCTATGATTGCAATGAAAGACCTGCCTTCGGGCAGAATTACTATGGATGGATATATATATATATATATAATTGAATATATGACTTTAAATTAAATTAATTGTTTTGTTGAAATAACTATTTCAATTTGGTTGTATCTTCAACATTAAATTAGTATGGTGACACACTCAATTGGACAGAATAAGAATGAAGTAATTAGACAACACATGAATAAATATAATTAAATTATAGATTATTAAATCATAGATAATTGCAATAGTATATACGTGTAAAACGAATGGATGATGAAAGGTTACCAAGAAGAGTTTTGGATGTAATTCCAACAGGAAGAAGATGTACAGGTAAACCAACAAATACTTGGCTGCAGGACATAAAAAGCGACGAATGGAAAGGATTTCAAGATCGTGACTGGGAAGATAGAGATATTTGGGGAAAAAGTTTAGGCATAAGAGTGTAGAAAGTAGGTAAAAGGAATATATGATAATACATTGTAAACATGTTCATGAATGACTGGATGATTATGAAGAATTCAATGGACCAGTTCTACCGTCTATACAGAGAACGAAATAAGTGTCATTTTTTTTTTCCTAAACTTCATTGGAGTTAGATTATCTACTATCAAGTGTTAGAGTTTCCAATAAAGTCATTGACGATTGTTACACTAATTTATGCCATTTTCTTTCTCTCTGAATAAGTTCCAATTTATCCCTACTGGTGGTTTTCTTTCCAGGCTTTTAACTAAGATGTTAGTTTATTAATATTAACTTATTATTGTTGTTATTATTATCTCTACTAACATTATTATCATTATTAATATTACTATAATTATTATTATTATTATTATTATTATTATTATTATTATTATTATTATTATTTTATTATTATTATTATTTATTATCACAGATTTTTCACATACGGTAAAAATCAAATGCTTGTAAACAATGCATTAATCAAGAAATTCATAAGTGAAATAATAATAATAATAATAATAATAATAATAATAATGTTGACTAATAATGTTGCTAAGCTCTCCGGGTAATATAATTGCCTCACACGCAGCGTGCCCGGGTTTGACTCCTAGTCGGGGCAAATTTCCTGGGTGAGGTGTTTTTCCGGTTTTTTCCTCACCTTAAAGACAGCTGTCGGGAAACGTTAAATTTCAAACGGTCCCCGAACATCTTCTGCCCATCACAATCTTCCATATTAGATTTGCCTAGTTTAATATATATTAATGAGTGAAAGTGTTTGTTGTCTTAAATGTTTAAATGTTCGTGTTGTCTCGTAGGTGGATCTGTCATTGAGCTAATCACTCATCGAGGGAGGTCCTGCATGTCCTTGTGTGGTCAAGAAAGTATGTGAATGCTCCAGAGTTAATAATCTTCTGCCAACGGGTAGTGGAGCGTGTAAAAGTACCTACAAAGAGAGAGGTTAAACTAAGATAAAGAGAGAATAATAATAACAATAATAATTCTGAAATATCATAAGACGGTACAATTACGATTTGATAATTAAATAAAAATTGTTGCTCATATAATACAATTCTTCTAACTATTGGAGATATTTAAGATTCAATGTATTATTTCCTTTTGTCTGTTAACAAATATTTTCCCAAGTAATAAACGAGTGGAGTGAGTTGTTAGGTATCCATGGCGACCCGGAGTTAAGAAGAACGGAAGCAGCTGAGGAAACAAGTACGTTTGTAAATGGGAAGAGGAAAGCGCTACTTAAATTTTCGTAGGCATTACGTTGGCATTTCCTTTTAACTGTTCCTTATAACAGTAATGTGCCCTCTCTTCTCTTAACTTCCTTTTCGTAAGAAAAGAAATTCTTCTTAACTAACAGAGAGTAGACAATTCAATAAGCACTATAAAATTCCAAATAAGTTTCATCTTCATACATTTCCCGTTGCCATTGAAATCCGAACGGGCAAAATGCAAGCATTTTTCTTCACTTTTGGAAAGTTAACACTTCTTAACAAACATTGGGTAGCTTTATTACCTAAATTGAGTATTAATTCAACTTCTACCTATTAACACTCATTTTGAAGAAAAGTAACAGACTATTGTTGTTGGCAACAATCAGAGAAAGAGATAAAATTATTTTTTCCCTAAAGGTGAAGTATTAAAAAACTTGGAAATTACGATTTCTGAAATATATCCTTGAATTTGAATATTAATTGTTCCTTATTTCAAAACATTCAGTATGAATTCTTGTGCATTCTAAATTGATTTACCTTAATGTAACATAAAACCAATCACACATTAATAGAGAAATATCCAGAGAGCTGCATTTCATGTACAAAAACAAAATCAAAGGCTCGAGGAAAATATGTCAGATGGAAAATTGTCATAAATAATAATATCATCTTTAAGTGAAATCCTACAATTATCTGAGTTTTAATGTACCATACTGTCAAAAATAAATTTCGAAGAATGTGTGTGGAACAATAAGAAGAACTCTAAAGAATAAAACAACTCAAGATACTCAACTGAAATTGTATGAAGTCATGGCCGTTCCTACTATTATTTATGGCAGTGAAAACTCAACTTCGACTCGTACTGATAGGAGGAACATACAGCAGCGGAGATGAGATTTTTATGGCAACGGCGGGCTACATTCTTATGGACCAGAAAAGAAGTACAGAGATGAGAGATCAATAAAATGTTGTTAAATTGAAGGATAAAATTGACAAACAAAGACAAAATTGGTAAGAGCATCTACCTAGAATGCTAGACGATGGACCTCCTAAAATTATTTTAAACTACAGACTTACAAGATATAGAAGTCAAGGAAGACCATTTGCTAGATAGAGAGACCAAATCTCTTGAAGTCGGAACGGCCAGATGGCCTAAGACACGATGCTGATGACGATATAGATTAAATTGGAGAGACCATGTCCTACGAATGCCAAACAACAGGATGGCAAGAACTGTTTTATATTATAAACCGAGGAGGACAAGAAATGTATGTAAACCTTTATATAAATGGCGTTAGCAATTTTGAGACAAAACAGACCATTTAGTCTAATCCTTGAAGATGATGATGGTGGTGATGATGATATTCTTATAAGCTTTAAGCATATCAGTACACGCAACTTATAACCCTCTGAGTTAAGTACTCAAGTTGATTGCCTAATGCTTGCATCGTACAATACACAAGGACTTTATTAAACTAAAAGTAAGATACATACAATGTTATTTACAAATATGGATCGCACGGGCAGTAAGCCGTACGTGCTGTTGACAGTCCGTTACAATAAGTTGATGTTTGGTAATAATATACTTAAAAAAAAAGAAACACAATAATATTACAATTAGATAACAATACAATTACATTATACATTAACTTAGTTATGTAGAATTATTAAGAATTAATGGTATTGCAATTTGTTAACATATTTATTTATTCATGAATAAGTGTTGTTCTCACTTTCCGCGTTTTGTCCAGAAATCTACTCAAGTTCATCCAATTTTCTTGGGTTTATCAATAACTCGTAGCATGCCAATCTTTCACGATTTGGCTTGCATCATAAGTATATCAGGCCTCTCACTAGGGATTCACAATTTTTTTCAGTTTAAGTATATTATGTGGTGAAGCTTGACGAACATTTAGGCCTAATTACTTGAAAATTAACATATTTATATATTACGTTTATCTATCCATCCAAAGTAATTCTTCCCGAGGGCAGGTCTTTTACTGCAATCATAGCATTTTCGTGCTATGCCTTGCAGCTTTACTAGGTAATTATAGGTGTAGTAGCTTCCCGTTGCTTTCCACATTAATTCTATATCAATACAGTAATAATAGGCTACATTTGTTTGTTAAAGTAAAGTACCCTAGTATATTATCTCCTGTTGATATTCTAACCAATAAACTATATATTTTGATATACTACAGTATCTAACCATGAATTTTCTATATTTATCATTACCATCTTCACCATCATAATTAATATTATTAATATTATTGTTATTTATTATTATCCGAAATTCATAAACCTTATTTCGCCTAATGTATATTAGGGTTATATTTTGTGTCAAAGTTCTGATATTTTATATAATTTTATCTAAAACTAATTGTTTTATTGATGAAGATTTTCTTGATAAAAATTAATATTTTTTTTTATTTATAAAGACATTAAAAGGTTTGTAGTTATTTTCTGTCAAAAGCACTTCCGTAACGCGTGGTTCACTTAAACAAGCGCTGTTATTTAGAAAGACAAGTGATTTCGACCCTTTCATTTCACAACAAAGAGCAGTCGAAGATAACAAATGATAACACTTTCATCACCACTATCACTACTCTACAACAATTACAACTTCATCTCTCTGATAATGAAGCTCTGCAGACATCGGCCAAATTTACGGAGTCCGGTGGGGAATTGTGTATGATATTTTTGAACAATATGTTTACGTTTTATTCTGTCGCAAATACTCGGAAAGAACAGCTTGTTAATATACCTATGAGTTTTCTACACCAGTTCACTGATTTAGTTTATAAAGTTCTCGTGAAGTAAAGAATAGAACGAAATGATAGAACGAAATTGTAACAACCATGGGCCTTGATAATCCCAAACAAGTTGTTCAGCAATGGTATTTGAACACAGGATCTCCAGAAAATGAAACCCAGATGCTACTGCATGAACCAATTTTTTCCCGGTGAAAACTAAATTATCAGGTCAGATATTATGAGTGTCCACCGCTGTGGTCTCGAGGTAGCGTGCTGCCTTGTCACGCAGCGGGCCCGGGTTCGATCCCGGTCGGGGCAGTTTTTCTGGGTGAGGTTTTTATCGGGGTTTTTCCTCACCTGTAAGACATATGTCAGGAAAACTTTAAGGCCCAAACGGTCCCCGAAATCATATGGCCATCATTATCATCATCATCCTTCTCATTATCATCATCACCATCATCCTTCACCGGTGTGGAAAGCAACGGGAAGCTACCACACCTACAATTCCCTAGTAAAGCTGCAAGCATAGCATGAAAAATGCTATGATTGCAGTGAAAGACCTGCCTTCGGGCAGAATTACTATGGATGGATGGATATTATAAGTAAAACAAAAATTAAAAAATACACGCCAATAATTCTCATTTTAAATTTTTGTTTAATATCTGAGCGAAAGAGATGCTCACGTCTAAAAAAAAGGAAGCCAGTTCTCGCTTTATCATGAATATGGTAAAACGGTGGAGAAAATCAGAGAGAATAGAAGAAGAAAAGCACGCACTCTCAGATCTGAAGTGAGCTGAATTACTATTCCCTTAAGAAAATGAACAAAAAAGGAAGACTTTTAGACGTCATGAGGGTAAAATTTTCCTTTTCTTGGCTTGAGAACAAGTTCGAAAAAATCGCAGTCGTAAGCTCTCGAGCGGTTTCTCTTCCCATGAATCTCTGCTACAAAAAATGGAGTACACACAAGTGCTAGGGGAATCACAGCATCCATTCAGATCACGTGACTTCTGGAACGCAAAGAAGAAGAAAAAAAGAATGGGCTGGATAGAAATATCGATTACAATGGTCCAGCTCTAGGGATGGGGATGTGGGGGTGGAAGATATGCCGCAGTGACGTCATCAAGGGGGTGGCTGTCATCTGCCCCACATTTCTCTATTGTTTAGCCTCGTTCATTTCGATGTTAGACTTTATTCCTTAGTTAATTAAATTTCCTACCACCCTCAATGTCTCGCGTGTGTATACATTTTATTCTCTACTATCCCTTTAGTAATAAACAGTTATATTACTTCACAAAAGTTACAAAAGCTCTATTAGTGTATGCTGATTTATTTTAAATTAAAATTTCATTAGGGAATGTTGTTAATTTTGTATGAATGCTGTATATTTTTAATTGGTTAATGCGTTATATAGGATTTTAGGTAGACATATGTTCCGTTGAAAGATCAAAGAGTTTTATTTGGTTATAAAGCCATCCTAGAGCAGAAATTCTCTATTTCTACCGACATTTTCAATTCCTTGTATTTTTTATTTAGGGTTGCTGCAACGTTTATGTAATATTTGGACTATACCACACGGTTAATCAATTTTATTATATTATCAAAAAGAGGCGTTAGAATATTTAGGTAATGTTTCATTTTGGATGTATATCACAGGTTAATCATTCCTTACATTTTAACATCTGGAATCTCTAGTTCTTCTGTATATCATAAATTTAATCGTAATACAAACTCTGATTTACGCTGGGTTGTAATGACCAGATTGCGGGGAAATAGTGTCCGGATTTGACTTTATGAACATAGTAATTGTTTACAAAGTCCGAGGGTCTGAAGACAGACAACAATGTTTACAGCTCTGTGTATATGGTATACAACAGGTACATACTACAAACTTATATATTCACTACTGTATTAATTCAAATGTTATTCAGCACTAAAATGAATATTTACATTGACTATTTAACTCATGCCCCAAATGGGAGTCAATGACCAATCACGTTTCAATGATTTCTGTTTTACAACCAATCAGAGTCGTGTTTCACCAAATATTTATCAGTGTTATAATTACCATATTAAAGAAAGCTCCTCCTTACAATATTGCGTTCCTTTGGCAATAAATAGTATGATCTGGTTGCAGTGATAAACAAAAGAAGCAGTAGAAGCATACCTATCGTTTCTCATTTGTTTTCAAACATCGCCGTTTACATTAAATATATAAATATTTTAAAATAACTATAGTTAAATAATGATTTGTGAATAAACAGCTTAATTTTATTCGTTAAATAGTCCTAACAAATGCCACTCTTGATTTTCAAATTCTCTACATAAATTCACTCCTCACTTCGTGAGTCGTGAATTTATCGATAATTTGGAAATCACTCGTGGCATTACTTATGATTATGTTAACTATATCTATATATAATAAGAGACGTAATTTCCGTACTCCCTCTGTTTCAGTCTACAGTTAAGTCGCACAGAGCTTGTAAGCATGTAAACAAACTATTTCCGTAAAAAATAAACTTTGATTGGTTCCGGAATTTGAACTCGTGACTACCTAAATCAGAGTTCGAAAATTCTGTGAACTGAACTAACTTGCTCGGTATGTGTGTTAAAATTTCAATGATTTTGACTTACCTACTGATTTATTGTTCAATGATGAGCAATGGTGATATGGATGAAAGTTAATTTTCGATTCTTGCTATCAGATAACGGGAGCTCCCGATACGTCAAATTTTCTAGATATCCAAGTATGTAAATGAAAAATAATCACACTTAAATGGATTGCCACTCTTTCATAAATAATGTATATACGAATTGTTATACCGTTGCCTTGAATTCAAATCGTATGTTAGGTAAATATTTTCAGTAAGACGGTAATAATTAATGTAGGCTATTTCGAAGAGATTATAATAGAAAAATCAATGAGTGGAAATATAAAATCTAAATATGAAATCATAATAAATCAAGGATTACGACAAAGATGCTCTCTTTCACTCACCTACTCTCTTCAATTTATATATTGACAAAGTTGTCAGAAAATGGCAAGTAACTTTAAATTCTAATGATAAAATCTGTGTTGACACAATCATATTTGCTGATGATCAGGCTATAATGGCTTCTTCAGAGAATGACTCACAAAGAGCAATTTTTAAATAAAATAATATTGCACAAGATTACAACCTAGAAATTTCTTCACAACAAAACTAAAGTAATGGCATAGTGTGGCAAAGAAATGGAAAGAACAAAAATAGTACTAAATGATAAAATGCTAGAACAAATAAAATATTTCAATTATCTAGATGTTATCTTTAGGTTGTAATAGAAAAAAAATACATAAATAATAAATTAGAAATATTTCAATATTTATGTGACACCCTTAAAAGAACACTGGAAAAGAAAGTAATAAAAGAAACACATTTAAAATTTTATAAAGTATTGGCTGTACCCGTAATATTGTATGGCTCAGAAATATGGACTCTGAATAAACAATCAATTAAAAGAATAAGAAGCAGCAGAAATGAAATATTTACAATTTGTGGCAGGATATACTTTAATGGAAAATAAACGGAGCGAAGATACCCGTACAGAACTACAAATATTCAGTTTGATAGATAAAATAGAAGAGTATAGGAGTAAATGGTATGAACATGTCTGCAGAATGGATACCAACAGATTGCCTAGGAAAAGTCTGAACTATCAACCAAAAGGAGGAAAAAGAGATCGGGGACGCCCACGAAAGAGATGGACAGAGCAGCTATAATACTTGAAGCCGGAACGAACCAAAAAGGTTTAATCCTTGCAAGAAGAAGAATAAGAACATCTAAGAAGGTACTCTGTTCTTTTATAAATTCCTGTATATTATTTTCTTTTCATTAAACGTAATATCTAAAAGGAAAGTAAATTAACATGATATCAAGTTATGAGGTTCGGTATTGAACTATCGATATTTTACGTCACCGTATCTCGAACATATAGAGTGCTACAAGACTTAAGCAATAAACTTAATAAAGTTATGTCATATTATAGAGAGGGCCAATGTTCGTTAAGGAACATGTACTTCCAAACACGTCGTTTATAAGTTCTTCACATTGGTCAAGGTTCTCGCCAGTAATGTTCAACGATTGAATAAAACAATACCACTGCTGAAAATGTATTTTATTATAAGGAATGTTCTGACACTTTAAAGCAGGCTCGGACGTCTGTATGAACGCGTCTCTCTTTGTTAACAAATGTCGATCCCTTAGTTGCATACATAAACGGCATTAAGTATAATCAGTGGGGCACATGACTATGAAGTGAATAAAATAAAGAATTATAAATAATAACGATACAAAATATTTAAATGTCCTAAAAGCAAATTTATGGAAGATATTACAATCAATTTAATAATAAATAATAATAATAATAATAATAATAATAATAATAATAATAATAATAACAAACTGTGAAATTTGAAACTGTGGATATAAGGTCGTTCCCAAATAATATAATTATAATAATTTATTATATCTTCTTCTTTTTCTTCTACTTCTTCTTATTCTTATTCTCATTCTTCTTCTTCTTCTTCTTCTTCTTCTTCTTCTTCACCAACCAAGGATTACGCCTCTTGCATCGTTCCGGTTTCATGAAAGCTAGTATTGTTAAAATTGTTCAGACCATCTTCTGTCTGGGCATCCAACATTTATCCTTCCGTGTGGTTTATAATTGAGCAATCATTTTGGAAATCTTTATTCTGGCTTTCTATCAACATGTTCTTTCCAGGCGTTCCTATATATAATTATTCCATCTGTAGGTTTGAAAATATTTAGTTCCTTTCTTATATCTCCATTTATTTTCTTATCCAGCAGAGTATATACTGCTATATTTGTTTAAAATCTCATCTCAATTGCTTCCACTACTTATAATATCTACTAAACTAATTAGTATGATACTGGTAGGAGTACGAATGAGGAACAGAGACTACCAAGAATGAATTCTAGAAAACAAAAGGAAAAGAGGAAATCTGGGTGTGGCTAATCATATATTTGTCGAAATTATAATACATATAGAATATATTATAGCCCACACACACACACACACACACATATATATATATATATATACATATATATAATCATAAAATACCTAACTTATTCACTGGTACTATCAAACCCACAAGTTTAGGGCAAAAGCTATCCATATATCCCTATCTCTAGTCTTTTAAACATTCCCTATATAATTCTTAAGTCATGGTTAATGTAATTCTCCATCTCATTCTGGGACTACCTATTGGGGCTTTCCCTCTGGCTTTCCTACAAGAATTTTCCATGTCCCTCTTTAATTCCTCAATCGAGTCACACGAGTATAGCAGTAAGCTATACAAAACAATTGTCCTTATTACATCTGGTTTCCCATGTAGGCCATGTAGACTTTTCCGGTTACCTATCTGATCGTTTTTCTTTGGTCTAAGAACTTTATTCTAAAATACTCATAATATTTTCTCATCACATAAAGTAGGAGATTATAGTTTCCATCCATAAAATGTAACTGTATTTGTCATATAGCATAATAATAATAATTTTCCATGGCGCAACAGGCCTAGAAGGCCCTTAGATTACCAGCCGGCTGCTGGGCTCACTTCCACATGTGTCAATCACAGAGGTGGATAATAATAATAATAATAATAATAATAATAATAATAATAATAATAATAATAATAATATATTTAAACTGGCAGAGTTAAGGCCTTCCACTCAACCAGCGAAAAATATTAAATAGATAATGTTTACAGAAGATCTTAACAGATACGATTATAAGTCAATACTATTAAGGAAGCAAAAAGTATAAACAATCAATCAATCTACTGAAATAACCATTACAAAATAAATAGTTATAAATGCATTTTATAGGAGCCAAATGTCAGGTAGTCCCTAATTTCTTGTGGTAAGGAGTTGTATAGTGTAGCAGTAGACACGGTAGAGGGATTAGAAAATTGGGAAGTTCTGTGTTGTAGGGTGTAAAGTATGAGGTTATGGTGCGATCGTGTACCCAAATTGTGATTACAGGATGGGAGATAGAAGCGACAGGATAATTAACTGATATGTATAATTTTTAATGGCAGAACAAGATAATGCATTTTTCTACGTTCGTGGAGACGGAGTCAGCATAGTTCGCAGAAGTATAGAGAAATATAGTCACATTTACGAATATTGAACATGTTTCTGATGCACATGTTATGAATACATAGCAATTTATTCGAACTCCTTCGTTAATGTATATCAATAAGATGTCGCATTAATCAAAATACAGCATCACGAGAATTTGCACTAGAATTACTTTGAAATCAGTCGAAAGAAAAAAACATCTAAATCTATTTAAAGAGTGCATTATTAAAACTACTTTTTTATATGTGCTTTATTTCCATATTCCAAATTAGTTAACATTAGTGATTTTTAAAGAAGTACTAGCTAATATCCGGCGTGTGCTCTTACGCCTAAATAAATGAAAGGTATTTTCATGTTTACTTGCATAAGTAGAATAAAAAATAATTATGAATTTATATCGTAATTATTTTAGATACCCCGTGCTGATTACCCGGCGTTGTCTGGAAATCTACTATCCGATCTTCCTGGCATCAATGAACTGAAAGATAAAAATGGTTATTATGATAAAAATGGCTACTATGAGTTATCCCTCAAAGATAGACATGCCGTCGGGGACTTTTTTTTTGTAGATTATTGATTATATATTCAATTATGTGTACATTAATGTGGTGTATTACTTATGGTTTAGGCAGCGTAAACCATTTAAGCGTCAAAAAAGTTCCGAAGAACACGTTTTTCACTACAAAGGGTGTTATTTAAGGATGAAGGAGTTGAGTATTACATCTCTCTTAGAACCTAAAACCTTCCCGGGAAACTCGTGAATATTTTGCAAAAAGCCTCATCACAATCGGATGGCAGCGTATAAAGGACAAATAGACAGATA
Organism: Diploptera punctata; assembly: GCA_030220185.1. Lineage (NCBI taxonomy): Eukaryota > Metazoa > Arthropoda > Insecta > Blattodea > Blaberidae > Diploptera > Diploptera punctata. The sequence goes on from JASPKZ010004195.1 coordinate 550,310, forward strand.
GACAGACATACATTCGTTTATATACATTTTTTAATTAATCCAAACAACTTCTCTTACCAGAATTATAAACAGAGAAGAAGGCTGAGAGAAATAAACAGTGTTATTTATTTTATTGTTTTTTTATTCGTAAGAGTCAGTAGAAAGCAAGAATAAAGTGGAAGTAAAAGTTTATTGTAAGAAAGCGAGGTAAAGGCAAAATTTCAAGATAAAGCCAATTTGCAGAATCTGCTGAGACTAGCATAAAAAGTAACTTACTAAAGTTAGAATGCCTCAACAATACTTTGCATATTTTGCCCACATTCAAGCCCCGGAGAAAAAGAAAACTCACTATGCTATACAGTAAGTTACCATATTTCACTACCCTTTCAATTTCAGGTCAATTCAAGTTTAATCCACTTAATTATTATCTACATGTTATCACAAGGGCTAATGTCTAAGTTCATTACGTGGTCAGTCTAAAATCCGAGCTTCGTGGATCTTGTTTTCCTTTTGATGCTTTCTTAATAAACATAAAAACACATTGTACAACATTTGATTAAATGATATAAGGAGGCCAAGAGAGACATTTTTCACGTTCCAAATAATTTGGTAATCGAATGTTTTCTCGTTTAGGGTATGATTCATCGAGCTACAGTCACGAATAAATAATTATATGAAAGATTTCACAAGATTCACATACATTGTTGAAATTGTCCACAATTGATCTCATAAAAATGATTGTAACTAAGTATCATTAATTTTTGCAGTTTATTTTACATAACGCTAAAATCCATGTTTATAAGTCAATAGTAAGAATTTTAATAATCTATGGACCAGAAAAGTGCACAATAAACGCCAAATTAAGGTCAAAATTGCAATATATCAAAGTTGTATTTTTAATAAGATCTGCACGATGCTCTAAATCAGGGACGCCCAAACTACGGCCTGCGGGCCGGATACGGCCCTCCATCACTTTCTATCCGGCCCCTGTAGGCCTGTAGCATTACAATAAATTAAAATATGCTGAGGGTAGGTCTTTAATATTAGTTTGTCTGTAATGGAACAAGAATTCTTTTAACGAGTTATAACGACATAACAAGAAGAGTAGCAAATCAACACACATACTTGTAATAATAATGATAATAATAATAATAATAATAATAATAATAATAATAATAATCATAATAACAAACAATAAAATGGTATGGTCATGTAAAAAGAATGACGGGAGACAGATTCCCAAGGAAAAAATACTAGATTGGGTGCCACTTGGCAGGAAAATAAGAAGAAGAAGAGGACGGCCAAAAATAACGTGGATTGATGGTGTTTTGAGCAACATGAGAGGAAAAAAAGGACTGAACGTTGGAGATTGGAATGGCAGTATAGTAATTGGGCGCAGGCAGATGTTGTGAAACCTGCTAAATAATAATAATAATAATAATAATAATAATAATAATAATAATAATCATCATCATCATCGGCAACAGCTATAATATGACCTATGGCCCGCGCCACTTTCATGTCTCTACCATTTGGCCCGCGATACGAATAATTTTGGACGGCTCTGCGTCTAAATTGTACAGGATCGAAAACAGCGTTATCTGAGGAAAAATTAACGAAACAATTATGCAATTCGTGGGAAATAAACAATTACAATAGTTTGGACACATGAAGAGGGTGAATGAAGATAGACTTGCCAATTATGAGTTTGGAGTGTGTTCCAAATGTAAATAAAAGAAGAGGGGAAACCCAAGAAGACATGGATACAGAGAATTATGTATTTGATGAAGGTCAGGAGACTTCAGGATGGTGACTGCAAGAATAGAGATAAATGGAGAAATAGAATCAAAATTTAATAATGGGCAGGAAGATGCTGTATAGATTTCAAGCCTGTTCAATAAATAAAATTATATATAACGAACAACCAATCATTTAACGCTTGATAGATTTCTGTGACACATGGTAGAAGGATTTTACTTTACTTTCAAAACAATCCAAGTAGCTCAAGTGATAATCTGGTCGACTCGGGTTTGTTCCCGAGATGTGGATGGATGATATATTTCTTCTTTTTCATGTTCAGACTACATCTGCAGTCCACTCAACCCCCGGAAAACAAAACACCACAATATTAATGTTGCCAGAGATTGGAGAAAGACATTTCACATTTTTAACATGTCAATGTACGAGCAATAATCATGGATTATTAAATCCACGCCAACCACGAGATTTAGTAGCCTGTTAGTGCAAGCCCTTTTCAAAGATTAAACATACATTCATCGTACACTCCTCTCTGTAAACAATACAAGAATACTTCATCTACTTAAAATGGTCTGTCGAAGTGGTGTATAAATTGAAAATAGACTTCATTAGTGTCATCTATCCGCCCAGCGGGAAACCCGAAACAGGAGTGCAGGAGGTGGCATTAGAACACACATTTTTAAATACTTTTTCTACTTCTTCTTCTTCAGCTTACCCCCACTTACAGGTTTGCCGTCTTCAGTTTCCATTTATATCTATCATTCCAATCTCCCTCTTCTAAGTTCCTATCATCCATTATAGTTCTGACGTAGGTTTTCCATGTCCATCTTGGTCTGCCACGTTTATTTCTTCCAGGGGATGACCATTGGTATATATTTTTTGGCCATCTTTCATTTTCCATTCTTTGTACATGGCCATATCATTTAAGCGTTTGATTTTCAATCCTCTTAACAACATATGTGGTGACATTAATTTCTCTCCAAAGGAATTAATTAAATACTTTTTTACATGAAAAATATCGACCCAGGACGAGATTTTATCTACAACCCTCATTTCCAGAGCTTGACGTGCAGTCCCGAAAAACACCAAAACTCATTTACTGTAAAGTATCAAACCCTGTCTAATATCCCGGATTAATTCCCGGCATATTGTAGAAACATTCTTAATTTAGATTTTGAAACGGGACTCGCTCGGCTTCGTAAATATAACTGAGTTAATTACATTAAATATAGTTAAGGAAATATACAAAGGTTCAGTGACTGCGTCACTCTTTCAATGTGATCACCTGCACTGACATATGATAGTCTGTGACAGAATATGATTTCAATGATCTTTACTCTTCAGAGCTATGGTGATAGGGATTCAATATAATTTTAATCCGAATTAATAGGAAATTGACTTGAAATAATTTAAAAGAAAATAACTTAAAAACTATTGGAAGTTTCATATAAGAAAAGAAGAGTTTATTAGTATGAAGTTAGCAATTTTCTGCAAGAACTTTTTATTAAAATAAGGAATCAATAATTTTAGATCATGGCATAAATGGTTTCCCGTTACAAATAGACTAGACTGCATCCTGGTGAGATAAGAACAGATCCTTTTCAGCAGAAAATTGCGACTCTGTAAGATAATAGGAGAAGTGAAACCACCAAACTCACATTGCTTACAGTCGAGATACTTTGTAAGGCACTCTACGTTATCTTAATCACGTGACAGATAAAACTAAATACACAAACAACCATTATCTTTCAAACTATTGGTTTCATCCGTTACTAAATTAAGAGAAAAATGTTTACCTACAACAATATTTAACTATAATAGCTGTATTATATTTTACAACGAAATATTTTACAATTTAACAAACTTTTTTTCTTCACATTTTAAAGGAATATCATTACAAATAATTCATTACATTGATTACGAAAGTAAATACCTAAATTGTTCGTCATAATAACCTATTTCTCGTCCTTCCTTCTTTCAGCCACCCGACACTGGAATTTCCTCCCCTTATATAAAAGACAGCCCGACTCAAAAACAGTTAAATAAAAAAACTCACTAAATATTTTCTTAGACAATATAATATGTAACCATGTTCCTGGTATACTATACATTTTATTATTTTATATTTTGCACTTTCTTTACCAAGCCAATTATTTAATCAAGATATAGGTTATTATTATTATTATTATACCTCAAAGAAGAAGGTGCTGAGAATATAAATCTGTGGCAGAGCAAAAAACATTTGGGCTGAAGGATAACTATTGTAATGTAGAGAAAATCCCAATACAAATATTATTATTATTATTATTATTATTATTATTATTATTATTATTATTAACTACTAACTAACTCACTGGAACTATCGAACGCGTAGGTTCATAGCCACGCGGACATAAGCTCTCCATATATTCCTATCCTGAGCCAATGTTTTTCAACCATCCCCTGTATAATCTACTTCCCTCAAATAATATTAATGTTATTCTCCCACCTCATTCTTTGTCTACCAACTGGGCATTTTCCCTCTTGTTTTCCTACAAGAAGCTTCCACGCACGACTTTCATTTCCCATTCGTGCCTCATGTCCTGCCCATCGCAGTCTACGAGACTTAACTTTTCTCATTACATCTGGCTTCCTATAAATACCATGCAATTCACCGTTATAAAGTCTTCCTGATTCCTGACTACCTTCTCCTGGCCATCTAACTTCCTGTAAAGCGACTATATCCAAGGGTAATTTATCTAATTCACGAGTTAATACCTCTACTGCCCCGCTAACATTCCATGTTCCTAGGAACATGTCCCTATGTTTGAGCCTTTGGCATATGTTCCCTGAAGTAGTCTCCGCCCGGAAAACCTAATGGGGGATTATTTGACCTCCGGAAAATTTTATCCGCATTTCTTGACGGTTGTATTTTTTCGGTGAAAGATCGTCACTCTTTCGACCAAGGTACGTTTTTCGTCTGGCATCACCTTCGACCAGTCCGGCATGGGTAACCCTATTGGCAGAAATGCTACCGCCGGCATAGCTTTCGGGATCATTTAAGCACCCAAGTCACTCCACCACGACAAGGTAAAGATACCATGGAGGGATTATTATTATTATTATTATTATTATTATTATTATTATTAATATTGTCGTTCAATATGTTTTGTTCTTGCTTGATATGTTTATATTGTGTAGCCTATTTTCTATTATGTATTATTAATCAAGTTGTAAATAATCTATAATTGTTATTATATCTAAAATTTACCCTGGTGAAATGGAAGAGAAGACCTTACGGTCTTAAATCCATCAGGTAAAATACATAAACAATTAAACCGTTACATCATCTTCTTCTCCATCCAAGTTTAATGTCTCACCTTACAGGTAAACTTGCATGCCCCACGCTGCTCGAGTATTACAGTGGTACGACTAGTCGGGAGAAGTATTTTTAAACTTTCAATCACACACACACTTTTGACCACACAACGACATGGAGGGCTTCTCCCAATGAGTGATCTGCTCAATTCAGGGCCTCCTCCGAGACTATAAATTTGTAAGACGAAACACACCATTGACTCACACATTCATACTATACACGGCGAATATATGATAATGGTGATTATAAAGGCAGATTATGTTCGGGGACCATTTGGATCTTTAACGTTTCCTGACATTTATCTTACAGATGAGGAGAAACTCTGAAAAAAAACATGTATCGGCCGTGGACCGAAACCAGGCCCGCTGCATAGGCGGTAGCGAAGATACTCAGATATTACAGTTGTGGGTAATAAACCAACATAATTCACCGCCATCTTAATTCATAATTATTCTAGATTTCGTACTAACACAATTCATAACTGGTCACGGAAAATTTGGCCAATACCTGCAGAGATTCAGCATCAGAGAGAATGCAAGTTATAATTGTTGTATTTGCAGCCAAAGTGCTAAACATATTATCTTTGACTGTCGTTTGTTCTGAATGAAAGGTTCTTTTTCACCTGTCTTCTAAATAATACCACCTGTTTAAGGTAGTGATTTTGAGAGAAAAGAACTACTATTTTTTTAATGTCTTTATAAATATGATTCATAAAAACTTTAGTTTTAGATACAATTATACAATGTATCACAACTCTGGCACAAACTGTAACCCTACTATACCTTAAGTGAAATAGGGTTTATAAATTTCGGATAATCTATTATAGAAAAATTAATGATTGGTAAATTGTTTCTTGTTTGTTTATTCGTATGTTTTGCGCGGCCATACCGTTGATCCGACTGTGATGGGTTTTTTGCAAAATGTTCAGGGGATTCCCGGGATGAACATAGGCTATAAGAGAGTTGAGATACTACACCCTTAAAATACAGCCTTTTAGTGAAAAACATGAAAAAGTCCCGTTTTTATATCCTTAAATGGCTTACGCTGCCTAAGCCATAACAAATATACAAAATTAATGTACACAGAATTGAATACCTCAAAAAACTCTACAAAAAAGTCCGCGACAGCATATGTTTATCTTTTACAGATAACACACAATAGCCATTTTTGTCTTACATTGATGCCAAGGATATAGGGAAAAGCAGATTCCCGGGCAAGCATGTGCTTGCAATCACCCATTGTCATGGGGCTTTTTGCAAAATGTTCAGGATTTTCCCGGGAAGGTTATACGTTATAAGAGAGTTTTAATGCTCAAGCCCTTCACCCTTAAAAATAACCTTCTGGAGTGAAAAAACGTGAAAAAATGTCGCTTTTTTAAGCTTAAATGGCTTACGCTGCCTAAACCATATCAAATACACAATTATTGTACACAGAATTGAATATCTGAAAAACCTCTACACAAAAGCCCGCGACAGCATATGTTCATCTTTTAAGGATAACTCACAATAACCATTTTTGTCTTTCATTGATGTCAAGAAGATGGGATAGGTAGATTCCCGGGCAAGCATGGCAGCGCACGGCGGGTAGTCTTTTATGGATAACTCAAAATAACTCTCAATAACTATTTTTGTCTTTCAGCTCATTTATGCCAAGTAAATCGGGATGCGTAGATTCACGGACAACGCCGGGTAATCAGCATGGGGTATCTAAAATAATAACGATATAAATTTATATTTATTTTTCCTTTTACTTATTCAACTAAATGCAAAAAACACATTATCATTTATTTAGATGTAGCAGCGCACGCCGGGTATTAGCTAGTAATAAGTAATAATACATTAATAATACAATAATAATAACAATAATAATAATAATAATAATAATAATAATAATAATAATAATAATAAAACACGAAATGTTTGATCACATACACCGTCGATTGAAAAAAAGAGGTCTTAAACACGACTAAGTATTTTTACTTAACGTCGCAGTTTAAGATATCAGGCCATTTTTTCGCAATTCAAATCCCGTTGGTGTATTTTTTAAGACCTGTTATCTTAAAATCCCTTGGTCTTTTAAATCTCGCACAACTATGACACGGGACTCATGGTTTTATGTCCTTTCAGAAGAAACCTTATGTCGTAATTTTTACGCCCGTGAAAATCCACCTATATCGGCCGATACGAATAAGATGTGAGCTGGTCACTCAATTCCATCAGGAGTTGCTCAACAACTGACGTATTATCTATCCGAAGGTTTTCATGACAAGAAACATAAAATTTTGTGGCAATCATTTTTAACATGGTATTCGATTCGAGGGTTGACATAATAGCCTCTAACTTTTGCTTAGGTTTAGATTTCCGATTGTGTTGAATTTCGCGGTTGCAGAGCAACGGTCAATGTACATGATGAACGTTTTTCTGTAAAGGCTGAGCTTCCCTATTCTCCCCCATGTTTTATTCTTTTGTTGTTGTTCTTCTTCTTCCAACAGTATATTGTATAGTATCGGGGTGTATAACTTCCGACAAGTTTCAACTCTACTGATATATCTGGAGACTGGATTTTAAATGCAATACCATCCTATTATTTTAATCATTATAAGAGTTTGTATCTGATTTAATACTCAAATTTACGTGGGTTTTATCTTCCCTTTTTTTATTTCAATGTGTTCCCTTTCTCAGACACTGCTTTTCCTTTATCTCATTTTAATCTCTCACCTTATAGGAACATTTTACATGCCACACGCCACTCGAGTCTTACAATTGTACTTGTCGGGAGAGGGATTTTTAACTGTGAATCACACACACACTTTTTGAGGTCACACGAGGACATGGAAGGCCTCCCGGAATGAAAGATCAGCTGAATGTCAGGCACTGACAGCATTAATAAGATTCACTATTCACTAAACATGGCGAATATGATAATAACGATTATGATGTCCAGATGATGTTCGGGGATTGTTTGAACCTTAGAGTGTCCTGATATTTGTCTTAAAGGCGAGGAAAGTCCCCTCCAAAAAAGCCACCTAGGTAATTTGTCCCGACCGGGGATGGGACTCGGCCACGCTGCGTATGAGGCAGCGACGCTACCTGGAGTCCACAGCGGTGGATCTTTTTTTTTTTACACCATCAGTTTTTATTATCTATTTTCTTGTTATTTGGCATTAATCTTGATAATTTATATTTAATAAAACAGTAAAAACACAAATCACCTATTTAAAAGTTAAAAGAGTTAACGCTTATTAGTAACGACGCTACCATTATCAAGACACAATACTGATATGAAGACTTGAAAATGATGTCGTCGTTACTGAAACGTGTTGACTATTTTAACTTTTTAAATTGGTGATTTGGGTTTGTATTGATTTTGTTTGATAATGTATCTTACTTTAAGGAAGGAAAGGAGATTACAAGTATTTGAGAATAAAGTACTTAGGAAAAATTTTTGGACCAAAGAGAGATGAACAAACAGGTGAATGGAGAAGACTTCATAACAATGAACTACATGGTCTTTATAGGAAGGCAGATATAATAAGAACAGTTAAGTCTCGTAGACTGCGATGTGCAGGACATGTTGCACGTATGGGGAATGAAAGACTTGCATGGAAGCTTCTTGTAGGAAAGCCAGAGGTAAAACGCCCAGTTGGTAGACCAAGAATGACGTGGGAGAATAACATTAACTATGATTTGAGGAAAGTATATTATACAGAGAATGATTGGAAAGCATTACCTCAGGATAGGGATGTATGGAGAGCTTATATCCGCGCGGCCATGAACCTACGAGTTCGATAGTGCCAGTGAGTAAGTAAGTAAGTAAGTATTTATGTTGTTTTATTATATAAACAACTGAAATTACAAAATAAAACTTATAAAAAATTCAGACCTTCAAAATTCTTATTTTTTGTGTAATTCCACTAGCTTGTCGTTCATGACATTTCTGCCTTTCTCCCCTAGCATTGGCAGAATTGTAATCCATTTCTTAGGTTGGGGCACCTGGAAGGTGGAGTTACGTCATCCCGATGATATGATGGGTGATAAATGATAATCAAGTGCCAGGAGAGTTTTAACCTAAACTTAACCTAAATTCCATACCATGGACAACCACAGGAATAATTCCCTATACTTACTTACTTACTTACTCACTGGCACTATCGAACCCGTAGGTTCATGACCTTGCGGACATAAGCTCTCCATACATCCCCATCCTGAACTAAAGTTTTCCAATCATTGCCTGTATAATAGTCTTCGCTCAAATCATGGTTAATGTTATTCTCCCACCTCATTCTTGGTCTACCAACTGAGGGTTTTCCCTCTGGTTTTCCTACAAGAACCTTCCATGCACGTCTTTCATTCTCCGTACGTGCCACATATGCTGCCCTTCGCAGTCTGCGAGACTTAACTGTTCTTATTATATCTGGCTTCCTATACATATCATGTAGTTCATTGTTAAGTAGTCTTCTCCATTCACCTGTCTGTTCATATCTCTTTGGTCCAAAAATTTTCCTAAGAACTTTATTCTCAAAAACTCGTAATCTCATTTCCTCCCTTAAAGTAAGAGTCCATGTTTCGCACCCATATAATATAGGCCCTAACTGGTAGAATAATACCTCGTAGTTTTATATTTTCAGTTTAACGTTTTTTGAAAGGAGTTAGGACATCAAAAGTCTCTGTAATACATAATAGCATGCATTTCTAGAATTGAACCTTTGTTTAATTTCTTTGAGCATCTCATTCCTATTTGTGATTATTGTTCCTAGGTATTTCAATTCAGCCACTTCCTCAAAATTTCCCTCATTTGTCATTAGCTGTCCATTTCCATTATATAATGTATTTCTACGTGTGACCATACATTTAGTTTTATTGATATTTACTTCCAGTCCTGATTTCTTAGTGTTACTCAATAGTCTGTGCGTGTTGTCCTTTAGTATCTCCTCGCTATCAGCCAGTAGTACTACATTATCAGCATAAACTAACAGCTTATTAATACTATTGAGTTGTAGGCCTTCTTCATTCTCTAAATATTTTATTGCATGCTCTAGTACAAAATTAAATAGTAGAGGAGATAGTGCATCTCCTTGCTTCAACCCAATCTGGATTTCAAAAGTGTCCGAAAATTGTTTGCCTACATGCACCCTACTCTTTGTACCATTTAGACACATTCGTATAAGTCTAACTTTTTAGGAATTCCAAAAAAATCCTATAGTTTGACCTGAAATCGAACCCAGGACCTCATGAATAGTGGTCAGGAAAATGTACCTCTAGCCCATGAGTCTGATCAAAAAAGTGCAATGATTTGGAGTTGAGAAGAAACCAAGAATTAACTAGTGGTTTAATCACGCATAATAACATAGAGATGTCAATTTCCCTGTACAAGGAAATTCTATATTTAAAGAGAAATAAGCCTAATATAACTCTCGAACATATGAACAATTTGAATATAATTATTATTCTTGTTTAATACACTAAAGTGAAAGTAGAAGTGCGCATTTCCTTATGCCTTTTTTTAAGGTCATTGGAAAAAAAAAATCTTTATTATATCTAAATGAACATTTTTTTCTTTAAGATTCGGTCTCCAGGGGTAACTTTATAATCAAGGAGCCACGTAGCTGTATTTCATGGACTAAACGCTTACATAAATAGGAAAGATTTTATGATTCCTGAAATATCAGAATTATGAACGTATTCAGTATTTAATATCAACTTACTCTCAATTCGTATCTGTTACTGCACATATTGAAAATACCCTTCCCTTGGTCATACTACATATGGTAGCATAGGTATTTTATAATATATGACATGATCGCTCATAGCAGTGGAGAATAAGAAAATTTTACGAGCTCGATCTCGCGGTCTGGACAGGATCATAAACCCAGCTGACACCACCACTACTTTCCATAATAAAATTAAACAGCCATTGATACATAAAAAATCTTGTAGAAACCACATATCTCCCATATTCATGTGCCATTTAAATTTTACAATGACACTAAAGGATATCTGAAACGATATATGAATCTATTTAAATTTAACAGCGTTGTAACGTTTATAATGGAATATTAATGTAATACATAGGGATATTTACTTATTAAAGTAAGGAGAACTTATGATCAAATTAAGTATCGGAAATAAGTAGGACTGGTGAATATTACGAAATGCTGGCTTCCTTAGGGCTTAAAGGACCTTCGGGACTTGGAAATTTTGGTAGCAGGAGGTTCTAGCCGAGCGTTAGTATGTGGAAGTATTAGTTACAAAGGCATACGTGTTTTGAACATAAATAAATTGATTCTTAATTTTAACTATTTTATTTCTAGAGTATAAATATTACAATAACCCTAGGTATTCTAATACTAAATAATTAATCTAAGCTTATTTTAAGAAAACCTACATTCGAACTTTCTGGGGTTTGAGAGAGGGAGATGGGGGTTTTATAAATCAACCCTAATCTACATTTTAAAAATTCTAATATCCCTTTTGAAATATAGTATTAAAATATTTAATGTACTTGATTCCCTTTTCAAAAGTCATAGGTAGATTATATTAAGAAAAATGGTAGCTTGACTTACCCATCAGCTGCTCTTGTTTTCACAGACAGACTCGAGTCCATTACTTTGCCAGGGTTAAATACTAAACTTGATTTATATTTCCGCTGACTTAACTGTACTAATATATCAGAGTCTAAAAGCAGAGATTTTAAGGTTAGCCTTGAAACCTTTGTTCTGAAATATAATATGTTTAAAGATTTATATCAACGACGTTTTATTTGAATAATTAAAATAATCTATGAAATAATTAAAAATCTATGTAAAATACTCTATGTATTCATAACAGTAGAGATAAATTGCAATGTCTATTGCATCATTTAATTTTAGCATTTTTTATATAACTGGACACATATTGGAAAAAATGCGAAACATGGACTCTTACTTTAAGGGAGGAAAGGAGATTACGAGTATTTGAGAATAAAGTTCTTAGGAAAATTTTTGGACCAAAGAGAGAACAGAGAGGTGAATGGAGAAGTCTACCTAACAGTGAACTACATGGTCTTTATAGGAATCCAGATATAATAAGAACACTTAAGTCTCGTAGACTGCGATGAGCTGGACATGTGGCACGAAAGCGGAGTGAGAGACGTGCATGGAAGCTTCTTGTAGGAAAACCTGAAGGTAAACGCCCAGTTGGTAGACCAAGAATGAGGTGGGAGGATAGCATTAATTATGGTATGAGAGGATTAGATTATAAGGGAATAATTGAAAAACATTAGCTCAGGATAGGGATGTATGGAGAGTTTATATCCGTTAGGCCATGATAGTGTCAGTAAGTTAGTGAGTTAGTTAGTTAGGCCTATGGTAACACCTAATATAATATGTTCCATTTGTAGTTTACAACTTTTTGCACTTCACACGCCAAACACAAGTACAGACAGCATTATGACTTCAGAACATGTAGGCCTATATGTCAGATTCGGACGTTTACTGTATCGAATTATATGGTAAAATTAAAAAGATATGGAGTTACATGTATGGATTGCTTATAGGAACCGACTCCCTGGCACTATTGAACGTGGAGATTCATTACTGCGTGGACACACGTATGATCTCCAAATCCTTAACCCGAGCTAATATTCCAATCATTCCCTGCATAATTCATCTTCCTCAAATCATGGATAACATTATTCTCCTATCCCATTCTTAGCCTCCCTACTGGGCGCTTTCCCTCTGAATTTTCCTACAAGAAGGTCCATGCCTCTGTTTGCTTATAGGTTCAGAAGAAAAAAATTAACAATAGACTGCACTTTATTGTAGAAAATTCGGCAGTGGATCTACTCCAACCAAAGGTTTCTTTACCACGAAGCTTAAGCGCTTACCCCCGGCAATGTTTCTGCTCTCTGCAATTGCGTAATAAACAGTAGTGGACCAATAATAAATTATAAATTCTGGTCCAATCCAACTCTAGGCGGTTTATATTTATGGACTAGACTTAAAAATTAAGTGTATAAAATAATTAAAGCACACAGAAATCAGAGGAATTATCGATAGACTATATGAAAGCTCAATAATTAATTATTGTAACTGATGATGTTATAATATGTCAACGGTGTGTTGCAGCTACTGGAGAACGTTTTTAACAAAGAACATAAGCTTGCTAAGTACAAATTCGGAACTTTGATTGTCAGTATTGCACATGTAGCAGTTTCGGAGATACGAGCGTAACCAAAACACTAGTAACGGTGACCTGCTCTCCAACAACTTTCAAACATATTTAATTGGATTCCCTTGTACCTACCTCGGCTCGGAGAAATGCCATATACTTATTTATTATTTAGGATAAAAATAGATAAAAGTATATACAAACAAATTACACAACTCAATTAATAAAGTTAGGTCCATAAAAACAATCTGAATGGTATTTTATGAAATAGAAAAATTACTAAAAAATGTAAAAATAAGTAACTCAATAGTAAAAAGTGGTTTTAGATATAGGACTGAAAAAAAAACTGAAATTAAAGCTCATGCGAATGGAAACGGATTTTTGAAGTGGTCAGCGGGGCGTTAAAAATAGGTACAAACTAGAACAATGTAGTACGGGCTATTAAATTAACAACTGAGTATTATATTGTCCCAGGTTAAAGTAATGGTATGGGTACAAAATAAGAATGTAAGAAGAGATTTTATCTACAAGGGTGTTAGACTGGTGTCCATCTGTAAGAAGAATGAAGCAGTATCTCGCATTTTATGGATCCAAGAGATAAGAACAGGGATGTAGAGGACTATATGATATGGGTAGTAGGGAAATAAAGAATAACTCATTGAAATATGTGTACACATTAAAAATATGTGTACATATTAAAATATGAAATAATTACTATTATTGTTGTTTTGTATCCATAAAAATATTACATCTGTTTTGGAGTTACTAAATATTTAAGGTAAGGACGTTGTTTATCGCCGACATTACTCAAAATACAGTGCTCAAAACAATTAGAGGAACACTTGTAATAAATTGAATAAGTAATTGTTTTTTAAAGCTGTGATGCTGAAAGTTGGACAATATGTAAATTGAATTATTACTTTTATCATTGGATACAAATTTTAAAGATCCATGGCCTAAATACAGAGAAATTACCTCAAATAACAAATATAGAGAAATTTTTTATTTTGGAAGGCACTGGCCACTTCTAATTGCTAAGCTTCCTGATGTTGCTATAGTGACGAATGTTGATTATTGCCTTGTTTATTGAAGTCTCTGACAAAATGAGGCATTTAAATGAGTTTGAAGTGTATCATGCTCTACATCTTTTACGACAAGGTCAATCTCTGTGACAAGTGGGTAGAGAGCTTGGGGTTTCTCCTTCCATGGTGTCCAGGTTACGCAACAGGCACAGAAAGACAGGTCAGTATTGTAGAAGACGTGGCCAGGGCCGTAAATTTAAAACAAGCCCCCAGGATGACAGATACGTTGTACTTTCTGCTCTTCGACAGTGTACAAAAACTGCAAAAGACCTGCAGAATGACCTTCATATGGCTTCCAGAATCCGGGTTTCAGACCAAACTATAAGGAACAGATTAAGGAAAGAGAATATTCGTCCAAAAAGGCCTGCTAAAAAACCACGCTTAATAAATGGGCATAAGGCAGCAAGATGTACGTATGCTGAAAACCATGGTGATTGGAACCTGAACCAGTGGGAGTCTGTGCTCTTCTCGGACGAATCCAGGTATCGTCTTACACGTTGTGATGGTCGATTGAGGGTGTGGAGACGGCCAGGAGAAAGATTTTCTGCAGAGGCTGTACAGGAAATTGATAGATTTGGAGGAGGTTCCATAATGGTGTGGGCCGGAGTTATGTACAACAATCGTACAGACTACAGACCTTGTACTTGTTCCTCAGCGACTGAATGCTGTCCGGTATATCGAGCACGTTCTGGAAGAGCATGTAGTACCTGCTGCCATTGGAGTAGGCCCTGGATTTCTGTTCATGCAGGATAATGCCAGGGCACATTCTGTGGCTGTCACCAGGGATTTCCTGAGGAGGAATGAAATTGAGGTAATGGAGTGGCCAGAGGTCAGCCCAGACCTCAACCCTATTGAACACTTGTGGGATCTTCTAGACAGGAAGGTCAGGAACCGACATCAAGCTCCACAAACTCTGCAGCAACTTGGAGATGCTCAGAAGGAGGAATGGGAGAATATCCCGCAAGAGGAAATCCAGAATCGTATTGGGAGCATGCCACAAAGGTGCCAAAGTGTCATCGAATGTCGTGGAGGCCATACACGATACTAACTCTATATAACGAGTGTTTAACTTTGAAAAATAAGCACAAGATTCAATTGCTTACATAGCGGAATTATTTGAAAAGTTAATTGTCAGCGTTATTTATTTGTTTTTACTGACATGAGCAATAAATAAATAAATAAATAACCACAAATAATGTACTTTATTAATTTCATATTTGTACCTTTATCCAATGAAAAAATATTTGCATATTTCATAGTGTTCCTCTAATTGTTTTGAGCAGTGTATATCTACAAAATGCCTTAACATTGTGGGAAAACAAATGTTCACCTATGAGAATAATGGTAGAAGAAAATATATTTATTCTTTGCTATTTTTTGAACAGCTATTTATGGCACAAAATTACGAAGATTTAGAGTACAAGACGAGAAAATTCAAGGATGTGTACGAAAATTGGAGATTAAATATAAATTTGGACAAAATGAAGGATACGGTAATAGGATACAAATCAAAATACCTAGTTTTAGAAGATGGACAGGAAAAACAAAACCATATGATGACAAAAATTAGTGCAGATGGAAATTATGATGCTGAAATTAATAAGAGGATAAATAGAGGTAAATCTGCAACATCAAAATTATATTTTGTTTTATGGAATCAGAATATAAGTTATAAAACAAAAACATTTTTAAAACAATAATGAGGAGTACAATGACAATCGGTGCAGAAACATTGTGTCATCATTAATAAATATTTTCTGGTTTAAGCCCATTACATTTCTAGGAATATCAAAACTGCTCTCTCAATGTCTTTTAAAGCACGAGAATTAGGATATGTAAATGTTAAATTAAAAAGAAATATTTTATTACTCTAATAATATTTAATAAAAATGTTTAACTTTGCACAGATTCTAAATATTTCTTCTACATTAGTTTGTTGAATATAAATAGCATTACAGTAAACGAAATTGTATAAACTATTTAACTCACGCCCCAAATGGGAGACAATGACCAATCACGTTTCAATGAATTTTGTTTTACAACCAATCACGGTCGTATTTCACATCGATAATTATCGAATTTTGATTATCAAAATAAAGAAAGTTCCTCCTTTTTAATATTCTGATCAGATCACAGCATTATTTTGCAGTCACTGACTCTCTAACAAATACGTTGAATATAGCAAATAATATATTGTTTCCGAAAAAAATGGATTAATAACCTATAATGTTGGTTACAATATACAGTTTGATGTGTTTCATTTTTTCTCCAGTAGGGTGCATTCTTACAATATTGCGATCCTATTTGGCAATAAATAGTATGATCAAGTTGCAGTAATGAACAAATTAAACATAACCAAACATTTCTTATTTGTTTTCAAACATCGCCGTTTACATTAAATATATAACTATTTCAAAATGACTATATTTAAATAATGATTTGTGAGTAAACAGCTTAATTTTATTCGTTAAATAGTCCTAACAAATGCCACTCTTTATTTCCAAATCCTTTAGATAAATTGGAAATCACTCGTGGAATTACTTATGTTAAAGATCTAAATAATTAGTTATAAATTTTATTTTAAACATAGTTGATTTTATTTATAGAATCATAATATATATAATCTATATTTTAATTGGTAGTGATGGTAATTAAATATCTCGTATGACCGGTTACTATGGTAAAGTGTTCATATATTATATGAAGACTTGTTTTCTCCTCCCCTGTAAGACAATCTATGAACACTATTTAGCCAACATAATCACCCCATATTATCCTTGTAAAACATGTAGTCAATATACCCAATTCACCAAGTAAGAATTGAAACGTATTGACTATTTCAATTTTTAATTCGTAAATTGGGTATATTGACTACGAGAGTATATAAGTGCCTTTAAATGTGTGTGTTGTCTCGAAAATGCCCGGGAATTGAATTGATTCCTCAGCCTTGGAGACCCTCCATGTCCTTATGTCGTCAAAAAAGCATGCTGGTTATCAACAGTTTATTTTTCCGGCAGGTTGTTTTTTTTTGTAAAACACCGATGGCATGGGGTACACAAAAATACATAACATAATGAAGTTAAACTAAGAAACATAAAAATATTATTATCATTATTATTATTGTTATTATTATTGTTATTATTATTATTATTATTATTATTATTATTATTTATATACAGATTTTCAATTTTTACGCATCTTTCTGTGCCTAAAGTTTTATTTTTCTTCCCCACTCATCTCTATCCATCCATTCCATTTCCTCCGGTCCTCTTATTGTCATTCCAATTCTTATTTCTTGTATCCATTATTCATAATAATAATAATAATAATAATGAAAATAATTAATATTATTATTAATTATTATTATTTTATTATTATTATTATTATTTTATTGTCCACCGCTGTGGTCTCGAGGTAGCGTGCTGGCTTGTCACGCAGCGGGCCCGGGTTCGATCCCCGGTCGGGGCAGTTTTTCTGGGTGAGGTTTTTATCGGGGTTTTTCCTCACCTGTAAGACAAATGTCAGGAAAACTTTAAGGCCCAAACGGTCCCCGAAATCATATGGCCATAATCCTTATCATTATCATCCTTACCATTATCATCATCATCCTTCACCGGTGTGGAAAGCAACGGGAAGCTACCACACCTACACAATTCCCTAGTAAAGCTGCAAGCATAGCATGAAAATGCTATGATTGCAGTGAAGGACCTGCCTTCGGGCAGAATTACTATGGATGGATGGATTATTTTATTGTTATTATTTTATTGTTATTATTATGTTATTGTTATTATTTTATTATTATTATTTTATTATTTTATTATTTTATTATTATTATTATTATTATTATTATTATTATTATTATTATTATTATTATTATTATTATTATTATTATTATTATTATTATTATTATTATTATTATTATTATTATTATTATTATTATTATTATTATTATTATTATTATTATTATTATTATTATTATTATTGACAATAAGAATAGCATGAAGCAGATTGAGACGTGTTGCATAATGACCTGTAGAGATTGTCGAATGTACTCATTAGTGAATATATAATTATACACAGATATTGCAGGGACTTAATTGGTAGAGCTCCCAGCACGGGGGTGAATGGAACATCTGCCGTAATTTCCACTGTAGGAGAAAGTTTGTAAAGAGAAGTGAAACCTCTCAAGCCACTGATGCCAACCTAATGACACCGTAATTTCCTCTTCTGAAATAACTTCTCTTTGTGAACAACATAGAAATCACAGATTGCAGATCCAGTTTTGTCCGGTACTTCTACACACCTACCCACAGACACGCTTGTATAAGGTATCCAAAAAATGTGAATCTTCATATAACTTACTTAATAATTTAAACATATTCCTATAATCTGTGTAAAGCTATGCATAGCCTATATACATATATTAAAAATATAATTAACTGATCAAAAATAATGAAAAAAAATACTATTTATAAAAATGCAATAAAAAAAGTTTTAATATTTCTATAAACTTTCGGGTTCAACAATTCTTTTCATTACTTATTAGTCTTTTATTTTTAAGTGAACGAAAAAGTACAATGGATCTCCTAAGTGGAAACTTAGCTAGTGATTTTTATAAATATTATACTATTTTTATTCAAACCTGTGAAGATGTGTATATCATGCATCATATATTACACCAGTGTTTCACAATCTATAAAATTCCCGTAATTGCATATGGCGTCTCGTCATTTGAGGTCTTCCGGAGGTTAGCCCCGAAATAAAAAATTCCTCATCATCATAATTAATGTAATCTTAAAACTTTAATATATCAAACTATTTTACTGATGATATTAGCGACTCGTCCAAAATAAAATCTAGTTTATCAGTTGGTATTTTTCTTATCGGGATTTATCAACTGAATTGACATTTAACTATGAAACTGAAATGCCAATAAGGCAAAATGGCCTTTAAAAATATTTATACAACCTATTTTGTTCGAATTCGCTGACGTTAGCTTCAAAATTATCATTACTTCCCTTATAGACTAAAGTTTGATTGTACATTATTCTGTCCGGTATTACTATTACACACAGACACGCATATACAAGGTATTCCAAAAATGTGACACCGTACATAGTTCCATATAGGCCTATATATATATATATATATATAATATAATAATATTATATATATATATATATAAACGAATGTATGTATGTACGTCTGTCCTTTATGCATTACTACACCATTCATCCGATTGAGATGCGGCTTTTTGCAAAATGTTCAGGAGTTTCTCGGCAAGGAAATCCTTAAAAAATCACCCTTTGTAACGAAAAACATGTTTTTCGGAACTTTATGTACGGTTAAATGACTTAAGCTGCCTAAACCATAACAAGTACACCAAATTAATGTACACCGAATTGAATTCTTAAAAAACTACAAAAAAAAGTCTGCGAGAGCATAAGACTGTCTTTTACGGATAACTCATAATAACCATTTTTATCTTTCAGCTCATTGATGCCAAGAAGATCGGAATGGCTAGATTCCAGGGCAATCGTAAGCAGCACACCGTGGGTATTCTTTTACGGATAACTCTCAATAACTATTTTTGGCTTTCAGCTCATTTATGCCAAGAAGATCGGAATCATTAGATTCCTGGGCAACGCCGGGTAGTCAGGACGGGGTATCTAAAAATAATTACGATATAAATTCATAATTATTTTTCTTTTTACTTATTCAACTAAACATACGTAATAGAAACACATTTAATTTATTTAGGCGTAGCATCGTACGCCGGGTTTTAGCCTGTAATTCATAAAGATTTCTATAATGTATCTTATTTTAGATATATGTTAAAAATAATGTTAAATTAATTCCCTTAAGAATCGTATAGACCTAATCTGCATATTTGCTTGCAATCATTAAGTTAATTGCGAATAATTTCTCTCTCTCTTTCTCTCTCTCTCTCTCTCTCTCTCTCTCCTCTCTCTCTCTCCTCTCTCTCTCTCTCTCTCTCTCTCTCTCTCTCTCACCTTAGTTTTATAGTTACTGTTATATCCCCCATCCCACCTGGACCTTCCAGGGTTATGTCTACCTGTCGGGAGAGGATTTGTAACTCTCGATCGCATACATACATACTTGTTTGTTCACGTATGGTAGACCTTTCTGGATGAGTGTTCAGCTTACTCCTAGAGCTATATTCAAGACAAAACCAACATTTAAGATATTATAAATAATTTCCTCATTAATTCACGCTAAATAAGGCTAAAACATTAAGGATCATGATTATGATGGCCATATGGAGTTCAGAGCCATTTGGCCTTTTACATTTTCCCGTCATTTATCTTACAGGGGAGAAAAAATCCCGAAAAAACCTCACTTAGGAAACTTGCTCGACCGGAATTCGTACCCGGGCCCCCTGAGTCATAAGAGACAACGATGTTATCTCAAAACCACTCCGATGGATAAACGTTTCTAACAACGTTACAAAATGTTTTTAATTGGAATGTTATATTATTTTGTTAATTTTTTCTGAAGATTTAATTAGGTTCGACATACCTATATAAGTTATATACGTGTAGTATCGTGTATCGTTATTAGTAGGCCTAATGTTACTATTACTGTTATTGTAGCTATTTGATTAATGTGTTTTATTAGAATATCCATGCGTATATCTGGAGCTCATAGCTTCAATAAATATAATTATATTATGTTACGATTAACTATGAAATGGATCGTTGAAATTAAGTTCTATCCACGTTTTAACTTGACGATTGAGAAAAACCAAGAAAACTCTCCTAGCCCCGTTTGTTGTCACTGAAATTTCAATTCGATATTTTCCGATATTTTACTTGTAATAATATAAGAGTTAACTAGAAACAATTGTTATAAGTTTCTTGTATATTAAAATGTATAAAACGAGTAGGATTTTCGAGCATATAACTGCGTTTGTTAAATTGTTAGCAGTCAGCCGCGGTGAACTGGTGGTTATGCCTCTAGTTCCGGGGATCGCGATGGATTTTTTAGGACGGAAAAATCCAAGGAGCAAGTCCTCCGGGAGGAACTTTAAAGCCGTGGGTTTCGAGTCTGAAGATTTTCAGGATCATAAAAGATCCTTATACCAGAATAAAGAGGGTTCTAAGCAAACTTAACCGACAACATCTTAGTAATAACTTAGTTGCCTGTTAGATGTCTCATTGGGTGGGTTGTTGACAGCATGACATCTTTGAGAAAATACGGTAACGAAAAATGAACTTGCGGTAACTAAAAATGAACTTGGTCTAGTAACTCCTTACAAAGGAGAGGCTGTGGCTGGACCATGGGCTACGCCATTACAGATAGAAAATATGTTGGTTTTACTCTGTGTTGTATGTGAAGACGTAATAATGTAGCTGATTAGGCTTGAGACGTTACAAGTGATTTCTTTTATGGACCAGTGAACCATAAACACAACAAAACCCTTGCAGACAATAAAGATCTTTTTTACACATGTTGTAAAGGGAGTATCCTTTGCACTTTATTACTTAAGTCACAATAAGTTGTTATAGTTTTTATTGCATCATTCTCTTTTCTCCGCGAATTTTATGTCAAAGGCCCTTAACGAGAGTTCACTAAGTATAAATGTCAATATGATTACGGCATACAACGAAATTATTAAGCACTAGCTTATATCCGGCGTGCGCTATTACGCCTAAATAAATGGTAATGTGTTTTTACGTTTAGTTGAATAAGTAAAAGGAAAAATAATTAAAAATTTATATCGTTATTAGTCCCTCAAAATCCAACCTCAGTGGTCTACGTCCCGAGGGGTGGACAACGGGTAGTACGGAATAGTGATGTACGGTGGGGACTAGTTTTCCCGTGACCGCTACGGTAGTCGAGAAGGCCCAATAGGAATCCCGAAAACCGACAAATGAGGCTCTGGTTAGGTCCCCCAAATGCGGGGGTTGGCGAAGGGCTGACAACCCGTTCCATAAAAAATAATTGTTACGTTTCCTGCAAAGAGAGATAAAGCCGGACAGATCAACACGCATAGACTTTGGCTAAGAAAAAGGACAATGATTTTGGCACCTTGGAACATACAAGGTTGGAATACTAAAAATAATGAAGTGCTTAACGAGATTACAAAGAAGTGGGTGGATAAAACAGTTCTGACAGAAACGAAAAGGAAAGGGAAAGGTCAAGAAATGATTGGTGAATACATGCATGTATAGAGTGGGGTGAAAAAATCGGAGACAGCTAAAGGAGGAGTATCAATTTTAATTAAGAAGAAATGGAAATCTTCAATAAAACAAATAGAAGAAATAGATGAAAGATTTATAGTTATGGAAATAACAATGCATGGGAAAGAATTAGTAATAATAAACGAACAATAGGAAAATTCAGTCTTCATGAAGATAGTAACGACAACGGGGTTAGATTAGTCACATTTGCCACATCAAAGAATCTCATTGTTAAGAGCACAACATTTCAGCATAAGGATATTCATAAATACACCTGCATGTCCCCAGATGGAGAAACTCGGAACCAGATAGATCATGTATTAGTGGATAAACGCTGGCACAGTAGCACAATTTGATGTTAGATCAGTTAGAGGGACAGACTGCAATTCGGATCATCATCTGGTCAGAGTGAAAATCAGACAACGGCTATCGCTTATGAGAGGAACGAACGCTAAAGATGATTCTGTAAAATATGAATTAAAAACTTGAAAAATGATGAAATGCGGCAAGAATACCAAATCAAAATTGCTAATAGATTTGAAGTACTGGAATCTTCAGATGACGATGTGGCAAACGAAGAAGAAACTGATATAAATAAAGAATGGGAGGCTATAAGAGATACTATTAAATTGTCAGAAAGCATTGGTTGTTTAAAAAAGAGGCAAAACAAGAAATGGTTTGATGAGGAATGTGCCGACGCTGTAAAGAAAAGAAAGGTAGCAAAAATGAAATGGTTACACGAGCCAAATGAGGTAAATTTAGAGCAATTGGGTAGTATTAGACGGGAAACCACCAAGTTACTAAAGAGTAAAAAGAGGGAATATTTGAGAGAGAAGATTAATGATCTTGAAATGAATGCAAATAAATAGGAACATTAGAGAATTATATCAGGGAATTAGTATAGAGACGAAAGGGTTTCAGGCTAGAACAAACATAATTCGGAATGAAAATGGGGATATGATTGCAGATTCTAGGAGTATATTAAATAGTTGGAAAGGTTACTTTAATCAGCTATTAAATGTACATACAGAACAGGACAGTGAGGAGGATAAGTTACAGACAGCAGAAATGCTAGTCGCAGAGCCAAGTGCATTAGAGGTTGAAATGGCGATTGAAAAATTGAAGATGTATAAAGCATCAGGTTCAGATGAGATCCCAGCAGAACTGATAAAATCAGACGGAGAAAAATTGATGGACAAGATACGCTGGTTGCTTAGTATGATTTGGGAAAAAAAAGCTCTTCCATATGAATGGAAGGAATCAATTATCGTACCAATTTATAAGAAAGGAGATAAAAGTGATTGCAACAACTACAGGGGCATCTCATTACTTTCAACTTCGTACAAAATTCTAACAAATATATTAGTAAGCAGACTTACTCCCTATATTGATGACATTCTAGGAGATCATCAATGTGCATTTAGAAGAAACAGGTCTACAACAGATCAGATTTTCAGTATAAGACAGATTTTAGAGAAGAAATGGGAATATAATGGTACTGTACATCAACTATATGTAGACTTCAAAAAAGCATATGATTCAATTAAGAGGGAGAAGTTATATAGTATCCTGCTGGAGTTCGGAATTCCTAAAAAGTTAGTTAGACTTATACGAATGTGTCTAAATGGCTCAAAGAGTAGGGTGCGTGTAGGCAAACAATTTTCAGACACTTTTGAAATCCAGAAAGGGTTGAAGCAAGGAGATGCACTATCTCCTCTACTATTTAATTTTGTACTAGAGCATGCCATTAAATCTTTAGAGAATGAGGAAGGCTTACAACTCAATGGTATTAATAAGCTGTTAGTTTATGCTGATGATGTAGTACTACTGGCCGATAGCGAGGAGATACTAAAGGCCAACACGCACACACTATTGAGTAACACTAAGAAATTAGGACTGGAAGTAAATATCAGTAAAACTAAATATATGGTCACACGTAGAAATTCAGTATATAATGGAAATGGACAGCTAATGACAAATGAGGGAAATTTTGAGGAAGTGGCTGAATTCAAATACCTAGGAACAATAATCACAAATAGGAATGAGATGCACAAAGAAATTAAACATAGGCTCAATTCTGGAAATGCATGCTATTATACATTGCAGAGACTTTTGATGTCCCAACTCCTTTCAAAAAACGTTAAGCTGAAAATATATAAAACT